>BGNK01000748.1:83899-135203 GCA_003297005.1 Symbiodinium sp. clade A Y106 | reverse complement strand
AGAAGAAGTTCTATGCCGGCAAGGTGGACCTGGACTACAGGAGCAAGGGCTACAAGATGGAGGAGTACAAGACCGAGCGCGAGCTGCAGGTCAAGCTCCAGGGTGGCAAGTGAGCTTGCTCTGCTATTCCCGCACTTTTTATGCACAGCTCTATCGTAGCCTCTGCTTCCTGTGAAGCATTCCAAGCTCACAAACGCCTGGCGGCTGGCAGCAGAAATGGAACTCCCAGGTGTTTGCTGCAAGTTTGCTGCACCTCCCCATCCATGCTTGCAGGTTCAAGTGTCAAGACATGCAAGTTGAACTTCTTGTAGTATCCCTAAACCCCTGAACCCCCAGGCCCTAAACCCTTAAACCCGCCTCCTCTGTCTTAAGAGGACCCTAAGCGCTGAGCGCAAAACCCTTTCACCTTCAAGGAGGGGCTTGCAGCGGTCACATTTGCCGTTCAGGTCTGGGGCGTCTGCTTTGGTCGTAGGCTTGGGGTCCAAGCATGGGGCGGCGTCTTTGCTTTTGGGGGAAAGGAGAATAAACTGCAATAGATTACAATAAGTTCTCATATAGCTATTAAAATACATCAGAGCACACCCAGATATATCATAATATGGCCCCAGAGTCCCAATAATCCGGCCACCGTAAAATATTGGAAGTATGCTTCTCTAAGCCCTACACCCTAAGCTTCTAGAACCGCTCCACAGAGGTGGTTGTTCGGAGGGTTGATTGCAGCGACTGCCCAGGCCCCCGGGAGGATCTAGAAAGTAGATCCCCTAATTCGGGGCCCTATACTACTAAGGGTACTTTATAGGAAACCCCATTAAGGGATCTACTTTTTGGATCCTTCCGGGGGTCTGGGTGTCAGAGGCCTTTGCCTCTGAGCATCGCATCTCCGGAAGTACTATAGGGGGCCTTGATCATTAGAATAGGGTTCCTTTAAAGGGATCTATAAGGACTATTATAAGGATTTAGTAGAGAGGCCTAAATAATTACCTCTACTATTTTTGTGGTTCCTTATTGTAATTGTAGAAAAATGGGCCCCAAAGCCATATTCCAATTATTCAGGCTCCTACATTACTCCCAAAGCTACTCTAGGTATCGAATTCTTGGAGTGTCGGGGGATTTAGTAAGTGGTTATTTTGTGGGCTTGTAAATATCAAAAACCCAAATTAGGGTCCCTGTTTGGGTACGTATACGTCTACTTATTACCTACTTGCTAAGTCCCCCGACCCTCCAAGCTGGTATGTTTTTAATTTCCTTATTTGCGCGATATAGAACCCGAAATATGAATAACTTTGGGGACTGTTGAAATCGACACCTAGTACTTGTTGCTTCGCTTCGGACTCAGATTCGTGTTGCCTCTGGCAGGCTCCGTAATAAAACGATATCGCAACCACCAAGTACATGTTGATGGCTGCAAAGGGGAACCAAGAAACACAAAAACCCGGTATTGGAAAAAAGGCATGAAGAGGAGCCACAATAGCGAAGGCAATTGCCGCCATGAAATCCGTAACTTTCAATCCCCTGACCCTGATCCCTTAACCCCAAACCCCCGATCTGCCCTAAAGCATAATCCCTGAGTTCCAAATCCCACCTAAACCCTAAACCCTGAACGTCCTGTGCTGCGCCTCGCCACCCTGCCTCACAGCATCTCGAGGCGTCGACTGCCACGTAGCGACAGGCTGCAACGTAGGAAGTGGGATTACAAGGCATTCTGTCTAGGGACATTTCTTCGACTTCCCTCCTGGTCCGTAACATCGGGCCTCTGCCTTCTCACCAGTTTTGCCTTCGTGCAAGCATACAGTACCCATCATGCGCACCTCGGTGTTTAGGGTTTAGGGGTTTAGGGTTTAGGGTTTAGGGCATTTTCGTGATTCCAGATTTCGGATCAGCCGGTGTATCGGAGGACCCTCAATCTCAAGAGTGTCCAAGCTCTGTGTACATCCCGCCACATTCCTAATCCAACCCCACAACACAGTACGGTGTTTGAAGGATCATGGGATTTCGTAAGTTGGATGTTCTGTAAGACACATTTTCAGGTTGGTTGCAGCGCATCCCTTAGGGTCTGCAAAGGTGATACTCATGTATTGGCTAGGGCTTAAAGACGCCTACAGTAAACAGGGTAGAGTTGGAGTTATATCCACTCTTGACGAGTATCCTACTTTATGACCCTTGCTTCCCTTGCTGAGAAGAGGTTAGGGCGCAAGTAGCATGAGCCTTGAAGGTTCATCTTGAAGGTTCATCTAATTTTTCGTAAGGCTCCAAGGAGACTAATCACGACGACTATTACTACAACGGCTACTATTACTACTTGCTCTTACTCCTACTCCTCCTACTACTACTACTACTACTACTACCGCGACGACTACGACTACGACTACGACGACAACTACTACGACTACGACGACAACTACTACGACGACCACTATTGCTGGTACTACTACTGCTACTACCACCTGAACCCGAACCCGTGTCCACTTGAAAAACGTATATAACCGTTCGAACTCAACCCTAGAACGTAAAGCCAGCGATCGCCTGATGCCGAAAGCAATGCCCTAACGACCAGAGCCCTTCATTTGCCGCTGCCCTAAACCCTGAGAAGAAGGTCGACCTAGCCGACTTAGCCTAGAGATCGTAAGGGCAAGGCCGAAATACAAGACCTGAAACCATGCAGAACAAAGCCCATCTAGGTCCCCCAAGTAGTATCCTCTAACCCCTGCTGCAAGTTACAAAGAGAAGACCTACTGTTCTGGGAGACTGGGGGGCCGAGCTGCAGAACCCAAGACGCTGTACGCCCGCCTCATGAAACCTAGGTTCCCCAGTAGTGCCCTTTTACCCTTTTTTTTGGGGGGTTCCCTTATTAACACCGAATAGTAGGGAAAAGGGTACCCTTATTATTAAGGGACTACTGGGGAACCTAGAAACTCAACACAACTCTACCTAACCTTGTGGTCCGACACCCCAACCCAGACCCCCCGGGGGGATCCAAAAAGTAGATCCCTTAAGGGGGGGTTCCTATAAAGTACCCTTAGTAGTATAGGGCCCCAAAATAGGGGATCTACTTTCTCGATCCTCCCGGGGGTCTGGGAAACCTACGCCCCAAAAACCTGCAAGCCCCAAACCCTACTTGGAGGATCATGCGACTTCCTAAGTAAGGCTATAACTACCTTCATTGGGGAAAAATGACCCAACCCCCTTCTAACATCCCTTTAAAGGAACCCTTGTAGAACCCTTATAGAACCCTAAACCCTAATCAGACCCTACGAGCCCTCACTCCAAGGTACTGCTTTCATTCTTGGTCTTGCTCTTGCCGGGTTTTCGGCAGTGTCCCCTTGCCCTGGCAAGGAGACGAGATTTTGGGCTTAGGGTTTAGGGTTCAGGGTTTAGGGTTTAGGATGTAGGGTTTTGTGCTGCGGGTTCCTTTCAGGGTTTAGGGTGGAGGGTAAAAGTATCAGGGTTTAGGGTTTCTAGGGTTCATTCAAGCACCCTAAGCCGTAAGACCTAACTTGGGGATGTGAGCCTTTGGTTTGGGCGTTTTGGTTTTACGGCTCAGAGTATCGCTTGAAAGTTCGATAGTTGACGTACTAATACGATTCAGGGTTTAGGGTTTTGGTGTAGCAACCTCATTAGATCCTACTGGAAAAACGCCTCTTGATCCTCTCCAGTATTGTAACATCCTGCCTCGAAGCTGCATTACGGACTGAATTCCTTGGGCATTGATCTGTATGAAAGCATAAACATGTTTACCAAGTTGGGTACATGCCCACCTGATCACAAAAGCATGTATGCCAAATTGGGTGCCTGCCCAAGCTTACACACACACACAAACATGTGCGAACTGCCTCGAATATACGCACATGGGCAAACACGTGTGCATACAAACATACATACATGTTTACATATACATATACATACTTGCATGCATGCACGCATGCTTGCTGACAGTGCTCGTGCTCGTGTATGTACACACGTACACATAGGCACATACATACGTACACACATACGTCCGTATACACATACACACATACATACGTACAAACATTCGCAATTGAATACGAACCTGCCTGATTGAATGCATGAGTACAGGCGTACAGACCTGCCTACATGTGTGTTTAGATACTGTTGATGGACAAAATCCTGCATGACCCTAAGGACCCTAACTATGGGAATTATGGTATATTCCTTATAATGGGTATTGCAGGATTTTGTCCATCAACAGTACGGATGCATGTACACTGGTTAAACTTAGCTCATACAGTCTTGGACCTGACCAACTCAGGTACGGCCTGGGCAGAACTTGCTCCTTGGTCCTGGTTCATATGGGAGTTTCCGAAAATTAGGGGTACCCCTTACAATAAGGATCCTATTATTAGGGTACTATGTTAGGGTCCCCTATTTCCGGAAACTCCCATATGCTGTAGCGGGGGCCAATGTTCCGCAGCCGAGCGGATACCTTCGATCGCTTTGTGTGTATATATATATATATGTACATATGCACATACATATTTATATATGTATGTATGCGCACATGTATTTGTTAGGGGTTGTCTTTGTTCTGGTCGTTTGGTAAAGATGTAGCTAAAGATGCAGGTATAGATTCATTTTAGATGTATGAGAATGAGTCAAAGGTTAGAGGGACGATAAGGACAAGCTATTCTCACCTTTTCATCGTTGCGACCAGTACGGTATCCACCCTAAACCCTAAACCCTAAACCAACAGTGACCGTATCAAAAGCGCGAGGAGCACATCGCCCCCAGAAAGAACTAACCCGGAGTCCCACTCCTTGAACTGGTGTTTCAATTGTCTGGGCTTTGGAGTACCATGGTTTAGGGTTTAGGGGTTTAGGGTTTAGGTTCCGGGTTTAGGGGTTTAGGGTTTAGGGTGTTGCCTTGTCTGGGCTTTGGAGTACCATACTTTAATATTTTTTCTTATC
Source organism: Symbiodinium sp. clade A Y106 (assembly GCA_003297005.1). NCBI lineage: Eukaryota > Dinophyceae > Suessiales > Symbiodiniaceae > Symbiodinium > Symbiodinium sp. clade A. The sequence goes on along the minus strand of BGNK01000748.1, from coordinate 130,281 downwards.
GGAACCATTATGAAATCAAAAGTTTACACTTTTTTCTCCCTGGTTACTTAAAAGCCCAGTTGTTCTTCATGAGCCTGAAGTGGACGAGCACTCGTGCCCTCTCGCTTCGGTGACACCCCAATTTGCTCTACGCTTTGGGGGCTCTTATATTTCATGAGTAATCTGAAAGTTTGACCTCGATGGAATCAAGCTCAACCCCAAACCCAAACCGGATCACCAGACTGACGAGTGGAGCCCTTGATGGAGCTCGCCGAGCCCGCAAGATAGTTTCAGAAGTCGCAATACTTACTGCTAGTGCCCGAATATCGGGACTGTTTTATAGCTAAGGCCAGAATGTAATAGACCCTAAACCCTGAATCCTAAACCCTAGAATGTAGTAGACCCCACAACCCGATACTAATCATTGAGGCCCCTATACGATTAATTAGTTGGGATTCCGAAAATTAGGGGTACCTTATTTTGGGGTCCTTATAATAAGGATCCCATTATTTCTAGGGTCCCCTATTTTGTGAAACTCGCAGTTAGTGAATTAGTTCGTGAAGGCCTGCTTGGGGTTTTGGCTTGGTATAGCGAAGGCTTAGGGCAAAGGGTGCAGGGCTGACCCCAATCGATTGCTTTTTCAACTCCATGCGCAGACGACGAGCAACGTGTGCAAATTCGCAGGATGAAGCCAGCCTAACCTACTAAACCCAAAGCCACGATTCAAGACTCAAGCTGAATCGTGAAACCAAGCAAACCATCTGATTACCATTGGCCTGGACCCCAAACTGCTAAACTTAGGGACCCAAAAAGGACATAAGCATAAGCAATTTAGAATGATATTCCTACCTTATTGGGCTTCCTTTTAAGGGGTTTATATGGGATATCCCTATCCTTATTTTTGCTTATGTGCTTTTTTGGTGCCCTGTAAAACCTCAAACCCATCGCCTCTGAAACCCTAGAAGCCCAACTTCACACCCATAAGCCGCTGAACCCTTCATTCTATAAACCCCACTTAAAGCACTACACTCTAAGATCTCTAAACCCAGCGATTCCAAAAGCCCTCCACAAAGGAATATACCTTCAGTCGTAGTAGCGCCATTAGGGTTCCTATTCTATAATAAATCTGGACCCTACTTGGAGGGTCGGGGGACTTAGTAAGTAGGTAATATGTAGACTTATAAGTACCTTAAAAGGGACCCTAATTGGGGCTATGAAACTTATAACTCCTTAAAATAACCACTTGCTAAGTCCCCCGACCCTCCAAGTACATTCTACGGCCCGAGTTAAAGCGCGACGCTCGATACACCTCAAAACCCCAAGCATCCAGTCCGTGCAAGGTTTCCCAGATGCCATCCCGCAGGAACCCTAAACCCCCTAAATCCTCACAAAACCCTACGTAAACCTCCGTAAACCCTAAAACCCCTAATTAAACCCTAAACCCCCTAATTAAACCCTAAACCCCCAATTAAACCCTAAACCCTAAGCCCCCTAATTAAACCCTAAACCCTAAACTCCCTAATTAAACCCTAACCCTAAACCCCCTAAACCCTAAACCAGGTTTCCCGGATGCCATCCCGGAGGAACTCTGGGAGAATATCATGTTTGCACCATGGCTGGACAGCTCCAGGTCTCCCCCTTACCCTAAACCCTAAACCGTTACTGGGTTCTTGTTAAGGAATTTAGTTTAAGGGTTTTAGGGTTCAGGGTTTTAGGGTTTAGGTTGAGTGGGCTCTTGTTAAGGAGTTTAATTTAACTTACCATAATACAGAAATCATATTATTTACTGTAGATCCCTATTATGGTAACTTAAATTAGATCCCTTATCAAGAACCCAGCTTAGTAGCTGAGTAGGTAACCTTTAACTCCAAATTAGGGTTCTGTAAAGGGGTCTATAAGGTTCTACAGGGCCCCTATAAGGGTACTGTAAACTTAAGTCCTACCTTACCCCGACCCCCGGGAGGATCTAGAAAGTAGATCCCCTAATTCGGGGCCCTATACTACTAAGGGTACTTTATAGGGACCCCCATTAAGTGATCTACTTTTTGGATCCTCCTGGTGTTTGGGTAGTAGCTGAGTCGGGAACCCTTGACCCTTTTGGGGTTCAGATAATCCTACCATGATTGAAAAGGTTAACCTTTTTTGGGCTAGGGTACTCAGCCCCGAAGTAATCGATCTTATAAGGGCTTAGGGTTTAGGGTTCCTCTACGGAAGCAGAAGGGGGGGTTCAGGGCTTACAGGGCTTGTGGGGTTTATAGGGTCAAGGGTTTAGGATTTCGAAAGCAGATCCCTCAGGAGGTCCCTAACAAGTACCTTTCTAGTAGTAGAGGGTCCCAAACCAGGCCCTAAAGCCTAACCGGTGTTTTGTAGTTTGGTGCCATTCTAGAAGTCCACAACATGGTAACATGATTTTAGAGGTTCTGTTTTGTTGGGGTGTTGTAGGGTTCCAAGGGTGCTTAACGTGTTTTATGAGGTTGCTCACTGCAGAACATGCTATACACATGCAAGGACTATGATGAAGGGATGCCCTGACATTACTGACTATTCAGACCCAATAGAGTAAAAGCTGACAGCAGTAAGCCCCAATCTAGCTTTGGTTTAGGATGTAGGTCTCCGAGAAGCCGTTTCGTCCAAGAACTTGGTCGCGAACGCTGATCAATCACAGACTGGTTGCAGTGCCAGCTTGCCGAAACCATAGGGACCCTTAGGGGGTAGGGGGAGGGGGGGTAGGGAAGTATAGTCCCCTAACCCCCTCCCCCTTACCCCCCTAAGGGTCCCTAACCCCTAAACCCTAAATCCCTGAATCCCTAATCCCTACCGCATCATTAAAGGACCCCTGAAGAAGCAAAAGAAAGCAAACCTTGCCCCTAGCCCAATCCTGAGCGGCCCTTCTTCAAGAATTCTCTTAAAACTCCACAACCCTTAACGGACCAAAGCCTAAACCCGAAGCCCTAAACCCGGAACCCTAGACCCAACCCTTACAGGAGCCCCTGTAAGAGCCCGTGAAGGAACACCCAAAGACTCCCTAAACCCGGGCTTCCCTCAAAGGCCCATTCTTACTTGGAGGGTCGGGGGACTTAGTAAGTAGGTAATAAGTAGACTTATAAGTACCCTAAAAGGGACCCTAATTGGGGTTATGATACTTATAATTCCTTAAAATAGCCACTTACTAAGTCCCCCGACCCTCCAAGTAAGAACTCCGAGGATGGCGAGGAGATGCCGATTCGGATCTGGGAGCCACTGGTGCTGAACTTACCTTTGGTTAGTAGGGAATGGAGGAATGGGGTACAATTATAACTACTATTACTACCATTCTTCCATTCCCTACTAACCAAAGGTAGCTGATGGTGCTGAAAGGTATGGTCCTTTTTTGGGTTCCTATTGTAATACGGCACCTACTATTTGGGGTACCCAAAAAGGGACCCTAATTTTTTTGGTCCTCCTTTCAGTTTCTGCTTGTTTGGGGATCCGAGGGCGGAGGGTTTAGGGGAGCGATCCTCCTTTTTCGGGTTCCTTTAAGGGCTCGTTTAGGGGTTCCGTTAATTAAGGCTTCTTAGACGGGGCTCCTTCAAGGCTTCCTTGTGGGGTTTCTTTAGGGGCTCTTTTTTTCAGCGGTTCCTTCTTGCGCCCATGTCACTGTACTATACGATGCTGTCGTCATGACTGTTTCAGTTCTACCATCGTCCAAGCTCATCATGCAGAAGCCTGCTGGCATGACTAGACCCTAAGCCGTGTAAGCTTTCGTTAAAACCTAACCCCTGAATCGCCGATGAATAAACGTCCAGGAATGCCTGGGCCTCGGGTACAATCTCTGCCTGGATTTTCGTCATCCTGCTGACGGACAGAGCTAGGGTCTGTGTGGTTCTTTAAGGGTTATGTCGTTTCTTCTCGGGATATACAAGAGTTGTATGGCTGTCTATGGTTTCTACCTAAACCCTAAAACCCTGAATCTCCAGACCCCTAAACTACAGTAAACCCCTTTATGAGTTTAGGAGCCTACTGAGAACAGGATAGTATGGCTAATTGTTCAGACTTCCACACCACTTAGGTTGTTGCAGGGCCATAGCCCTTTCGGGTTCGTACGGCGTCTTTAAAGAATCTAGAATATAGGATGGCTTAGCATTTGGGTTGCGGGTTTAGATACGTTCATGCCCTTTTCCCGTTTCTTCGACCTGCTCTATAGCCAGGGGCATGGCACATTCCTTCTTGTTCAGCTGTTCTTCTTCTTGAGCTTTGGGGTTCAGGGTTTGGGATTCTACTTGGGCTTCAGCATCCTTGGGCCTACCGCTTAGGATGTAGGATGGTCTGGGCTTCATGGCTTCGAGGTTAGGCGGCTTTCCTGAACCCGAAAGCCTAAACACTTTTGTTGGATTTCACTTTGTGGTGCCTATCACTATGGCTTCAAAGACTGCTGACAAGGGTCGCTCAAAATGGCAAGCCTACCAAGACGCAGGAACCGACAGAGAATCCACAATGGGGAAGACGGAAGCCATCCTGTCAAGCAGCGTGAAAATGTGGCCTTCGTCAAGAAGCAACTGCAGCAACCGCGCATCCGCGATGCTATCAAAGATACCATAGGGGCCTGAATTGTTAATTACGTATACTATTTTGGGGGCTCCTTATTATGATTATAGTGTAATGGGCCCCAAAACCTTATTCAAGGCCCCCACGTTACGGTCCGAACGATGATCCAGCAGGAAAACAAAGGCTCCACTGCTCGAGACCTTGAGAGCTTAGGAAGCCTAAGCTTTGATGATCAAGTGGATGTGCTCATTTGGGAGTTTCCGAAAATACGGGGTACCTTATTTTGGGGTCCTTATAACAAGGATCCTACTATTTAGGGCAATTTAGGGTACTAAATAAACGGTCCCTGTTTTCGGAAACCCCATTTGGGCAGTGCTCCGAAGTTAGGAGCGTATTCTCTTGGCCCAGGCCATTCTCGGCTCATCAAACAAATTCTTGGGTCTCGCCAGGGCGCGCAAGAAAGCGCCGAAGTCTTCAAACTTGTCATGGGCGCAATGCTGGATGACATGTGCGACTAGAGACAATGCACGAAGTTGGGACCGCTCGATTTGATGTCCTATCAGGACGATATCTTTCTGCTAAAGAGCGGCCCAATAAAAGCTTGCAAAGCGGATCGAGCTGATCAGCAGGGCGTCTTGTGGACCCATACCTGCAGCTCCTCGGGCGCCGAAAAGCATCTAAAACAAACAACCCCGAAAGAAGGCATACTACTATTAATTATACGGTTTAAGATGGGCCATCTTTAGGCTTCAGTCTTTTCGATCGTCCCGGTGGTTTGGGTACGAAGCAGGTTTGGAATCTAAGCCCTCGGCCGGAAATCCTTACAGTTTAGGGTTTAGGGAGGATCCCAAAAGTATATCCCTTTGCGGGTTCCTATAAACTACCCTTTAGTAGTACAGAGCCCCAAAATAGGGCTTCTACGTTCTAGATCCTCCCGGGGCCTAAACCGCCAAGACCTAGACCTAGAGCCTTAAACCGTAGCCAAGAACCAAGAAGTGGCGCTTTAGGATTTCATGCTTTTGGGGTTTGGACTTCAGGGGTTCCGGAACCCTGAAAGCCGAAAGCCAAAGTGCACATTGCGGATTCGGAATCCCCTTCTTAATTTAAGGGCCTTGAGATCCAGATCGCTACAACAATCCTTGTTGACCATATTAATCAAGGTTTACATGATGAAAGACTCAATGACCGCAACGGCCCCTTGCCCTAAGCCATGAACCCCCTAAATCCTTAATCACCAAACCCTAAACCCGAAAACCCTACAACCCTAAACCCTAACTGGAGTCTGGCCCTGGCTCCGACAACCCTTCGGATCGCGTCGGCGAGGAGAAGATGGGATACAATGCAACGCTTCCTCCGGGTGGTGGAGGTGCCCATGAGCAAGACTGGGGAAATTAATCTATTAGCGAGAGTTTATAAGGGCTTAAGAGGGTTTCATGCTAGGCTTGCATAATGTGGGCGTGTTGGGGTGTAGGGCACTCTTGAAGGATCAGGGAACTTCGTCAGGAGATGAAACCTGAATTTTGAAAGGCCCTAACCACTAGAACTCTGAATTTGGGGACTCTATACTACTAAAGGGTACTTTGCAGGAACCCTCCTTAAGGGACCGCATCCTCCCGGGAGTCTGGGTTCTGAAAAACGGCTTACGAAATCCTCTGAGGCTCTGGGTGCCTAGTAGTTGAAAGAGTACACGTTACACTGTTTGGGGTGATATTCTTAGAAAGTGAACGGGGGGAACTTTAAACATTTTGACCTTATGCATTAGCTCTATCTTAGAAAGCTTGAATTTTTTGGGGCTCGGTTGTTGAAGAAGAGAATATTTTTCCCTATAGAACATAAAGCGCACGCTTTTTTGGGGCCTATGAACTCAGCAACTCAGGGTAAGGCTCTACTTGTTGGCTGTAGTTTTGAGTCTCTTTTCAAAGTCGTCTGGCTTCTACGGGCCTTGGTTTAGGATTTCGGGATTTAAGGGTTTAGAGTTTAGGGGGTATTTTACTCGGTATGGGTGCGCTCGGCGGGATCCAAAAAGTAGATCCCTTAACGGGGTTCCTAAAACGTACCCCCTAGTAGTATAGGGCCCCAAATTAGGGTATCTACTTTCTAGATCCTCCCGGGGGTCTGGGAAAGTATGCAGATCAGTTTCGCTGCGAATGAGCAGCCAATGGACATCCCCGCAGGGTCCAGGGTCGCGTGCTTGGAGGGTCGGGGGACTTAGCAAGTAGGTAATAAGTAGACTTATAAGTACCTTAAAAGTGACCTTAATTGGGGTTATGATACTTATAATCCCTGCAAAGAACCACTTACTAAGTCCCCCGACCCTCCAAGTGCTGACCTCGAACCCGCAACACCGCCAGGAACAACGAGTCGGCCCATTGTGTTCAAGCTCGCTGGCTGCCCCGTCTCTTGTTGCAATTTAAAGCATTGTGCTAGTGATTCAGGCCGTTTCTTGTTTGAGTTTGGGGTTTTGAGTTTTTAGGGTTGACTTCAGTGATGCAAACTGTTTCTTCCTGTTCTCTTACAGGGCTGCTCTTATTTCAGGTCCTGCCTCAGGCTGCTTAGGGTTTAGGGTTTAGGGTGTGGTTAAGATGCCGTCGCAGTCGTTGTTGCTGTCGCAATAGTCGTGGTGGCAACGGTAGCGGTGGTGGTGGACTACTGCTAGTGCAACGACTGAATTGAAGGAAGTAGGTGGTTATGGGGAACCCAGATGATCTTCAAGCCCCCAATACAAAGCCCTGAATCTGATGATGACCATGCTGCATCATACACCCACAACCTATTCTAATCTCTAAGGCCCCCGTGTCGCCCCTGCAAAGAAACACCACAGTTACAGTAGACTCCAACAACCTTAGTTGGCCACACTCTGAACACCTATACACTCAACCCTAAACCCTGAAACACGATCCCGAAGCCGTTAAGCCGCAAACGCTTAACATGACCCTTACACTGACCCCTAAGCGGCGTCAACAACCCAAAGACTCCAAAATCCCCTAATTAAGGAGTATACCGCAAATCTTGATAGGGCTCCTATTTTTATTTGAGGTCTATATCTTAATGCAGGGGTTTTGGAGTCTGTGGGAAAGTGCCAGCAGCCTGCTACTGAGGCGCTCCCGAACGGCACACGAAACCAAGTCATCGAAGGCCCCAGAAGACACTGTGCAGAGAGGAGTTGGGGGTTCAGGAGCTTTACCGATAGCCGAAAAGACCTACTTTTTTAGGATTCTTTAGGGTTCCTGACTAGGGTTTCTATACATACTGTGGGGGTTCAGGGTTTAGGGTTTTCGAGTTTTGGGGGTTTCAGGGTTTGGAGTTTAGGTGTAGGGTTTCAGGGGGCAGGGTTCTTGCAGGAAGAGCTTCTACCGGGTGTATTATGGCTTCGTCGTAGCAGTAGCAGTAGCAGTAGCAGTAGCAGCAGCAGCAGTAGGAGTAGTAGTAGGAGTAAGAGTAGGAGTAGGAGTAGGAGTAGAAGTAGGAGTAGGAGTAGGAGTAGGAGTAGGAGTAGTAGTAGTAGTCGTAGTCGTAGTAGTAGTAGCAGTAGTAAAAATACTACCAGTAGTATTGAGAATTAATGGTAGTTCTAGCTAATCGTAGTTCTAGCGCTGATGCTGGTGCTCGTGCTAGTGTCGATGCTAGTGCTAGCTAGTGCGCTCGTGCTAGTCCTAGTGCTCGTGCTAGTGCGCTCGTGCTAGTGCTAGTGCTACTTAGTGCTAGGTAGTGGTATTTGTAGTGCCAAAAAGGGCGGCTCGACAGTTCCACCCTTTAGGTTCTCCCCAACACCCGGTACAGGATGATCAAGAAACGCTGGCTATATATGTATGGGAGTTTCAGAAAATCGAGGAACCCTAAAGTAATATAGGGGATTATATAATTGCCAATATTATCCCTTATACTTCCGGTCGCCTTTCATAGACGCATTTGGGCTCAACATTTCGTTGGCCTCTGGCGATCTCTGTTCGCTCGCCAACAGGCCGATCACTCCGCCCACTCCTATGAGGTCCTCCTTGCCGCCAGGGCGCCTTCCCCTCCGCTCGCCCTTGCCAAGGCTCGAGCCGCCTTTATGAAGCGCATGACCCTGCGAGGGCCCTCGTTACTAGGCCGCCTGTTGTTTGACCATTGGGCCACCTTTCCTGCCAATTCCTGGATGCATCAGTTGACTTTTGATGTTCAGCAAGTTGGGCTTTTCCTGCCTGAGGTGCTAGGAATCCTTGGCGTTGGCGACCCTGTTACCAGCTTGCTGGATGCGTACATCGAGGATCCAAACTGGTGGCCGAAACAGGTTGCAAAGGCCATTCGCGCTTTCTATTCCGACCTGCAGGCGTGGAAGGCAGGTGACTGTCCGCCGGGTGCCCCTGCGCCCCCGCCAGCGGCTCCTCCCGACCGCCCCTTTCAGTGTGAGCAATGCGGCGCGGCGTTCCCCTTACGAAAACACTTAGGGGTTCATCTCGCTAGAGCCCATGGGGTTCTCGCGCCCTCACGACACTTCGCGCCACATACCTTCTGCGTGGCGTGCCACCGAGACTACGGTGCAGTTAGGCGGGTGCAGATGCACCTGAAGGGGGCCGATTCTTGCCTTCGGAGAGCAGCGCGAGTCATCGCACCCATGACCAGGGACGAAATCGCCGCTGCGGAAGCCCCAGACAAGGCACTAGGCAAGAAGCAGAAAGGCGGCCAGTGGATAGACTTCAAAGCCCCGGCGCCGGCGCTCGTCGCTTACGGGCCAGTTCTGCCTCTCTGGCAGGAACGACGTCCAGGGTCCGATGTCCCAGAAGGAGAGGTTCTGCTGTCACAATTGCGGCCGCCCTTTATCCCAGCCCAGGCCACCCTGGACTGGGTTGAAGACCACATTTCCCGACGTTCCGTCGAGGGCCCTCGCACTACCTCATGCTCCTTTTGGGACCGCCGTCCTCGTTTCACCTCTGCATGATTTTTGGGATGCGCCACCTCTCCGAGGAGGCACGAACAATCCGCCCGAATACCGAAAATATTATCCCTTAGGGTTCCTTATTAAAGTTATACTATAAAGGAGCCCAAAACCCCATTCTAATTATTAATGCCCACATATTACTGTACTGCACTGCGCTGTAATGTACTGCATTACAATGATGCCTCAGGTGGTGGGTCAGACTTGCCAGACCCGGAAGGGTACTGTAGGGGCCTTAATAATCACCTATAAGGGATTCCTTATCATAATTGTAGTATAATATACCCCAAAACCCTATTCTAGTTACAAAGGCCCCTACATATCTAGAAAGTAGAGCCCCCATCTCGGTACCCAAAACTACTAGAAGCTGCGATTTGATTTCGGGTCTTCTTTAGAGTTGAGGGTACGGGTATCTTGTACGGAAACACATCAGCTTAGGCCCTCTTAAGCGCCTAAGGCAACTTGTACAGAACCCTAAGGTTTAGGGTTAAGCCTAATGCAACCTTTACGGCACCCGTAAGAAACATTCATATTCTTGTAGAACTCTCGAAAAGGCGTTATACAACCCTTAGAGAAGTCTTGTAGAACCTGGAATAATACCATGAAAAGCCCTCACGGAAGCCTTCCCGCAATCCTTCCATTATTCGCCCTCAAGCAATGCAGTAATATAGGGGCCTGAATAATTACCAATACTATTTTGGGGGGGCGGTCCTTATTATGAATATAGTATATGGGCTCCGAAACCTTATTCTAAGAATTGCGGCGCCTATAGTATGCCGCTTAACGAAGCCATGTAACTCGGCTGGTTCACGTCTCGGTCAGATCCTGCCGTCTGCGCCCAGTACGTGCGGCAGTACCACTTCAGATTCTTGGCAGTACATCATTGTGTCATATTGCCAGGGCACTTATACACACCTGCAGACACACACACACACACTGCGCAGCCAAACTCCAATTTCTTTGGCCCTTTAGCAGGCTTTACGGTGCAGGGGATTGGGTGGTGCTTGAAGGTGTTGTTTGCTAGCTACCAAAGCCTGCCCTACACTTTAAGCTCATGTCAGTTTACGCTAGGACTGTGGTTGGTTAAGGTTGTGGTTCGGTTCGAACTGTCACGGCTTAGCGTGGACGGTTTAGGGGTAGACACGCAGCCTCTTGATCCCGCTCTATTGGTCGATGTTGGGTCCCCTATCCTCTGATAATCTCAGCTGCAAAACGAGGACCTCTAAGGAACAGAGCATCTAAGCCCCAAGCAACAGTCCCTGCAACCATAAACCGAAGCTTAAGCCCGTCCTGGGGGGTCCCTACCAGACCCCCGTAAAGGTCTAAAATATAGAAACCCTCCATAGATGAAGCAGGAGGAGCATGCTAGGAAGCTTCTAGTGCTGAAATTCTGTAGGGGCTTTGGGTGCCCACCCCAGGCACCCAAGTAGCTTGCTGTTCCCTCTTTGGGCTCCCTTATAAAAATCCTAGGCTTTGGAGTACCATCCTTTAATACTTTTTTTCTTAAAAGAACCCTTATGAAATAAAAGTTTATACTTCTTTCTCCCTGGTTACTTAAAAGCCCAGAATCCTAATAGTAGGAAAAGGGTACTATTAGTAGGAAAAGGGGTACACTGATTATTACGGGGCTACTGGGGAACGCGGGTGGCCAGATGCTCCGTAGAGCTACGGATGCAAAAGAGCTTTGTCGAAATCCTAACGATAGACGCTAAGGTTTAGGCTTTTAGGGTTTATGGGGGTTAGGGGTTTAGGGTTTAGGGCTTAGTGTGTAAGGAGACCCTGTCTACCGCGTCCCCCCAGAAAAATCCAAAGGCAAGGAAACATACAACAACTCCGTAAAAGGACCTAGAAATAGACCCTTCGAACAAGGCTTAATTATGTTGAAGGCATAAACTAGGAGATACCTTTGTACGGGGTCAATCATTCGATCCTTAAAGGGGTCTGGGTAGGAAGCCGTGCGACCACCCTACTTGGAGGTTCATGGGTAGTTACAAGTGGGGTTATAAGTAAGGTAACTATAGTTACTATAGTTATAATCCATATTATGGGGCTTATAACCCCAGGTTATAAGTAAGGTAACTATAGTTATAATCCATATTATGGGACTTATAACCCCATTTATGACTACCCATGAACCTCCAAGTAAGGTCTTGAAAAGCCTGAACCCAAGACTGCCCTGAACCCCTGAAGCCTAAACCGTTTCCTAGACGCCCGGGACGGCTAGAAAGTAGATCTTCTAAGGGGGTACCTGTAAAGTATCCCTTAATTGCTGTAGTAGTATAGGGTCCCCAAATAGGGGATCTACTTTTTGCATCCTTGTGGGGGTCTGGGAAATCGCTGAAGGCTTGGAGAGCTGGCACTCCGCCTATTCCTACCTCCCCATCTACACGCTGCTTGGCCCGAGAATTCCACCAGGTCCCCATGAAATGAGACCACTTAAATAAAAAGGCGCTCAACCCTTGAAGAATAGCAGTTCAAGTTGTAGAGTTGAGGGGTTTTGGCGCAAGCTAGACTAAACCCAAAACCGAAATCTGGAAGCCAAAGTACTTTTCCCAGCCATCAGAGCATGTGACATATAAATACTTGTAGAAACAAACTATCCCTTAACCCCTAAACTTCCAGAGCCATGACACTAAAGCCGAGAATGTCGACCCTAAAACCTGTGACCCTGCAAAACCTAAACCCTCACACATCCTGACACCCTAAACCCTGCAGCATGTACACTAAGTTCTAAGTATGTAGCGAAGGTAAATAAGAGGTCGGTGAGAATCAGTGGCTATATCCTTTATCGTCCGTCAATAAACCTATATATTCATGTACCCTCTAACACGGCTCCAGGTATGAATAGCCCCTATATGAACCCTGATACCCAGACCCCCGAACGCTCAATCACGCAACCAAAAGTCAGCCAGATCACCCCAAGTCTTGAGAACAACTGCCGAACTCTCATTCCTCTTCAACAAAGCCAAGCGATCCGAAACCGAAAAGAAATGCCAACACCTACATGGTCTTTAACGAAGCAACCACGACAGAGCATCCGTGCACCAATAGAACCCCAAAACCCTCTACACCTTAAGCTCTAAACCCTAAACACCGTAAACCCAATTACTAAAACCCTAACCCTAGCCGCCCTAAGCCCGAAATCTAAAGCCCTGAACCCTAGCCTACTACTTGGAGGTTCATGGGCCCTAATATGGATTATAACTATAGTTACCTTACTTATAACCCACTTATAACTGCCCATGAACCTCCAAGTATTATAAGGGGTTCTATAATGGGACCCTTTAAGTGTGCAGTGGGGGTTTCGTAGCCGGCATAGCCTGGAATTCTAGGGCTTTGCGGCTTCCTTTAAAGGGGTCCAATAGCGGTTCAAAAAGGCTTCCTCTATAAGTAGCTCCCTAATTTTGGGGGGCCCTGTACTACTAAGGGTACTTTATAGGAACCCTCATTAAGGGATCTACTTTTTGGATCCTCCCGGGGGTCTGGGCTACTAGCTCCAAGGAAGGATTTCGGCCTGCGGGCGGCTGTGGACCTTGGAAGTATCGGTGCGAAGCTCAGAGCCTCGCGCGACCCAGGGCCCCCTTTTGCCCAGACCCCCAGAAGGATCCAAAAAGTAGATCCCTTAATGGGGGTTTCCCAGACCCGCGGGAGGATCCAAAAAGTAGATCCCTTAATGGGGGTTCCTATAAAGTACCCTTAGTAGTATAGGGCCCCAAATTAGGGGATCTACTTTCTAGATCCTCCCGGGGGTCTGGGTTAGGGTTNTCCAAAAAGTAGATCCCTTAATGGGGGTTCCTATAAAGTACCCTTAGTAGTATAGGGCCCCAAATTAGGGGATCTACTTTCTAGATCCTCCCGGGGGTCTGGGTTAGGGTTTAGGGTTTTAGGGTTTTAGGGTTTAAGGGTAGATCCCTTAATGGGGGTTCCTATAAACTACCCTTCGTAGTATAGGGGCCCAAATTAGGGGATCTACTTTCTAGATCCTCCCGGGGGTCTGGGGAAGGGTTCCTTCGAGGGTGCCTTTAGGCTGCCCTCGCCTGTAAGGGTTGGTTTAAGGGTTCCTAGAATTAAGGAGGGCTCCTAACCCAGACCCCCGGGAGGATCTAGAAAGTAGATCTAATTTGGGACCCTATACTACTAAGGGTACTTTATAGGAACCCCCATTAAGGGATCTACTTTTTGGATCCTCCCGGGGGTTCTGAGAATAAGGGCTCCTCTAAAGTATCCGACAAAAGAAAGGGTTTAGGGGTTTGGGGCTTCGGGGCCGCCTTTCAAGGATCTAAAAAGCATGGTGCCCGGAAGGGTTCCCCACCATAAAGGATTTGAATAGAGGGTTTAGGGTTTAGGTTTAGGGTTTAGGTTTCGGGTTTAGGGTAGACCCTAAGCCCTAAACCCCAATCTGGGTTCCTTTGAAGCGTTCATCGAAATTTAGGTCTTCACCGGCCCTTTAATGTGGGTTCCTTCAAAGTGCGCTTTAGTAGTATAGGGCTCCTCAAGGGATCTATACGGATTTAGGGTTTATGTGGGATTATAGGGTTTACTTGGAGGGTCGGGGGACTTAGTAAGTGGTTATTTTAAGGAATTATAAGTATCATATCCCCAATTAGGGTCCCTTTTAGGGTACTTATAAGTCTACTTATTACCTACTTACTAAGTCNGGGACTTAGTAAGTGGTTATTTTAAGGAATTATAAGTATCATATCCCCAATTAGGGTCCCTTTTAGGGTACTTATAAGTCTACTTATTACCTACTTACTAAGTCCCCCGACCCTCCAAGTATGGGGCTCCTTAAAAGGATCTTTGGGGATTCAGGGTATATAGGGGATGAGAGGGGGTACAGGGCTTTCGGAGTAGATCCCTCAAGGTCCTATGAAGCACCCTTTGCCCAGACCCCCGGGAGGATCCAAAAAGTGGATCCCTTAATGGGGGGTTCCTATGAAGTACCCTTAGTAGTATAGGGCCCCAAATTAGGGGATCTACTTTCTAGATCCTCCCGGGGGTCTGGGTGGTAGTATACGGTTCCAAATTCGGCGTTCTACTTTCTAGATCCGGGCCCCGGGGGTCTGGGTTTGCGATTTTGGGGTTACTTGGAGGTTCATGGGTAGTTATAAATGGGGTTGTAAGAGCCCTAATATGGGTTATAACTATAGTTACCTGACTTATAACCCCACTTATAACTACCCATGAACCTCCAAGTACCACACATGCCTAAACCGCCAGTTCCGGGTCTTACTATAGGCGCCTAAATAAATATAATGGTGTTCCTTTAAAGGGTTCCTTTAAGGGATACTATAAGGGTACTATAAGGTTCCGTAATATAGAGCCCCTAATAATTACCGAGCTTAGGGTTTAAAGTAGGAGCCTGATTAAGAAACCCTGGGCCTATAACCCCAAAATAGTAGGATTCATATAGGGAAGGTTTCTTAATCAGGTTCCTACATTAGGCTGCTTAGGGGGCGTAAGGTTCAGGAATTTTCGGTGCAATCTGCTTTCGGAGTTCCGGCTGTGAGTAGTGCTGCTTTGCTTTAGTACCCCCACTTAGGGGCACTTAGAAATATTTTTTTATCTTTGGTTATTATAATCCCTAAGAAACAGCGAAAATTATAGTTTTTGCAAGGGGTCTAAGTTCAGTATAGCCCAAACCGTGTGCTCTAAACCCAAAACCCCGTTCTGACTCCATGTTCGATGTCACTAGCAGAAGAGGGCTTCTAATACCCCAAACCCTGAACCAGAGACTCTCTAAACCCTCAACCCTAAACTCTAAAGCCCTAAATCCAAAAACCCCTTCAGGCTATCCTAAACCCTAAACCCACAAGCCCTGAACCTTTTAGCCTTAACTCCAAAACTACCCTTTCAGGCTATGCTGGCTACGATCCCCTAAGGAACCCTATTATAGAACCCTATAGCCCTTAAAGCGATTCCCCATTATAGAACCCTATACTGGGTTCTTGTTAAGGAATTTAAATTAAGTTACCATAGACGGAAACCATATTACTTACTATAGATCCTTTCTATGATAACGTAAATTAGATCCCTTAACCCCCTTAGTAAATCCCAACACCTCCTTAGTACCCTTAAAGGGAACCCTTATTGTAGAACCCTAGAGTCCCAGCCTATGCTGGCTGCGATCCCTTTAACGAACCCTCTTCTAGAACCCTATTATAGAACACTATGCAACCCTAGAATCCCCTTCAAGGGATTTCCTATTCTAGAAGCCTAGAATCCCTCTCAGGGGCGGTGCTGGCATAGGTAGTAGTCCTACAACAGGCGCCACACGCTCCCAAATCGGAGCCGAGTTTTCAGGCACATCAGGCGCCGAACGCTCCCAAATCGGAGCGGAGTCTACAGGCGCATCGAGTTCATCCGATCCCGCGTTTCCAGCTGCTGAGCCATCAGTTCCACCCAGAGAGCCCAATACCCCTCAATTAAGGAATATGGCTTCAATTATATATAGGGCTTCATATTATGATTCAAGCTATATTCCTTAATTCCCTTATAACACCCCAAAAGATCCCTTTAAGGAACCCTTTAAGGAACCCCTGGGCCTTAAGCTATATTCCTTAATTAAGGGGGATTAAGGGCTCTCTGGGCAAGAGTTCCCGACGAGGGCTGCCGAGCCCGGGCGGGGATGCCAAGCGCCTTCCCAGACCCCCGGGAGGATCTAGAAAGTAGATCCCCTAATTTGGGGCCCTATACTACTAAGGGTACTTTATGGGAACCCCCATTAAGGGATCTACTTTTTGGATCCTCCCGGGGGTCTGGGCAAGCGCCTTTGTCTCGATCCCAGAGACTCCAAAATCCCTTAATTCAGGAATACCTAGGGTTCCTTTATTAAGGGTTCCTTTAAGGGATCTATAGGGTTTAGGGTTTAGGGGACTCCACTATCCCTTAGTTAAGGAATATACCTTAAATCATGTTAGGAATCCTGTTATAATTTAAGGTATAGTCCTTAGTTAAGGGATCTTGGAGTCTCTGGGATGCAGGGGAGGGGTTTTAGGGGACTAATGAGAGCCCTTATCGTAGCCCCCCATTGACCCCACTAAACCCTGGTATAGCTTAGGGTTTCTATTTTCAGGGTTCCTTACAAAAGGTAGGTAAACCTTATAGCCCCAACTCCAAAGCCATCCCCTTTTTCAGGCGCCGTAAACCCAAAAAAGCCTTGAACCCTATAGCCCTAAATCCCAAACTAGATTCAACCCTAAACCCAAAGCCCTAAGCCTTAAATAGTACCCTTACAGTGGGCCGTACTATAGCCCTAAATCTCAAACCGCCCCCCCCCCTCCTAGGCTATGCTGGCTACGATGGAATGCCTAAACCCTATAATCCCTTTAAGGAGTCCTCTCCACCCCTTTAAAGGAAGCCTTTTTAAACCCCCATAGACCCCTTTAAAGGAAGCCTTTTGTAACCCCCATAGACCCCTGTAGAGGAAGCCGTTTTCGACCCCTCTTAGACCCCTTTAAAGGAAGCCGCAAAGCCCTAGAATTCCAGGCTATGCCGGCTATTAAAGGGTCCCATGATAGAACCCCTTATAGTACTTGGAGGTTCATGGGTAGTTATAAGTGGGCTATAAGTAAGGTAACTATTGTTATAATCCATATTAGGGACTTATAACCCCATTTAGAACTACCCATGAACCTCCAAGTAGCCCCTATAGACCCCCTTTAAAGGGCCCTTTCCAGGCTATGCCGGCTACGATGGGATGTTCATCATGGGCGGCTCCCTGGAGGTGGCGAAGCGGAAGCCCAAAAGGTGCCCAAAAAAACGGGGCCTTACAAAAATAGAATAGGGTGCCTTTAACGGGATCTACAGGGGTGCAAATAGGGTTTAGGGTTGAAGGTTTGAGGGTTTGGGGGTTAGGGTTTAGGGGTTTGGAGGCCTGAAGAAGTAGAAGAGGGCTCCTTTAAGGGATCTATAAGGTTCCTTTAACAGGGCCTATAGGCGTTCTAATCGGGTTCCTTTAAAGGGGTTTAATCCCGTAAGGGCTCCTTAAAGGGCATATAAGGGTTCCTTAAAACGATAGGGCTCAGAGGGCTTTGTCTAAGCAGCCAGAAGAAAAGGGGCTACCTTTGCTACAAAGGGCTTTGGGTGTTCTATGGTCTAGGGGTTTAGGGGTTTAGGGTTTGGGGGTTTAGGGGTTTAGAGGGCCTTGGGGTAGTATTAGGTATACCCTAAACCCTAAACCGGACTTGTACGGACTTGTTTGGGATGTGGTTGGGACCTTTGTCTTCAAAGCTTTGGGAGCTGCAGCATTTTAGATTCTGGGCTTTGGAGTACCATACTTTAATGCTTTTTTGGGGACCTGCTACTTAAAGGGAACCATTACCCAGACCCCCGGGAGGATCTAGAAAGTAGATCCCCTAATTTGGGGCGCGATACTACTAAGGGTACTTTATAGGAACCCCCATTAAGGGATCTACTTTTTGGATCCTCCCGGGGGGTCTGGGTATGAGGTAAAAGTCTATACCTTTTTTCCTGGCTACTTCACAGCCCAGAAAGGGGCCCAAAAGGCTACTTTTGTTACAATGATTTACCTTAACCTACCAAACCCTACAAAAAGGTAGGGTCCCTATAAATTCCATATTAGGGTTTATAATAAGAACCTACAAAAAAAGTAGGGTTTGGTAGGTTAAGGTAGGGTGTCAGTGTTTAGGGTTTACGGGTTTCGGGTTTAAAGCATGGTCAAGGGGTTTAGGAAGTTTAGGATTTGGGGTATAGCGCAATGGAGGCTTTAATCATGAGGACTTTGTTTAAGCCAAGCGTACCCAGAGAGCCCAATACCCCTTAATTAAGGAATATGGCTTAAATTATATAGAGCTTCATATATGATTTAAGCTATATTCCTTAAATTCAGGGCTCTCTGGGTAGTTTTAAGAAACGGTTTTGCGGTCCGATCGGGGGTATCCTGTAATCCGACTGTTTGGTTTTGTTTGAATTGTTTAGTGTTCTTGATCTAAGGTTAGAAGTATGGGCCCCTAGTATGGGCCCTTAGCCCTTTTAAAGGACCTTAAAGGGTACAAATAGGGTATATATCAGGTATATAAGGATCCCAGGCTTAAGGGCCCATACTAGGGGCCCATGGTTTCATCCTACGACTGAAAGGTTTCACTATTCAGGCTTTTGGTACTCCAAAAGTTGGGCTAGAAATTCCGTTGATACGTTTTTCAAAGTTTAGGGTTTAGGGTTTGGGGTTTTTTCATCCCAAACCCGAAACCACATAAGCGCAAAATGCAAACCCTAAAGCCATTAAGCCTTGTTTCCCAGCTAGGGAATGCTGCCCAGCCACAGTAAACCTACAGGCGTTTTGCGTTTGGGACGTCTGCGGGTTCCATACTTGGTTGCTTGAAATCCCCATAAAGCCTTTGCAGTTGAGTCGACAACCTTTAACCTTTTGTGGCTTATACAACCCTACCATAGTTGCAAAGCTTAACTTTTTTGGGCTAGGGTACTCAGCCCCTCAGAAGCATCTAAACAATAAACTCTAAACCCCCACACCCCATCAAGCATCTTTAAACACCCAAAGCCTTCAAAACACCTTAAGCCCTGAACCCTTTGCCTCTCAAGATACATAGCCTGCCTCTGTGGTATACTGCCCAGATCTTCCAAAATCCCTCTATTAAGGAATAGGCCTTACAGTATGTTAGGGGTCCTACTGTAATTGAAGGTCTATTCCTTAATCCAGGAATCAAGGAATGTGCCTTAAGTATATTTCGGGAGCCTACTATAACTTAAGGTCTTTTCCTTAACTAAGGAATTTTGGAAGATCTGGGCAAAACTACCAGGGAGGCAGAAGTCTTAAACCCGAAACCATGACAGGTCATGACACCCTTAACGCTGAGCGCGTCTTCGTGCTCTTAGAAACTTATGTTTGGGGTTTAGGGCTTGGCTTAATGCTCTTAGGAATGATACTTCATGTGTGTGTGTGTGTATATATATATATATATTTATGTGCATATATATATATATACGTATGTACACTGATTATAATTAGACTCCAAGAGACCTTGTCAAAACCTAAGCGGTGCCTGCAGCGCTCCGAAGAAGCTGATCCCCAAACCTTAGGACTTGAGGTTTAGGGGAAACCCTAAACCCTAAACGGATGGCTCTTCAACGCTTCAGGGCCTAAACCGCAAGGCCAAAACAAAGATCGCCCCTAAGCCCTGAACCCTACGACCCTTTAAAGCAAAGCGCTGCAGAGCCTGAACCTAGGTTCCCATTATGGTACATATACGTCGACTTGCTGCCTACTTACTACTTCCCCCGACCCGTACCCCTTTTGGGCCACCCTTGTTGGAAAAAGGGTAACCGAGAAACCTTCAAGAGCCTAAAAAGCAGGTTAAGAACCCGGAAACCCCATTGCCCCAAAAGCCCCCAAAGCCCCAAGCCCATAAACCACGAAGCCCTGAAGCCTTAAACCCTTCTTTTATAGGACGTTTCCCAGAGACTCCAATGTCCCTTAATGAAGGAATATGCCTTAAATCATATTAGGGATCCTACCATCATTTACGGTCTATTCCTTAATCAAGGGATATTGGAGTCTCTGGGTTCTCGAACCCCCAAACCTCAAATGCCCAGGCGAGCCTGAATGCCACCGGCATTGGCTTGGACTTCTATCGGAACTGGAATGCTCAGCGCCCTGCCTTCTTGAGAGCTTGGAACGTAGGGCTTTTAGAGGGTTTTGGGGGTTGGGTTTGCGCGGGATTTGCATACAGGGTTCTATGAAGGTTGTGGGCTCAAGTATCTTTAAAGGATTTTAAAGGGCTTACATGGTTTCACAGATTCTAGACTGGTTTGCAAGGTGTTGTAGGGTTGCGTCCTGTAAAGATTCTATATACCGGCTGATGTCTGCCGAGGGAGCCTTTCAGGGTCCTTTGACGCTTCTGTAGCTTAGTAGCTGAGTGGATACTTTTTGGGATAATATTACCCACTCTAAAAATAAAAGTGTATACTTTTGGGGGCTTATGAACCCAGCAACTAAGGTACGTGTTCGCATGTGTTGAGGGTGTTTGGATGTGCTGATAGTGTGTCACAAGGGTTCCTTCAAGGGCCCTAGTAGAGTTTTGGAGTGCGGGGTTTCCGGTTTGCATAGGTGTTTTATCAAGGTGTCTTTCAAGTTGTATTGTGTACTGTTACCCAGAGCAACATGTCTTACAAAAAAGTGTGGTTTTACTAAACTGGCAGAGTACCCCTTACCGTAACTCTACTTTACACAATCCCAGCAAGACCCTCAGGGGATCATGTCATTTTGGATGTTCAGGAAGTAGGACTTTGACTTTACTTACGTGTTTTGGGATGATGGTGTGATTCCATGCAGAACTGTCCCTTACTAAAACCAAATAGTAGGAAAAGGGTACCCTTATTAAGGGGCTGCTGGGAACCTAGTGCGTGCAGGTTCTTCAACCCGGGCCTGTTTGTCAAGAAGGTCAACGAGATTGACACTAATCAAGTGGCCACGTGCGTAGCCAAGTCGCAGAAAGAATTCACAACTCCACACCGCCAAATCCCTGTCAGGGGGTTGTTAACTTAGTCGTAGAGCAGGTAACCTTTAACCTTTTTCGGGTACTATAATCCTTTTCTCTTGCCTTACAGGTTATCCTTTAGTTCCCCGAGGATACTGGAGAAGTAGGTTGAGGAGTATTTTAGATGGCTTGGAGAGGGCTTGGGAAGATCCAGGCAGGAGAATCTCCCAGGTTGGGACCCTGCACTACTAAAGGCTACTTGGAGGGTCGGGGGACTTAGTAAGTAGATAAGAAGTAGGCTTGTAAGTACCTAAAAGGGACCCTAATTGGGGTTATGATACTTATCTGTCCTTAAAATAACTACTTACCAAGTCCGCCCGACCCTCCAAGTACCCGGTATTACAAAATAGAGCACCCTTTAAAGGGGCCGATCTTGCGCCACATGGGCGGTTATCATAGGGGTGCCGTAGTTCGGATTAAAAGTACTTAAAGGGTCATGGGACTTAGTAACGAGGGGAATAATTAGGGTAACTATACTTATAATTACTTATAACCCCAATTAAGGTACTTATAACCTTAATTACTAAGTCCCATGATCCTCCAAGTAGAAGTATAGAGGGTTCCTTAAAGAGGCCATGATTTGACAGTATTTCATTATATTACTTGGAGGGTCGGGGGGACTTGGTAAGTAGTTATTTTAAGGACATATAAGCCATAACCCCAATTTAGGCCCTTTTGGGTACTTGCAAGTCTACTTATTATCTACTTACTAAGTCCGCCGACCCTCCAAGTAAGATGAGATACCTGTTGGGCGGCTCTATTTGTCAGATCTTGAAGGGGGTCTAACTAATTTGTAAGATCCTATCAGGGGTCAGTCAAGTCATGGCGTGCTCGACGCGAGTACAAGGGATTCAGATTTGGAAGTGATTTACCTTTTGGGGTTTATACAGCGTCATATATATATATATATACATATATACATATGATTATATATATATATATATATATATATATATATACATATGTATATGTGATTAAACATATATAGTTTTGTATATATGTGTATGTGTATATATATATACACATAGTAAACACATATATCACATGCTTTCTGCTATCTGCATACATGTAGCGGTCTTCGTGTGGTTCCTGGATGTGATCTTTGCCTCATCATAAACTACCCCTGAATCCTTAACCCTGAATCCTAAACCCTGTATCTATCTATGTATCTATGCATCGGTCTATCTGTCTACAGATATAGATACAGCTAGCTAGTGTTACATATATAAACATGTACACATACATATATATATATATACATTATATATAATATATGTTTATGCAGGTAAAGGTATATGCAAACACAAGTTTCAACTCAAAGCTTTCAAGAAACCCTGCGCCCACAGACACTCAGGCAACGGCGGTGCAAATCGGCTACCCAGGAGCCTGGCTTTGGGCCATAGGGTTAACACTAACATATTGGGGAAAAGATATTTTTTCCCCAATATGTTAGTACCCAGGAGCCTGGCTTTGGGCCATAGGGTTCTGGGTTTCGGGCTTTGGTGTTTTGGGGGTTTTGGGGATTTCGAGGGCTCACGGCCTAGAGGCCTCAGCAACAAATTCCCAGACCCCCGGGAGGATCTAGAAAGTAGATCCCCTAATTTGGGTCCATACTCTGAATGGTTTTGGGGACCTTGAAACCCCACTATGTGGGTCCTTTGAGACCCCCGAAAAATATCTCTAAAGTAGATCCCCTAATTTGGGGCCCATACTACTAAGGGTACTTTACAGGAACCCCCATTAAGGGATCTACTTTTTGGATCCTCCCGGGGGTCTGGGTTGCTGCTTGGAACATGAGATTGTGCTCTGAACACTGGCATCTATCGAGCCCCTATTCTACCTAGATGCCTGTGAGGATCTAGACGGTAGAGTAGGAACCTATTCTTCTAAAGGGTGCTCCATAGGAGCCCCCTTTAAGGGATCTACTTTCTAGATCCTCCCGCAACTCTGGGTAGGGCGTGGCTTTTTACGACGGAGGGAGTACCGCAGATAGTACGATTCACATCAAGAGCTTAGTACCCGGGTAGGTAACCTTTAACCTTTTGGGGTTTGTTTAATCTTACCATACACTGCGATAACTTATATCACATTGTACAACATTGTGCTCTTCTGTATGATGCAATATGGAAAGTTCATACACGTTCGTACAATGTCGTATCGTATAATATAAGATAGTTGAATGATTTTATGTTAACGGAGTACACGCCTATACAACATAATAAACTATACGACACTGCAAAAGATGTACAATAATATAATATGACAAAGCATGGAATAATATGATATGATATTAAAACAAAAATAATATAACGAATAAGGTAATGTTGTAAACTCTAAACTCTTCATCCTTAGAAAACAGGTCCTCTGCTTGAGGTCTATGAAAATCTGCGGAGGTAAGTTGTTCAGTACCCACTTCTGCGCGAATCTCGGGTTTTTCGTGTGGCTTGTTCCTTGTTTGGGTCATGGCTTCTTCCACGGAAATTGCAAACCTGCGTTATTGGTGTCCATGTTACAGGTTCTTCGTGTTCCACGA
Organism: Symbiodinium sp. clade A Y106; assembly: GCA_003297005.1. Lineage (NCBI taxonomy): Eukaryota > Dinophyceae > Suessiales > Symbiodiniaceae > Symbiodinium > Symbiodinium sp. clade A. The sequence continues at coordinate 106,814 of BGNK01000748.1, read as the reverse complement.
CTCCGAGTATAGCATTTGGGGTATACGGACTGCGACGTAGAGTTCAACCGCTGGGGTTAGGGAGAACCTTTGCCCCCCCAAAGCCGACCTTTTTCAGAAATTATATATAGAGACCATAATAAGGAACCCTAAAAAGGTAGGTTTTTCCGGCCACAGGTAGGGTTTAACCCCACAGCCTGGCCAGACATCGCCCAAATCTACGTGGATGCCACGGGCGACACGGATGGCGTCAAGACGAGGAATGGAGCCCTGGTGCTGAAGTGCTACCAGGACGGATACTTACCGGAAGAATCGGAGACTTTTCATGCTCCTCTAGGCATGCAAAATCCTAACACATTTTGAACGTGGGACTATGACAATAATCCAACCTTTGGTTAGTAGGGAATGGAAGAATGGTAGTAATAGTAGCTATAATTGTACCCCATTCTTCCATTCCCTACTAACCAAAGGTAAGTAATGAGGACGCTGGGGCTGGAGAGTGTTCCATACTGTGTAGAGGACTGCAGGGCTTTTAGGGTCTGAGGTTCCCAGACCCCCGCGAGGATCTAAAAAGTAGATCCCCTAATTTGGGGCCCTATACTACTAAGGGTACTTTAGAGGAACCCCCCTTAAGGGATCTACCCCTAAACCCTAAAACCCTAAAACCCCAAACCCCTAACCCTAAACCCTAAAACCCCAAAACCCCTAAACCCTAAACCCTAAAACCCCTAACCCTTAAACCCTGAACCCCCCCTTAAGGGATCTACTTTTTGGCTCCTCCCGGAGGTCTTGAGGTTGAGGTTGGGGGGGTTTGAGCGTGTTACGGCTCAGGCTTAGGCTTCATAACGGTTTAGGGTTTAGGGTTTGCTTTTTTTTTGGTAGCTAGGTTCCTGAGTACTACCCTTCTGCCCTTTTTAGTTTAGGGTCCCCTTATTAGAAACCAAACAGTAGTAAAGGGGTTACTCAGGAACCTAGGTAGGATATGATAGGGGTCTGAATTATTGCGAATATTATTCTTGGGGTTCCAGAATAGGCTCCAAAACCCTATTCCATTATTCCCTTAACCCTAAACCCAGAACCCTTATTGAGGCCGCTCTATTAAATCCTTATAATGATTTCCCTTATAGTAGCCCATATAGACCCCTTTAAAGGAACGACTAGTCCTTGTAGACCCCTTTGAAGGAACCCTACTCGAATTAGTTATCCCTAAACCTTAAACCCTAAAGAACACCCTAAACCTTCAAAGGAACCCTTAGAAAACCCTATAGATCCCTTCAAAGGAACCCTTAGAAAACCGTATAGATCCCTTCCAAGGAACCCTTGGAAAACCCTATAGATCCCTTTAAAGGAACCCTTAGAAAACCCTATAGATCCCTTCAAAGGAACCCTTAGAAAACCCTATAGATCCCTTTAAAGGAACCCTTAGAAAACCCTATAGATCCCTTTAAAGGAACCCTTGGAAAACCCTATAAATCCCTTTAAAGGAACCTTCCAAGGAACCCTTGGAAAACCCTATAGATCCCTTCAAAGGAACCCTTAGAAAACCCTATAGATCCCTTCCAAGGAACCCTTAGAAAACCGTATAGATCCCTTCCAAGGAACCCTTGGAAAACCCTATAGATCCCTTTAAAGGAACCCTTAGAAAACCCTATAGATCCCTTTAAAGGAACCCTTGGAAAACCCTATAGATCCCTTTAAAGGAACCCTTAGAAAACCCTATAGATCCCTTCCAAGGAACCCTTGGAAAACCCTATAGATCCCTTCAAAGGAACCCTTAGAAAACCCTATAGATCCCTTCCAAGGAACCCTTAGAAAACCGTATAGATCCCTTCCAAGGAACCCTTNATCCCTTCAAAGGAACCCTTAGAAAACCCTATAGATCCCTTCCAAGGAACCCTTAGAAAACCGTATAGATCCCTTCCAAGGAACCCTTGGAAAACCCTATAGATCCCTTCCAAGGAACCAAACCCTATAGATCCCTTTAAAGGAACCCTTAGAAAGCCCTATAGATCCCTTTAAAGGAACCCTTGGAAAACCCTATACATCCCTTTAAAGGAACCCTTAGAAAACCCTATAGATCCCTTCCAAGGAACCCTTGGAAAACCCTATAGATCCCTTCAAAGGAACCCTTAGAAAACCCTATAGATCCCTTGCAAGGAACCCTTAGAAAACCGTATAGATCCCTTCCAAGGAACCCTTGGAAAACCCTATAGATCCCTTCCAAGGAACCCTTGGAAAACCCTATAGATCCCTTTAAAGGAACCCTTAGAAANAAAACCCTATAGATCCCTTCCAAGGAACCCTTGGAAAACCCTATAGATCCCTTTAAAGGAACCCTTAGAAAACCCTATAGATCCCTTTAAAGGAACCCTTGGAAAACCCTATAGATCCCCTCAAAGGAATCCTATTCTAATTATTGAGGCCCTGTACTTTTAAATGTTCAGGGGCTCAGGCTCGTGGTCGTGGATCCGCGTTTCGAATCTCTGGGTGATAAAAAAAGTGCAGCCTTTTATAAACATATAAATATATAGTATGGATAATATAACATATATAAAAAGTATATAAAGTATATATATATATATACATATAAAGAAACATGGGTGTTTATGCTAGGGGTGATACAGAGCCTCAGTTATAACCTCGAGGAGGCAATTCAGCAGGCACGAGCATGTCTTCAGACTAATTCAAGCATGAGGCCTTCCGCAGGCAGCTGTCGGCTGCATCCGTGGCAAGTATTTCTGCAAGCTCTTGGACAAGTATTTCGCAACAGCCCATCATGCTTTTACTTAAAGCTTATGGCCTAACACTCAAAACCCTTTGTCTTTTCTTCGTTACTTTAGTTTCTCATCATAGGGTCCTGACCACAAAACATTTTATCCACGACAGGTACAATCTAGCGTGTAGGAAGTTTTATACCCCCTCGTTCCTCCTCTCCAAAGGATACCATAACAAGTCATGGGGCGCTGCGAGATCCAGTTGAACCTTTGTCTGGAGAAGCTGTCACCGAAGAAAATGCATAGGAAGCCGCAAGTCGGGTTAAGAGATTCGGACCTTAGGATCAAGATACCTTTCTCTAGGAAGCATATTATGGAAGCGACCTCCGCAACATGCCACGATGGGACCTGTTTGTGGCGGGATTTCGATGTGCTCCATTTTCCTATATGAGATCTCTTGGAGGCAGCCCCCCAACATCCAAGTCATGTTTGATGTTGCTGAGTGCATGAATTCGTGAAGAAGAGCCTTTGTTGGCACTTTTGGAAATCATAGCAGGTTTTCTGGCCGGCACCCACAGTGCTCAGCGAAGTTTCATGTCTGAGACTAACGGTGAGTCGACAGAGGACTCACCTATGCAGGCTTTATTGTCTTCGGTCAATGCACGAACAAATGTTCATTCAGGAATAAGGGGCAATAATAATTACCTATACGGGTTCCTTTAAAGGGGTCTATATAAGGGCAAGGGCTACTATAAGGGAATTATTATGAGGATTTAGTATAGGGGCCGAAGTAAGTACCAATACTTTTTTTAGGCTTCCTTATTGTAAATGTAGTAGAATATACCGTACCCCAAAACCCTATTAAACTTATTGAGGCTCCTATAGTACCTTTAATGGGTTCTCCCCAAGATTCCCCACTTGGAGGGTCGAGGGTTTAGTATGTAGCTACTTTGTAGACTTGAAGTATCATAGCCCCAATTAGGACCCCTTGGAGGGTACTCAGAAGTCTACTTATTATCTACTGGCTAGGGTCCCCCGAAGCAGGTTTGCCTAGGCCGCTCCCCGCTTGGACCAGGCGACGGAGTGCGCCGGTCATGCGTAGGGCTTTAGGGTTTTTGGGCTTTCGGGATTTGGGTTTAGGGTTTCGGCGTACTGATAACAGTCGTATAGCCCCTGTTATATACTCTACTTCCGGCGCTGACCCTTCAAGTTTGGACAGGACAAGTGGTGGATTTCACCTCCATGCCGCGCAGATCCAGGCAATTGCCCCGTGCTGATCACTGGAACCGACACTGGGATGAAATCAAGCCTGCAGGGACCTTAAACCTACGATCGATTGATAGTATAAATCCTGCATCCCCATAAAAAGGACTATACCATAATTCCCATAGTCTAGGCTCATGAAGGCAATGCAGGATTTATATCACCACCCGTAGTAGAAGAGCAGGAAACCTTTAACCTTGTTGGGGTGCTATAATCCCTCTACAGACCCCAAGGCTAACCTTTAGTTCCCGTAGGTACTGGACAAGTGAGTGAAAGGATCTCAAGCAGAGAACCCTTCCTCAAAAAACGGCTTGCTTGAGCCCAATACTGGCTCAGCTTCGGTTTAGGGTTTAGGGTTTGGGGGTTTAGGGTTTAGGGTTTGGGTGTAGGCCCTGGGTTCAGGGTTGGGAGGTTTCGCTTTTTCTCACCCCTGCAGTTTAATGCTTGTTGTGTTGCAGCCAGGAGCCGTAATCCCTCAACCCGTAACCCTTGAACCCTGGACCCAAAACCCTGAACCCCTAAACCCTAAACCCTTAAACCCCTAAACCCCTTAAACCCCTAAACCCTAAACCACTTAAACCCTGAACCACTTAAACTCAAAACCCTGAACCTCTAAACCACAGACCCTCGACTAAGAGCCCATCTCAGGCCGGGTGGGGCATGATTGCGATGATCCAGCCCCTTGGTCTTCTGGGGTTTCCCAGACCCCCGGGAGGATCCAAAAAGTAGATCCCTTAATGGGGTTCCTATAAAGTGCCCTTAGTAGTATGGGCCCCAAATTAGGGGATCTACTTTCTAGATCCTCCTGGGGGTCTGGGTTAGGGTGTTTGAGTTACCATAATAGGGATCTACAAGGGTTCCTTTAAGGGATCTATAAGGGTTTCTTTAAGGGTTTAAGATTTCAGTTACCATAATAGGGATCTATAGTAAACAATATGGTTCCTATAAAAATGGAAACCTGAATTGAATCCCTTAACAAGAACCCAGTTTAAGATGTGGGTCAAGGGGTCTGAGCTTAGGAGTTAGGGCTTGGGATTAGGGGTTGCGGTTTGGTCCTCTCTGTTGGGAGGATTGAGGGGCGTAGCAAGTCGGCTGTAGGTCAGTTTGCGAATACCCCGGATTCGGGGCACGACATACGTGCTAAGTCCTATGTTGCTTTATGGACCCTGGCCCAAACGGCCCACCCTTTCCAAGGAACTATATATAGAAACCCCAATAAGGAACCCTAGAAAGGTAGGTCTTTTCGGCTACAGGTAAGCCCTAAACTCTAAACCGGGGAGGGGGTTCTGGGTTTAAGGTTTGGGGAGCAGTCTGTGAGGGCTGGGGGTTGCAGGCTAGTTTGGGCTCAATGGCCTTAGCCAGTCAGGCAAAACGTCCTGATGCAATAATGTAGGGGCATTAATAAATGGTTTCAGAGTTTGAGAGTATATTATACTATCGTGATGTCGGAATTTCATGAGCTTTTTTGAGGCCCCCATGCTGGGTCGTTACGGGTTTACGGTTTATCCCTGGAAGTTCCACCCAGGCAGGCGTACTTCCACAACATGCCCGTTGCCTTTGCCACAGCCTGGGTCGAACCTGATGACCCTTGGCGAATTTCGGGTAGCTCATAAGAGAATTGTCACCCCATGAGGCCATGATATTCCCAGACGAGTTCCAATTATGGTTCCAAAAGCGGGTCCGATGGGTGTTAGGCTTTACCTAGAGTAGCCAAGGCATCCAGAACTACATAGCTGTGTGTTAGGGTCATTTCCTTGTTCTCAAAGCACGTTGGTCACACTAGGCGCAAGTACTCGATGCTGATGCACAAATCCGGTATTGCCTCACGTACGGAATGGGTACTATAGTATATTCCTGCTTATGGGTCATGCAGAGCGTCATGCAGAGTGTATCCATCTAGCGTATGTTGGGTCCAAAAACCTGAATCGCGCATCTACCTTAAAAGCTCTACATCCGTTCTAAAGCCATCAAAGCCTGGAGGCATCAGCCCAAAGCCCCAAACCTTAACCCGCGAAAGCTTGAAAGCATACTATAGAAGGCCTTCAGAACCCATATACTCTCATCCCAGAAGTGAGGTTGAATGCAGGGGTCTGAAGAAGTTGCAAAAATCACCCTGTATGGTCCGTACACAGATGTACTAAACAAAACCCAACCCCTGTTCGAATGATTATAGCCCTCTGGTAACCTCTTGTTCTCCCCCTAAAAGCCATAAAACCCACGAACAGAAACCCTTACAAACACTTAGAGCAAGCTGAACGCCAATCCGTTCCACAGTAAAAGGGGGGGAAGGGGTGCCAGCTTACCAACGCCCTCCGAAACCCAATTCTGCCTTACACCTCCAAGGCGTCTCATAGATCTGCCGCTAAAGCTAAAACACCCCTACAGCCCCCTGGTAAAGCTTCTAAAGGCCCTAGTCACACCCCTCCCCATTCTCAGAAGCCTCTAAAGCCCCTAAAGCCCCCCCCATTCTTCCTATGTGGCTGCACCCCTAAACCCTAAACCCTAAACCCCAAAACCGTGCTGCTTCCAGGGATCCTCTAAGAGGTTCCTTTCAGGGTTCTCATAGGGGGGCTCATTTCAGGGATCTCCTACCCCTAAATGGGTGGTTGTCAAAATTATGGTCCCTTTTGGGGTCCCCAATATAGTACGGCACCTATTATTTAGGGTACCCAAAAAGGGACCCTAATTTTGACAACTACCCAAATCCTAAACCCCATTCTTCCCACTTTGCTCCTTTCCCTGCCAAGAAAACCCCTAAAATCCCAAAACCCTGAACCCCTGAGCCCTAAACCCCTAAAAAACCCTAAAGCCTCAACCCTAAACCCTGAAGCCACGCAAACCCTGATAAACCCGGAAGCCCTAGAGCCCTAGAGTCCTAAACCCGAATAAAACCCTAAGTACTGCAAATCTCCTGGACCCGAGGCTTACCAGAGCCTGAACAAAGCCACCCAGGGACCTTTGGCCGGTTTGGGACGTCCCTTAATGGGTTTAGTAGGGTTTAGTAGTGTTTATGGTTTGCTTAAGGGGTGTTGCAGGGTTTAGGGTCCCGGGATTAGGGCTTGCGACTTCCTCAACGGGTTTAGTAGGGTTTAGGGTTCAAGGATTAGGGATGACGGTTTAGTGTACCCAGATCTTCCAAGATCCCTTAATTGAGGAATACACCTTACACTATAGTAGGATCCCAAACCCAGACCCCCGGGAGGATCCAAAAAGTAAATCACTTAATGGGGGTTCCTATAAAGTACCCTTAGTAGTATGGGGTCCCAAATTAGGGGATCTACTTTCCAGATCCTCCCGGGGGTTTGGGGAACCTAGTAGTAGAGTAGGTAGCCTTTTAAACCTCTTTGGTGTACTATGATCCCTTTCTAGTTCCAACATACTCCAAAGTTTTAACCTTTAGTTCCTCAGGATACCGGACAAGTAGGCAATTGTGATTCAAGGTAGATTCCTCAACTAAGGGATTTGGGAATATCTGAGTCGTTAGATCAGGCCATATAAAGGTTCGTTCATACATCTTCCCAGACCACCGGGAGGATCTATATAGGAACCCCCATTAAGGGATCTACTTTTTGGATCCTCCCGGGGGTCTGGGTTTATACCGTTTTGATAAAGCCCCTCGGTTTCCCAGTAGTGCCCTTTTGCCCTTTTTCTTTCTGGGCAGGTTTTAGTAAAACCAAACAGTCGGAAAATGGGTAGCCTTCTTAATAAGAGGGCTACTGGGGAACTTACATAAGGGGCTAACGGGGTTCAGGCGTGGGGATGAGGGCTGCTTGGTGTAGGAATAGGGTTGGCGAGTAGGGGCTAAAGGCTCAGGGTTGTGGGCGTTTGGCTGAATAAGAAGCGTCGTTCACAGTAGCATAAGGGTTCTATGAGGTGTTTCGGTGCTTACTAGGTCACTGCGGTCTCCTTACTAAGCCAAAGAGCATGGGGTGTTCCGTGGATCGGGGAGGGCATACTAGACATATGCGCAGTTGTCCAAAATATAGGCCCCTTTTAGTGTCCTTTTTATAAGGGCGCCGTACTCTTTTGATGGCCTAAAGCCGGTACCCAAATTTAGAGAACCCATGTCTTAGGGAAGCCGCTGGAGCAGTGTTAAACACAAGTCCGAAAGACCAACCTGATACTATATAGCGACTTTTTGGGGTTATCAGCTCGAAGTAGGTTCATGGCAGGCGAACCCTTGTTTTTTACGGCCGTTACGGGATCAGACCTCCAGGGTATGCGGACAGCTCAGCAAGAGCAACGTCGAAAGCTTTGCTGGCAGAACAACAGGTGGTAAGACAGTCCCCTTGTAGCCCTCAAATTAAAATATGACATAACCCTAAAGCCTAACACCCTAAACCCTAAAACCCTAAACCCTAAAACCCTAAACCCTAACCCTAAAACCCTAAACCTAAGCTGGGCTTTGCGGAGCTCCAAGATTCCCGCAGTTTTGAGCGCAAGTAAGTGGGGGTTTCCGAAAATAGGTGGCACCTTATTTGGGGGTCCTTCGGTTGATGGTCAAAATCCTGCATTACCTTAAGGACCCTAAACTATGGGAATAGTGGTATATTCCTTATAATGGGTAATGCAGGATTTTGACCATCAACAGTTATAGTAAGGATCCTACTATTTAGGCGTACTATATTAGGGTCCCCTTTTTTCCGAAACTCCCAAGTGAGTTCTCCCTCAATACGACAATTCCATCGGAGGCCAGTGTAGGGAAATATGGAGGTCCGAGCATTTAGTCTTACTAATGGGGGTCTCCGTACGACTAGTCCACAAATTAATATGATCTCTTTATAGTCCCCAAATTTCTGGGCGTTCTTCTGGTTGGCTCTTAGGACTTTAACTGTTGGGGTTTCTAGATGAACTATAATAAGGAGGCTAAAAATTTAACTTTTAGGAGGGGTTCAGAAGTCAGCCAAGATTTGTTCTATGATATGATATGAACTCAGCAACTAAGAACCCTAAACCCCTACAGTATAACCCTTATGGAAACTCTTAAAGGAGCCTTTAAAGGAACCCTTAAAGGAACCCTAGCAATCCGATGCAAGACCCCAGTCTCCTGGTTCAGGCCCCATGTTACACTTAAAGGGTCATGGGACTTAGTAACTAGGGTTATAATTAAGGTAACTATACTTATAATTACTTATAACCCCAAATAAACCCAGAGAGCCCAATACCCCTTAATTGTGAAGCCCTCTATAATTTAAGCCATATTCCTTAATTAAGGGGTATTGGGCTCTCTGGGAAGTACTTTTTCCCCTACTTACTAAGTCCCATGTTCCTCCAAGCAGGGTCCAGGGTATTAAGGTCCCTTTTAGGGTACTTATAAGTCTACTTATTACCTACTTACTAAGTCCCCCGACCCTCCAAGTACCTGGACCCTGAAGAACCTACCTGGGCGTTCTTCTGGTTGGCTCTTAGGACTTTAACTTTTTGGGTTTCTGTATGAACTATAATAAGGAGGCCAAAAGCTTAACTGTTAGGAGGGGTTCAGAAGTCAGCCAAGCTACCTTTTGAGGGTTCCTTATTGGGATTCCCCTATGTAAGTCCTTAAAACGGTAGGTTCTTCAGGGTCCAAGTAAACACTCAACACCGAAAAACTGGAGCAAAACACAAAAAAAAAAACAACTAAAAACCCAACGCCCTTAGAGCCACCCAAAAAGCTAGTCGACTACACACCGGAGATTTGGGAACTTCATCTTTGCATGCACTGAGGACTCATGTACTGGTGGGTCCCGGCTGCTCGGAGAATCTTAAGAGGGGTTTAATATAGGGGCCTAAATAATTGCCATAATGCTTTGGGGGGCTCCTTATTATAATTATAGTACAATGGGCCTCAAAACCCTATTCTAATTATTAAGGCCCTTATAGTAGGGTTTAAGGCGTTTGGATTTTCGAGCTTTAGGATGCTTTAGGGGCTTAGAATTTCAAGGTTGTCTTAGGGTATAGACCTTTAGGGCCTTAGGCGCTTAAGGCTTGTTAGGGTTTAGGGCTTTGGGATTTAGGTTCGTAGGGCTTAGCCTAACCCCTAAACCCTAAACCACTAAACCCTAGACCCGGACTATAGGGTTTGGGGCTTCTGGGTTTGAAGATGTTGGGCTGTGAGTGTTATTGGCACCGAGGTCTTTGGGGTTTTAGGGTTTAGGGTTTAGGTTCCTGAACCCTAGAACCGTCAAATCCAAACTCCAAACATCCACAAAGCCCCAACAACAAGTCATGGCCCTGTCTTAATCAGATCATGAAGGCCCCCATATTGCATGAGATTGCTTGTTTTCCTCAACTCTGGAAAGCCAAACGTTTCCTGCAATGTAGGGTCTTGAAATTGGGATTGAACCGTTGATATTCGCCCTCCTCGGGCTTCCCGAGGATCTTCAGCATCGAAAGCCTGCATGGTCAGCAGGAGTGGTCATGGTCACGCACTGTGCGTTTCTGAGCCCATACAAAGCCCTTGGAACACCCTTGCAAAAACTCAAAAGAAACCATACACAGCCCTGAGAGAAGCGTTGTGAAACACCACTTGGATAGAACGGTCTAGGATCAATCCTGAGCTCCTGCATCCAAGCCGAGGACACGCAATTCACGTTGGACAACCCCAAGAAAATGCGCCTTGGCATTGAGAAAGCTTTGTTGGAAAAGAGCGTCTTGGGTTTGTGCTCGGAGGGTTTCGGGTACTTAGAAGATAATGTAACTAGTAATGTAGGAACCTGATTAAGAAACCCTGGGCCTATAAACCCATAATAGTAGGATTCATATCAGGAACCCTAATAAAGGCCCAAGGTTTCTTAATCAGGTTCCTACATTAGTATTACTCAATTATAGGTCCCTAACTTAGCTATCCAGGTCATGATTTGGAGATGAGTATAAGTACAGCTAAACCCTGAACCCTAAACCCTGTATGTACAGGTACTTGGATTGGAGGGTCTGGAGACTTAGTAAGTAGGTACCAAGTAGGCTTACAAGTACCTCGAAAGGTACCCTTATTGGGGATATTGTACTTGTAACTTTACAAACAAGTACATACTAAGTCCCCCGACTCTCCAGGTATAGGCAGGTTCAAGTACTGGAACCCGATACTACTAAAACGTACTTGTAGGATTCCCTTAAGAGATCTATTCCCAAAACCCACACCCTTATGGATCCCTTTCAGGAACCCTTAAAGGAACCCTTTAAAAAGGAATCTGCTTTCTAGATCCTCCCGGGGCTCTAGGAAAGAGGAGAGCAGCCAAGGCCCTAACAAGGCTCCAACACATGAAATGCTTCGTAGCTGAGTGGGTACACTTTGCACCTTTAGGGATCATAATATCCAAAACTGAAAGTGTACACTTTGGGCTCATGAACTCAGCAACTAAGAACAGGGTTTAGGGTTTAGGGAACTTGCGCTATGAATCCTGTGTAGCCGGGTAAGCATCCTTTGCCTCAATCATCCCCATAGAGTCCCAAGAGGTTAACCTCCCAGATCCCGATGAGGATTTCGGAAGGGGATCCAGTAGCGGGGTTCCTCTTAAGTAGCCTTTAATAGTATAGCTTCCCAATTAAGGGCTCTACCCCCGGCGGGTCTGGGTAGACCCTGAAACCCCATTCTTCCTAATTTGCTCCTGTACTATAGAAGCTTAAATAGTCACCAGTGTTATTTACGGGCCCCTTACTACAAGTACAGTACTTGGAGGGTCGGGGGACACAGTAGGTAGGTCTTATAAGTACCCTAAAAGGCATCCTAATTGGGGTTGTGATACTTATGACTCTACAAAGAACTACTTACTAAGTCCCCCGACCCTCGAAGTAGTAGCTTGAGAAGGGGATACTTGTGGGCAGAGCCTTCCCTCGAGGATGTTCGGAAAGAGGTTTACTTAAAGGTTCATGGGACTTAGAAACTAGGGTTATAATTAAGGTAACTATACGTATACTTACTGATAACCCCCCAATTAAGCTACTTACAACTGTACTTACTAAGCCCCATGAACCTCCAAGTAGGACTTTCCGACCCCATGTCTGGAGGTAAGTCTCAGACAAAGGCCTCAATAACTACAAAAGAGTTCCGTTAGAGGGGATACGGGGGGCCTTTAGAATTGAACATCAGGCAAGGGTTCGGAGGGTATATTTGAGTAGAAAGGGTTTGGGTTTAGGGTTCAGGGTCTAGGGTTTCGGAATCGTAACGGATAGTAATACTCTTCCTATGGAAGGATTACCGGTGGCCTAAACCAGATCGGGTGCATTTTGCCACGGTAAGCTGTTAACACTACATATGGAATTCAGCCCCTAAACCACTAAATAGAGCCCTTGTAGAACCGTCTTCAACCCGTGAAGAACAACCCTAAACAACCCTAAACCTTCCTAAACCCTAAATCCTCCTAATTAAACCCTAAACCCTTCTAAACCCTAAACCTTAGTAGCTGATTGGATACACTTTACACTTTTTGGGGTAATATTACCCACTCTAAAAATAAAGGTGTACACTTTTTGGGGGCTTATGAACTCAGCAACTAAGAAACCCAGACCCCCGGGCGGATCTAGAAAGTAGATCCCCTAATTTGGGGCCCTGTACTACTAAGGGTACTTTATAGGAGCCCCCATTAAGGGATCTACTTTTTGGATCCTCCCGGGGGTCTGGGAACCGAGCCGAGGATCTTCCCGGATCCCAGCCCAGCAGAGCAAGCGTGCTTTGGCAGCTCTGGTGTTTGCGGCGTGAGGGTTTTGGGGTTTGTGCTGGGCGTTCTTCTGGTTGGCTCTTAGGACTTTAACAACTTTTTGGGTTTCTTTATGAACAATAATAAGGAGGCTAAAAGTTTAACTCTTAGGAGGGGTTCAGAAGTCAGCCAAGTGTGGTTTAGGGTTTAGGACGGTTTAGGGTTTAGAGTGCAGGGGGTTTTGGGGTTTGTCGTCTGAGATCATGGAACCCCAAGATAGTATTGGTATGTATTGGTAGCTAAAAAGGGCCCCTATTGGGGTTTTGTTTGAGGTTTCTGGTCTAACATAGGGCCCTTGTCGAACAGGGAAACCCAAAAATGTTATTGGTATGTATTGGTAGTAACTATTTCGGCCCCTTTTAGGGTTTTGGGGTGTAGGGTTAAACGTTTAAGGATCAGGATATATACCTTAGGATCTTAGGGGTTGGGGTTTCGTGTTTTGGAGGGTTTTAGGGTTTGAGGGGTTTCCGGATAAAAGGGCGCCAATTTTGTGATGCTATGGCAGCTGGGATATGGGAGTTGCCGAAAATTAGGGGTACCGTATTTTGGGATTCTTATAATAAGGATCCTATTATGTAGGGTATTATATTTGGGTCCCCTATTTTCGGAAACTCCCATATTGGGCTTCGAGTTTATGCGCCTGTTCGTGCTGGGGGACCGAGTTCCTAAACGATGTTTCCTGTTTGGGGTTTCCCAGACACTCCAATATCCCTTAATCAAGGAAGATTCCTTTAATCATTTTAAGATCCTACCATAATTTAAGTATATTCCTTAATTAAGGTATCTTAGAATCCCCTAGACCCTAAACCCTATGTAAATCCCTTAAAGGAATCCTATAATAGTTTAAGGCATATTTCTTGATTAAGGGGTTTTGGAGGCTCTGGGGTGGGGATTTGGGACTTAGGATCAGGATTCTGGGTTTTGGGCTTAGCTTTGTAGTAGAGCAGGAAACCTTTAACCTTTTTGGGGTGCTATAATCCCTATATAGACCCAAAGGTTAACCTTTAATTCCGTAGGTACTGGACAAGTAGGTTCCCAGATCCCCGGGAGGATCTAAAATGGGACCCTAGCTACCAAGGGTACTTTAAAGGAACCCTCCTTAAGGGATCTACTTTTTGGATCCTCCCGAGGGGTCTGGATCAGGGATGAGGGGGATCAGGGTTTGGGGCTCTTTGGCAGGGCTGGGAGGCGGTGCGACTGGCAAAATGCGAGTCCAGCCACCTTTCCCGAGATCTCTGCAGCGATATATGGAGCACAAGTTGGGGCACGCGCAAGGTGAAGCCCTGTGCCTTGTTCCGCTGGAGCGAGGAGCATCCGCTTCAGCCCGCCTGGATGCAGCTTTTATAAAGTAAGCCCGAGAAGGGCAAGTGCTACTACAGCGAGAAAGCCCTTTTTGACAGCCCCGTTGCACGGGAGATGAGCCGACATTATAGTTTGCAGGATCTCTACAACCGCCTGCCCCTCCTTGCCACTCCATCGAAGACTTATGAGCTTGGTTCTGATGATACCGTCTGCGTTGTGGATGACGTCGTCAATGCTGCAGAAAAAAATGTCCCCGATGGCTTTGGTGAGATCAGTTTGGACTTAGCCCTAAAACGTGGTCTGGTGACAAAGGAACAAGTGGAGCAGGGCATCTACCACGCCATACAGTTCCGTGGCTTGTTTAGAGACATTGCCTCCGGCGAAACGCTGCTGGCCAAGGGAATGTTGGCGGTGAGGAAAGGACTGCAGCACGTGCTGTGCCTACGTCCAAAGTGCATCAAAATGCGGTTCAACCCCACAGCCGACTTTGCAGCAGCCTTTACGCCTGGCATCGATGTGGTGCAGACCACTGCAGCGCCGCAAGGCGCTCCCAAGCTGAATGCCCAGCTGTGTGCTGCACTGGGTCTGCGGACCTGCCTCATACAGGGCCGTACAGAAAGATTGGAGGCAAGGGCCGAACTCTGATCATTCTGCAGGGCTCGGCGGCAGGAGACATTTGGCGACATCGAAGCTTCGTCCTGGGGCTTTAGCCCTCCTCCAATCCCGGCGCTACTGCAAAACCACTTCTGCAGCAAACGTGCGCGCCACCAGATGCTCATCAAGCACCTCACGCGGTGCCTTTTCACCGTGTGAAGGTGACGCACCTGGAACGGGTGGAGAGGCCGACACCTGTGCAGGAGCTCGACGAGGAAGCGGAGCTGGTGGTGCCTCCCCGAGCTGGGCACAAAAGACGCGCTGCTGCGTGGCGGGCGACGCTTCAACAAGAGCATTGCCCGTCAAAAAAACAAGCCGCAGCTCAGCCTGCGGGGGCATGGAGGCACGTGCTTCGCCCTGCCCGACTTGTGGGGCAACCTGGGCCCACAGCGCGCTGCCACAGCATCTGCCCGGGGCGTGTCTTGAAAGGGACATTCGCTGTTTGGAGGAACCCCTGTATCCTTCCGTCGGATGTGGAAATTTGGGAAGCGATTGACCTCCCGGCGAACGCAGATCTAGTCCCAGACAACTGCATCATCTGCAGTGTCATTGGGGACGGCGTGGTGGCGCTGGCAGGCGGCGATTACGACGGAGATGTCGTTTTCTTCACGGCCGACTTTGACCTCCTCGAGTTTCTGGCCAACACGCCAAGTGGGGTGGATGATCCCCAGTTGAGGGCGGTTGAGGAGGCCGTCGACGCGGCTTTGGTCCAAGACGCTCCGGTTCAGGACTACACCCCTCTGGACTTTTTGAAGTTCTGCGCCACAGTCCCCACATTGGAAGCACGCGGCTACACTTGCGCCAACGCCGAGAGAGCGCAGCTGGTTGCCTGGAAGTCGCGCAAGCTCCTGCGTTCCGGCAGTCTCCAGCGCGCTGTGGAACTGGGGCATATTGCGCACAAGGCCTGGCCAGCATTATTGTCCTAGGCAGTATTAGGGAAGGGAACCCTTCTTAACCCCACTTCTGGCCCTCTTAAAAGGGACCATATTGAGAGCGTCAATATCCCCAAGGGTCCCCTAATCCTAACTCCTAGATTGTTCTTTTACCCAGTACTGGAAACATAGTTTTCTTCCAGTGGACGGAGAATCGCAGCTACCTCGCGGACATGACATGTTCTTTCCTCAGTTCGCCATTGCCTTGTTTGCGCAGGCCTATGATGCCCCGAAGAAGCACTCGGCGCGAGCCGTGATGGAGCTCAGCCGCTCCCGACTGAAGGCCGCTGGCCTAGGTGCGCGGGCTGAGCGCTCCACAGCATACTTCAGCGAAAAGCTGTTGAAGCCCGAAGTTTGCTGTGACAAGCGTGTCCCCTTTCAAGGGCGCAGCTTTTTGAAGCGGCCACTTGACCTGGGCAAGATCTGGCTTCCTCGCAGAGAGCTGCAGCTCAGCCAGGAAGCTGCGCCCTGCATCCGGTGGGCCTTGCTCCGAGGGCGTGATTTGAGTCGAGTGTAAGCCGACCGCTGTCTACAGCGCAGCTCGGCACATCGCCCTATGTCTGGCTTGGAAAATTCCAGGCTTTGCGGGGGCTTTGGAGACACGGTCGGCAGCCCAGCTCAAAGCAAGCCTGAAGCGCCAGCGGAGGAGTAGGCGAGTGAAGAGCCTCTTCACCCTTTTCTACAGCCTTCTTCCATGATCGCCGCAAGATTGGAAAAACGTGAACAGAGGTGCTCCAGGGTTGAGGACGCAAATTTCGGGAGGCAAATGTTTAGGTTGGGTGCCGGACGTTGCCAAACGAAGCAGCTCAGCTGCGAGGACGCTTACGAAGCCCGTAACCCTATCCGACACGCAGAGGCCCTAAACCCTAAACCTAAACCCAAACCCCAAACCCTAAACCCTCAAGAAAGAAATAAATAGAAATTGCTTGTTGCTGTTGGCCATCTGGAAACCCTTTTTTTTCAGGTCGGGACACAACCTCTCCATTTTCTAATCCAGCCCGCACCCAGCCGCAGCCCAGCCCCCAGCCCAGCCCACCCCAACCGGCCCGCATCCCCAGCCCCCAGCCCCCCCAGCCCAGCCCAAAGGCAGCCCAGCCCAGCGCAGCCCAGCCCAGCCCAGCCCCGGCCCACCAAATTCAAAACATGGTTCCAAAAAAAAACTTTCGGTCAAAACGTTTAGGTCAAAACGTTATTGGCACCCAAAACCAGAAAGATACTAAAGGCCCGAAGCCTGAAGCCAAAGGCCCGAAGCCTGAAAACCCTGAACAAAACCCCAAACCCCCAATTATGCTAAAAGCCCTATATAGTAAAGGACCTCTTTAGAGCCCTTATTACAGATCGTGTCCAAAACAAGATAAAACTTCAGCCGTATGAAGCCCATCCCAGGACCAATCCAGACCCCAACCTCGGTAATCCTAAGCCTTCAGCTTGCCCTGAAACCTTGACCCTAGAATCCCTAGAATCTTCGGAGGGCCCCGACCCGTACAACGTCTGTGTAGAACCGGTAATTCAGAAAGAGACTCACACCCTATAAGAGTCCTGACAAACAAGAGCTCTTGTTGGGTACTGCCCCCACTCAGTAACAGTTGGATACTATTCGTAATATAGTTATATGAGGGTTTCCGAGAATAGGGGACCCTAATATAGTACCCTAAATAGTAGGATCCTCATTATAAAAACCGCCAAATAAGGCACCCCTAATTTTCGGAAACTCCCATATTAGGCCCTTTATAAAGCACCATTATAGACTGTTACTGTATTGGGGCATTAGGAACCTTTCAGGACCCAAACCCTTGACCCTAAACCGTACCTGTGGCCGGAAAAATCCACCTTTTTAGGATTCCTCACCGTTTCTATATATAGTTTCTTAAGAAAGTCGGTTTTGGGGGGCCAAAGGTAAGACTTAAAGTCCTAAATGGGAGTTGCCGAAAGATCAGGGGCACCTTATTTTGGTGTCCCTATAATAAGGATCCTACTGGTTTTGGTACTATATTAGGGTCCCCAATTTTCGGAAACTCCTTAATCCCTGAACCCAACACCTTGAACCCTTAACCAACCCTAAGCCTTAAACCCTTGAACCCGCAACCCTAAGCCCTACTCAGGCAGAATATCTGGAGGACCATGGCCGCGAACCTGCTGCTCTCAAAGTGGGCGGCAGGCCGGCCAAAGTGATTAAAATTCCATTAACCACTTAAAGGTTCATGGGGCTTAGTAACTACGGTTATAAACAAGGCAACTATACTTATAATTACTTATAACCCCAATTACGGTACTTTTAACCAGAACCCTGATCCTAAACCCTAAAATCCCTTCATTCAGGAATATGCCTTAGGGTTCCTTAGAGGGATTCTATAAGGGATCTATAGGGTTTGGGTTTAGGGGACTCCACAACCTCTTAATTAAGGAATATTCTTTAAATCATAAGAGGAACCCTAGTAAGATTTGAGGTATATTCCTTAATTGAGGGGTATTGGAGTCTCTGGAAAGTTTGCTGGCAGGAGTTGATAGGCTTCTTATGAGGAAGTCATACGGCGGTTTCGTTAAAAGGGTTTTAGACTGGAGGGTTCTAAGGTTTAGTTGTGAGGGCTTGGGGGTCCTCCTCGTGGGAACAGAATGCCCGATCGTGACGTCTTTGAGGTCGCGGTCAGTCTGCCGAGTGGCCGCCGGGTGTGCGTTCCGTTCCCGCTCTGGTGAAGCAGCTTACTATAGGGGCCTGAATAGTTACCATTACTATTCTCGGGGTTCCGTATTATGACTGACTATAATATAATATACCCCCAAGCCGTTTTCTAATGATTAAGGCCCCTATATTATCCGAGACCTGAAGCGAAGAGTCGAGCGCGTCGTCGGCTCCGGTGTCGCACTTAGACGCCTCTTGGACAACCGCAGAGAGGTGATACCCAGAGAGCCCAATACCCCTTAATTAAGGAATATAGCTTCAATCATAATATGAAGCCCTATATAATTTAAGCCATCTTCCTTACTTAAGGAGTATTGGGCTCTCTGGGTACAGTCGTCCGCTTTGGGTTTAAGTCGTCTCACTCGACGCCTGTTCAGCTGGCCTCGTCCGTCCATTCCGTTGCTTGCACAACCGAACCCCGTAAGTACCAGTATCTTGTAGCAGAGTAATTAAACTTCAATCCCTTGGGGTACCATGATCCTTATGAGATACCAACCGTCAACCTTTCGTTCGCTTAGGGAAACTGGACAGTGACGGAGGGGTCCATTGTGTCGATCGTTCCGGCTCGGGAAGCAAGAAGCAGGTCTGCCCTACTTGGCATCCTCTGTACATCTGTCGGAGTACCCAGAGACTCCAACATGCCTTAATTAAGGAATATACTTTAAATCATATTAGGGATCCTACTGTAATTTAAGGTATATTCCTTAATTAAGGGATGTTGGAATTGGAGTCCCTGGGTAACTTCTTCAGAGCCCTGCTTTATAATCCCTTACTAAGCCCTCCGAAACTCGAACAAGCCTCACAAGCTGTTTTGGAGCCGGACGGAACCCCAAAGCCCAACACCCAAACCCAAACCCTATATTAGCACCGTGAAGCTTGCATCCTGCCCCAAGACAAGACAATCCCCCGTAATATAGCGGCCCAAGTACTTACCAATACTATTTTGGGATTCCTTATTATAAGTATAGTATGTACCCCAAAGCCCTATGCTAATCATTACAGCCCCCACTTTATCAACTTCTAGACCCCCGGAAACCCAGGAGAAGCAAGAAAATTAGAGCCCCCCCAAAAAACAAGCCTAAATGACACTAGAATATCTGTAAACCCTGAACCTAAACCCTTTTTCAGATCCTCAAGGAGTCTGGAAGCTGCTTTAAAGCGGTGGGAAACTTGTGTTTTTTAATGCAGTTTTGTAGGGAGGGTAGCATGATTAAAGGTTTTACGCGGCCGGACCCGTCGTATTATTCTACATTGGCATGAAATACCTAAGCTTTTCGTGGAATAAGAATAATATGCATCGGAGAAATAAATAGGAACATCCAGGAAGGATGTAGGATTCCGGTTTGAAATCCTAACTAAACCCTAAACCCTAAACCCTATCCAGGAAGGATGTAGGAACCCGGGTTGCAAGCCTAACTAATGCCACTCCTCATGGATATCTATCTAACTATAATCTACTCCAAAGCCCTACTAAACCAACAATTGAAAAATTGCAGAAACAGTATTCATGTGTGTATATATATACATATATATATACGCATGCATACATACATCCATGGATGCATGCATGCATACATACATATGTACATACATACGCGCACGCCCTAAAATTCCATGTTTGGGGTATGCGGGTTGATAAAGATCAAAGACCGTTTCAGGTGATGTCTCTTTTTACCACAGTAGATAGTGGCCATCTGTGGGCTTTATATAGGCCTCCCGCTTGACTACCAACCGGTGGAGAAGTAGAACTCGCTTGATTGAAGGTGGTATGCGGAAGGCGGCTGATCGCGCCTACACGCTCCTTGAGCAACGTGCCGGACATTGTGATACTGTGGGTTGTGGGGCTTACGGCAATCTTGCTGAGCAAGTAACCTTGAGCTTCTTTGGCTGATATAATCTCACGGTTTAACCCTTAGTTCCCATAGGGGGGGGGGGGGGCAAGTGAGTAATGCTGCTGATGGACACAACCCTGCCTAGAGTACCCTAAAAACACCTACTGGGGATCATGCATGGTTCTACTACGGTTCTATGCATCGACAGCAGTGTAGCAGCTGGAAGGTTTGGGTTATGCTCCTTCGTTATCATCCATTCCCAAACCATTCGCGAACGTGTTCAAGCTGCCCTCAAGGATTCTGTAGAAGAAGCGAGTAACATTATCATGACCCAGACCCCCGGGAGGATCCGAAAAGTACTATAAAGTACCCTTAGTAGCATAGGGCCCCAAATGAGGGGATCTACTTTTTAGATCCTCCGGGGGGTCTGGGGACTTACCACAGGAAACGGTTCACTACGCAGGAAACCCAAACCCCTATCTCGGAGGCGAATCTTCGCCTAATTAGCAATTTCAAGCCACACTTACATGCACAGGCTAACCCAGAGCCAAGCTAAGTGTCTTCAAATGATTCTAGCTGCCCTAGTAGTAGCATGTTGTTCTCTTCATAGTGGGCATGGAACCCCACAAGAGAGAACTCCCCAGACAAGTATGCCCCAGTTCCATATTTCGCATCCTTAAAACCTAAACCCAAACAAAGAGTTACGATGACAGTTCTTGTTCAAGTGGTTCTTTCTTTTGCATACTGTCAGGCATTTAGGCATCACCTTCTGCAAAGAGAACAGCCTCTCTGCAGAGATCCCCAATAAAGAATGCACATCTCCGTGAAGGCAGTACCGGAGTCGGCGTAGGTAGGAATAGGCTTCCCATACATTTGAAAGACGACGTTGAACGTGCAAAAGACCGAGCTTATCTCCCTGACAAAGCAACACGGCCCACAAGGCCCCGCCCGGCCCCTCCACTAACACACCAAAAAACAAGATTTCGGCGCAAGATCGGGCTCAAGCGTGAGGGGAGGTTATGGTTGTCTCCTCCAGTAGCCTAGCTTTTTGACCTTTTGGGTTTTTACAACTAAGTACTGCAGCTCTTTCAAGCGCAGGGTGCTAGTTCCTTGGCCATTGGAGAAGTACTGTCCATTCTTTGCAGATCTTTTTTGTCCCTACACCTCAATCTGCATTCAGTGTTAGACCTTTTTGTTATGCCCTCGTCTCAACGAAGATGCATTGAGCCAAGAGGCTACGAAAGCTGTACTTCCTCAAACACGAACCAAACCGTGTACATTGAAACCCACCATAAATCTAATCCCAAATCCCACAGCCCTAGAACCTAAAGCCCTAAACCCTAAACCCCCAAACCCCTAAACCCCAAACCCTTAAACCCCTGAACCCCTAAACTCCTGAATCCCTAACTCCGAGGAACTTGCAAATCTCGGATTCGGACATGTGCCTCGGAGGAAAAGAAGTTAGGGATTTGGAGATATAGGGTTTTAGGGTTTAGGGTTTAGGGAGGGAGTTGGGGATGTAGGGTTTTAGGGTTTTAGGCTTTAGGGTTCAGGGAGGGATTTGGGAAATTTGAGCTTTAGGCAATGTTCACCCAGCCTACTGCCTGTTGCTTCAGTGGGCCTCGTCTGCGGTGTGGGCAACCTAATCCCAGGCCCCCGGGAGGATCCAAAAAGTAGAAAACGTGAAGGGGGTTCCTTAAAGTATATTTTAGTAGCTAGGGCCCCAAATTAGGGGATCCACTTTTATCCTCCCGGGGGTCTGGGATTGGGCGGCCTCACAATAACCTCCACAGAAGAGCCTTTGACAGGCTCCTGGGGCTTACTTGCAACGGGACCCATATGAAGTAGGGTTTATATTACCGTTTTGGTGAGTGTAGATAGGCCTCCTTCCGAATATTGGTGAGTGTATATATTGGGCTTTATTATGGGGAAACTAGTAATATAAACCATACCCTATATGGAATCCCTATCCAAGATGTTGCTGTTGCATTTTGGTGGGTCCGATAAACGGTGTTCATTAAGGTCCGCTAAAACCCTAAAACCTAAACCCTGACCCCCCTAAAACATACACCCCAAAACACCCAAACCCTGGACCATAAGCCCAGAAACCCGGAGTTTCCCAGTAGTACCTAGAGAGCCCAATACCCCTTAATTAAGGAATACCTAGGGACCTAGGGTTCCTTTAAGGGATCTATAAGGGATCTTTAGGGTTTAGGGTTCCCAGAGAGCCCAAACCCCTTAATTAAGGAAGATGGCTTAAAATATATAGGGCTTCATATTATGATTTAAGCTATATTTCTAATTAAGGGGTATTGGGCTCTCTGGGTACATTTTTGCCCTTGTTCTTTTTGGGGCTAATTAC
Source organism: Symbiodinium sp. clade A Y106 (assembly GCA_003297005.1). Taxonomy (NCBI): domain Eukaryota; class Dinophyceae; order Suessiales; family Symbiodiniaceae; genus Symbiodinium; species Symbiodinium sp. clade A. Next base: position 84,424 of record BGNK01000748.1, on the reverse strand, counting down.
TGGGATGGTTTTAACCCTAAACTGAGGAATGGCATCCTCAAGCTCTATCTCGCCGCGTCTCCACCGGATGCCTGGGCGACCGCCTGTGACCTGGCAGGCAAAATGCTCCTAAAACCTACCTAGGTTCCTGAGTAGTACCCTTTCGCCCTTTTTAGTTTAGGGTCCCCTTATTAGAAACCAAATAGCAGGAAAAAGGGTACCCTTATTATACCATACTATATAAGGCTTTTGGGCTATTTTGATCCCTAGGGTCAGTTTAGTTTAGGGTCCCCCTTATTAGAAACCAAATAGCAGGAAAAAGGGTACCCTTATTATAACAGTATGGTACGCCCTGGCGGCGTGCATTTTCGACGACTAGATTTGGAGGGGTTTCAGACTGCAAACACTGCTTGCTTGTGCTACATGCTTGTCGTAGCTCTTTCAGAACTGCCGTAGAAAGCCTTGGTCTTGTGAGTTGTAAGGTGTGTTGCTAGGGAAAACTGTCGTACGATATTGGACATGCAGATTCTGAGGTCTAACTAGAAG
>BGNK01000748.1:5734-83890 GCA_003297005.1 Symbiodinium sp. clade A Y106 | reverse complement strand
CCCCCCCGGCCCCCAGCCCCCAGTCCATGTTGACTAGGCGCTGTAGTAACCTCGGTAACGCAGCCGTGTTTCAGGTCACTGCAATGTGTCCGAGTATGTATCTAGATGAGTCATACCTTCGAAAAAAAGGTACGGATGAATGGAAACAAAAAATTGCCAGCAATATTATATGTTTATGCCAATGCTTGTCTATATATAGCCACATATACTATATCATACTATATCTAAATCATGTTTGAATGAATTTGCATGATAATGACATGTATGTACTTTGACAGTGATAGGCCTGCCACCGAATAGGCACAAACGAAGTCATCGAGGCCTTTGAGTTTAGGACTTAGCAGACCCCCCCTCACATTGCAGAGTTTATGATGTTGAGCAAAACACTCGTTGTTTCTTGCTTCGTAAATAGTGGTTCGAAATGAAAAAAGGTAAGAAACGAGTCATGGACCCCCCAAAAGACTTTGACCCCTGATACTACATGATAGTGAAAACCCAGTCGTTCAGATAACTACAATCCAAGCTGTGGAGGTAATGGGGCATGATGGCTGTCATACTAAAAACTCTGGCAAGATATAATGAATGTCAATCTTCAACAAGAGGTTGCAAAAAAAAGAACGAAAATATTAAAACTAGGGATGGCTGGCTCCCCAAGACCACAAACCTTGGCAAAAGCAATGCCATGAAAGGGAATAGTCCGGCAAAGAACGCTGGTTCCCCACAACCCCATTGCCTCGATGCGGATTCTTTCTTACTTGTTCTAAGATGGGATATTGGACGTAAAACCCCATAGTTTCGGAATAAGTTGGGTGGCATATTTCCAAATCCTCGAAGGGATGATCTGGTTCACCAACGACCGAACTCAAGCTATTGCGAAGAAGAATATTAGACAGTGGCAAAACTTCAACCGTAGCCCTNCAGAACGTCATAGTCTTCAATGGCGTACGATTAAGGCGCATAGATGGGTGGCAGATTGTCAAAAGTAAGGATGGTTGGCCCCCCAAAACCATGAACTTTGACAAAAGCGATGCCAAAGAAAGAATAGGCTGGCGAAGAACACTTGTTGGCCAAAACCCATTGCCTTAACCGGAGTGAGCGGTGCGTATTCGTTGTTAAGTTTAATTGTGAACTGTTCGGACAAGAGACAATGGATGTACAATCCTAGTTTCGGAACGAGAAAATGGGCGGCCAACTTCCAAACCTTGAATGGATGCCCCACCAAGCTTCCAACAAAAAACGATGGGCGNGCTCCAATTATGTGAGAGATGATGAGTGGCCAAAGAACTTAGTGGGTGGCCAGTCTCAAGTATCAATCCTCAGAGGAGCGACTGGATCCCGAATAAGAATGAAATATGGATGACAACCCGGTCCAAGTAATTCAGGGGAAGTGGATCGTAATTGAAAAAAACTTGGGGCGGGAAGACGGCATCGGAACAAAGATGCCACCAGCAGAAACCAAAATCAAGCAAACCATGTTACACCCTAGNAAGTAATTCAGGGGAAGTGGATCGTAATTGAAAAAAACTTGGGGCGGGAAGACGGCATCGGAACAAAGATGCCACCAGCAGAAACCAAAATCAAGCAAACCATGTTACACCCTAGGTCTGAGACACACTACAAAAATCAAATGTCTTGTAGTGCAAGTAATGCTAAACAAGGATCATCCTTTCAAGGACAAAATAGAGAAGAGTTGAGTCTAAGATGTAGAAAATCCACTATCGTAAGTGCAGGGGTTAACACGTGATTTGCACGTAAAGATGGGGCTGTAATGGGTCCTACCCTCTTTACATGTATGTATGTACCGTGTGATTTTACATGCTCGTACAGAGTCAGAAAATGTGGATGTATGGCTGCATCCACGCAGGAACACACATGTACTCTTATGCGACATGTCAGTCTGTATATACACATAGAAATACATACCTATATTCATACACACACATGTATGGGCTCGGTTTGCATGTGGATAGTATAAACAACAAAATGTTTTTATAACCTTTTATCATGATCTTGATATGCCTGTTAGGGGCGAATGGTAGAGATGAACAGTGGCATGCATGTCCTTTTCAGTCCTGAGTTTAGTGGACCGTGACAGCGCGTATTTGCGAGGAACCCTTCGCAGCATTAAAACTACATGTTAAAACTCGAGAAAAAACGCAGGATTCCTCGAAAATGCACGCCGCCACGGNGGACCGTGACAGCGCGTATTTGCGAGGAACCCTTCGCAGCATTAAAACTACATGTTAAAACTCGAGAAAAAACGCAGGATTCCTCGAAAATGCACGCCGCCACGGCGTACCAGTCTCTATTTGTAATACCAGTAGTAGTAACAATAACCATATTTCAAATCAATAAATAGTAATAGGGACAGCAATTTTCTGATGCTACCCACCGCCTTTTCTTATGCTTGCACTGCTGATGGTTCTTTTATTTGCTGGACCTGGCTTTGTCTTATGCTGGGGTTTTCCTTGCTATGCTGAGCCTGGCTTTCTCTCATGCTGGGATTTCCCTTGTTATGCTGGCCGTGCTCGTCAGCATTCTCGGGTCGCGATCCATTGTAGTATATGTGTACACATGAGTATGCCTATATTGGTAGTTGTCAAAATTAAGGTCCCTTTTTGGGTACCCTAAATAATAGGTGTTGTATTATAGTCGGGACCCAAAAAGGGACCATAATTTTGACAACCACCCATATGTATATATAACAACACACTGGCGCGATTGACAGCCCTCTCGGTGTCGGCGGCGTGTTCGGTTCCTAGAGTCGGAGTCGGGGCGCGCCGTTTTCCTGAAAGCCATTCTCAAGTCGAATACACGTGCCGCACATCGTCCTCGAAATCGACTTTACCGTCTCCGGGTTGCGCTGTTGCGAAACCGGGCTGCATGTGTGTTGCCTTCGGCATGCAACATCTGAATCGTACCCGTGAATTCTGGATGCAATTGTAGCCCGTCCGACATTTGGGGGTGGCAAGCCAGCTGATTGCTTTCTGATTCGGTTTTTGTCTATACACCCCTGCATACTATCCGTACTGTAAACGTCGTGATCGTGGTGGTGATGGTGTGAAGTGGTCTTCGTCCTGGGAATTGTCGTCGTCGTAGTAGGATTATGTAGTATCAGAGTAGCAGCAGCAGCGGCAGGGGCAGGGGCAGTGGACGTGGACATGGCACGTGGAGTGGAACGTGGCAGCAGCAGGAAGTAGTAGTAGTAGTAGTAGCAGTAGTAGTCGTAGTAGTAGTAGTAGTAGGAGTAGTAGTAGTAGTAGTAGATTTGAAGTTGAAGTAGAAGTAGAAGTAGTAGTAGTAGGTGGTGTTGTTGTAATGGTAGCTACCACTACCGCTACCACTACGACGACGACTACTACTACCACTACCACTGCCACTACCACTACCACTATGACAAATACTACAAATACTACTACTACTACTACTACTACTACTACTACCTGCTCAAGCGGCCGCGAATTGTAGCCGTTGAGTCACCACGGGACAGCCTGTGGAGGGCCCAACTATTTGAGATCCCAACAGGTCCTTGGTCCTCCAACAACTTCAAGTTCCTTTAGATCAGGTTGCACATGGGAGTGCTGTCATTTCTTTGGTTGAGACTCACTGAGTCTCAGCCGTCCTAGCACTCGGTGGTGATACAGGCTTACAACCTGCAGGCGTCATACACGAGATGGCCCGGTTCCAATTCCGGGGGGAGACAATCACTTGCTAAGCAAATTTGCTCTGCTCCTAAGCGTGAGGGTTCCCGTCTTTCCGCACGGCGGGGGAGTTCAAGCTGCTTGCAGTTTGGGCGAAAAAGAGCGGATGGCACAGGAGATTAGAAAGAAATCTTATCGGACTTATCGGCGAGCTTGCAACCGAGCCGTAAGGGACGGAACTGCATCCTATCGCGGCGGAGAGATCACTTGCCAGGCGCAAAGCAGTCTGGGATGTGCATCGGTTTCACCACGACGTCCACAAGTACGCCTTCGACCTTCCAGGGCTTCATCGACTACTCGCAGACCCAGGCGAGCTGGAACACTGGCCTCTGCGCTATCGGTCATGTCCTGGAATGCAGGCAGCCTCAGCACCCAGCAATGGCACGAGCTTCAGGAATGGGCATCTACCTGCCCTTATCATGCTCTATGCATACAGGAGACACACTGGACTGGAGCCCCTCTCAATTTCGTGCCAACGGATGGCATGTTATGGCAAGTGGCTATGACTCCGCCTGGGGATCCTCAACCACGCGCGTTGGCACTTCAGGCAGGTCTCATACAGTGCATTTTAGCTTTAAGGGGTCTCCTGCCTCCCGAATCTCTCCAGCAGCCCACTCGCTCGCACGATGCAGCCAATATGGCAGGCACTTCGGGAGCGCCATCGCATACATCGACTGCGACTTGCCAATCCTACCAGCGTCCCTCAGCGCATCTCACTCTAAAGCAAGTCTCGGCGGAACACAAGCGTCAAGTTAGGGAGCATAAGAAATCTCGGGCGGCCTCGGCCATTCGTGAGATATCCTCTTCCCAACGCCCAATCCTCGATTATCGTACCAGCGCCTTAAGCTGCTAGCCCCCTGGGAGCCCCAGCCCCCTATCTGCCTCAGGAATCAGTCAGGCCGTGTACTCACATCCGAGGAAGGCCTTCAGGAATTGCAGCATTTTGGACATCGCGTTTTGCCAGAGATTCGGATCTTCCTCCGCCTTCAGTTCCTCTACCGCCTCTCAACCCCCCCTCGCTAGCTAAGCACATTGCCTCGATCAAGCAACAAAGCTGTTCCTGAGGGACCTGCGCCGTCTTCAATGTATAAACTATGCGCCTCAGTGGGCATCCTCAAGATGAGCAAGAAGACTGGGGAAATTGATGAGAGATTTCAAGCCCACGCCAACAACGGATGTCCTTATGTACAACCGAATCATCCGCAAACCCTGTGAGGAATTGTTCCACCTCTGAGGCCGAGACACCTTCTTGAAGATAAAGGAGGTTACAAGAGAAAACAATGAAGGCGCCAACTTACAACCCTGCTTTATCCCCGTGGTGGAACGGAAGGAGCCCCTGGAGCTGCCATATTTGATCACATATGTACTGTGACGGCGTAGTGACGCTACCAGTTCAATGTCAGCCTGAGAAGCACCGGCGTCCACGAGGGCTTCAATGATGACCTGACACCTTATCAAATGCTTGGGAGAGGTCTAGGCTAAATAAAAATCCTCCTTGCAACGGGGGCTTTTTAGTACAGCCCGAGGCCTTCTGCTGTCTCTTACTCTGAAGATGTGTGTGAAGCATCTGCTTGACGCGTCGAATGTGGGCTAGCACACACAGCTGAGCATCAAGGATGCCACGGCCGGGTATGTAAGCAATTGAGGCAGCTGTGTGTGGTATTGTTGGAAGACGTTTTGCAACCTGGCTCTGGCTTCCCCAGCTATGCCCTTACCGTCAGGACGTATTATGCCTAAGGGCCTTAGTTGCTCTGAACTGAAAGGAGACTTGCCGGGTTTAGGGATAAAACATAGATCAGCAGACGTCGCTGAGGGGGGCATGGCACCCGGCCCGCCAGAGGAGGCTGCCTCACCCTGAACGGGTTTCGGTAAATCCTGCAAAATGCTGTGGCGCAAACTGTTCCAAACTACTGAGATTCGCGAGGGTAAAGCAGTTCCCGTCTGGCGGCTCACTCCTGCCAATCCTCTTCGTAATGCGTCAGGTGAGGCAGCCTCCTTGACGACGCCATACAGCTCCATGGGCTTTCTGATTGTCCGCCACTTTGAATATCTGGGTATCCAGCTCAGTGATTACAATCATGCTGACCTAACCTTTTCCTTTCGCCAGCGTCAGGCAGCATCCAAGAAAGTCAAGGTTCGCAAATTTGTGCACAGTCGCCGCGGCTCTAGCACGTCTAGCAGGCTGCTCATATATGGAGATCTAGTTTGGTCCAGTGCTTCCTTTGGACTTGAATCATCAGGTCTCACCCCGACGTGCGCTCGCAAGCTACAGGCCTGGTTTAGTAGACAAGTTGCTCACCTTACCAAAGTCCGTACTACAGACCTTTTCGCCAAGTTTCGAATAACCCCCCCGGTTCAGCAAATAGCTGATAGAGCAGAGGCTTGCTATAACGACCTGCGTGCTTTGAGTCGCCAGCAACCGATGTCCATCTTGTCTCGGCCTATAACGTCCTGGCTGAGGCCTTCCTAGTGCACTCTGATCTGCAAGCGATATCACAGCGCGTTTCAGCCGAACTCGATGATGCCATCCACTGCCGTTGGCATGATTCTGCGCCAACTACTGGCACCCTGCCTGACTCTGCGCCCTCAGACCAGGCCCCTTTGCAGCCTTCTGCTGGCGTGAGGAAGCCTCCGCCTCAGTCCGAGCAAGCTCGTCTTTCTTTCACAGCGTCCAGTCAGCTCACCGAGCTTGCTAGACGCTCCAGGCTCTCTCACCGATGCTTCTATCCCAGTATCTGAAGCATTCCCAGTCTCAGGACCTTAAGTCTTACTGCGTGCTTTGTGGACAGTGGGTGGCCTCACCCTCCAAAATAAAGACCCACATGACTCGCATCCACAAAGAGGTCTATCAGGCGTTCAAGGCTGCCCGGCGCCCGGACTCAGATAACGACGCCTGGCTTTTCACTAAAGGCACACGATGCTATTGCTCTCTCAAAATTGATGATCCTAAGCGCCATTCGGAGCACTGTATCATTCTACATCAGCTGCTTCTACCTAAGCATCTGGTCGTCATACGCATCCTGCCTCCCAAACAGCCCCCTCGCTTCTCATAAGCCGAGTAACTTGCCTAAGCTCACTGACTTTTTTAAGTCAGTACCGCCTTCCCAGAAACAGGTCCCGCAGACAAAGCCTCCGAGGCAAAAGCAGAGCACTTTGCAATCCTTCTCTGGCGCACCTCAGTCTCGTCATGTCCCCCCCCCTTTCCAGCCCGAGTCCCTCCTCCTTTCCTTCCGTTTTCCAACCCTCATAATCTTTGTTACGCTGTTTCAGTCCAGAAAGTGCTCCACTACTGCGTCTCCACCTTGTCTGACCCAGGTCAGTTCTCTGCGAGCTTTTCACTCAGAAGCGGAATCACAACACTCGGAGGGTGCATCCATGCGCATCGATAGTTTCTCTACCTTGATGCACCTCCAGCCTACTTGGCTGTTTGAGGACAGCCAGCAGGATGCTGCTGAGTATTTCTGAAATCTCTGCCAGGCGGACTTGGGCCGGGCATCCTACAGCCTGTTTCCTGGCTGGACACGGGATGATGCCATCATTGCGCAGGGGCTCAGTCCTCTGCTTCTCCCATTCCCTCCGGGCACGGACCCGGAAATGCTCTCCACTCAGGGCACTCGACGTGAGGAAGCCTCCGTCACCTCATCTGGCACCAGGCCTGACCGTTCAAGAGGGCCGAAAGATCTTCCATCACCTACCGGCTTTGCCTTGACCACTTTGCTTGCTGCTTGGCATCGGACTGCTGACACCCTCTCCTTTCTTCAAGACCACCCCCCTATAATTGCTGTCAGCTTGCCCAGGTTTTTGCGCGCGGTAAACTCTCGTGGCGGCTTGAAACCCTTGAGGGTGATTACCTTCTGCCTTCAGGCCGAATCGGTTCACCGTCCATTACTTGTCGGTATTTCGTCCAGGGTGGTGTCTATCATTTGGGTCCCACTCCACACGCTGGTCATTACCGCTCATTCTGCAGGTATCGAGATGCCATCTGGGTTGGAGACGATGCCCAAGCAGGCTCCTTAGCCACTCGCACGGACCTGAACACCATTCTAAGCTAAGCAATGCCTATCTTCTCTTCTTACGCCGTTCTGACTCAGCTGTGTGGCCCTTCATGGATGAGGTGTACCGTGAGTTAATGCCTCGCTGCCATCGTTGAGCTACTCCTTACGTATGTCGGTCCCAGGAAGCGTGGAATCCCCTCCGACAGCACCAGACCAGAGAGGTCGACTGAGCAGCAGGCCGCTCGTCGCACGGTCACTTTTGCCACACCTCCACCAGAACCCGAACGAGATCGAAGGCCCTGTGACTTGCCATCAGTTTGGCTACTCGGCTCTGAAACTTCGACTCAGCACAAGAGAATCTGCCTGCTTAGTCGGTTCTGTGCACCGCTTTGAAGGTAGAGGTAGCCTCCCTTCGGTCTGCCTTCAGACTGACGATGTCCTCTCAACGATCTTTCTCGCTCCCTCAGGGGCTATGCGAAGATTCGCAGGACATGCTGGCTTATGTCTTTATGACTGCGACGAATGTCTCTCCGAGGCTACATACAGTGCTGAGTCCTCGGAGCGGCTGTATGTGCATGTGCCGATCCGAAGGACGGCATGCGTTGGCTGTCTGCGACGGATGCACCCGCCCTGACCATACACATATGCTTCAGCACTTGCTTGCCACATATGTTTCACGTCCGATGCCCGCCAAGGTGCGGGACCCGCACGAGCGTCCGAATGAATACTACTACTACTACTACTACTACTAATACTACTACTACTACTACTACTACTACTACGACTACTGCTAGCCACCCCCCCTACCAACCACCTGGCCCCTTGACCCTCAGGCTCCCTATGTGTGACAGCTGCAGAAGTTGCAGAGGCTCACTCTCTTCAACTGTCACAGCCAGTGAAGTTGCAGGGGCACAGGCCGCAAAACTGCGACAACAGCTGGCGTTGCAAACTCGACGGGGAAGAAACGCTAAACCACAGGTGGTCGGACAGTACGAAAACGGAGTAAATACCGTGCAAAGCGCAAGTGCTGCCAAGAAGGTTTTAAAATAACTACTCCTAAAAACTGAAGCGCGACATCTTATAAACATCAAAACAAAGATGCCAGCTGTACGTGGGAGGGACTCGCCAACACCCCTAAAGCCCAGACCTCGGCGTAAGAGGGCTTGCTTTTGAAGCGGTGTGTGGCCTGTGTGCGCTAGGGTGTGGAAATGCTCTTCGGGGTGTCCGCGAAACGGTGTCGTGATCAGCTCCGAAATAGCTTCCCCCCACCCAATTTCGAGTTTTCGCCGGACGCCCTCCACAATCCCAAGGTCGAGTTCGCAACGTCCAGAAGTAAGTTTGGTGACTGTATAAGATGATGGCCCGACATCACGAAAGTTCTGTAAATACTGAGTAAATCGGCTCTTCTGGAGATATTGTTCGGGGTGTCTGCATAACAATGTCGTCATCATCACCCCCGCCCTCCCCCCACCCCCCCGAAAAAGCAAGTCCAAAATCCGAAGCTCGAGTTTGCAATCTCGACAAGTCGATTTTGAGGCTTCATAAGACGATCCTACATGACGACAGTGTTGCTTTGTGTTAACACAGCTAAGAGCCGTGTAATGGTGGTGGTGGTGGCAGTAGTAGTAGTGGTAGCAGGAGCCTCCCAACCCGCCCACCCGTGCTGATGGAGCATCAAAAGCAGCGGAGCAGCACTGCAAGAAATCAGGCTCGCATAAACTGCCAGCATACACGAAGTCGGGCGCTTCTAAATGGGCCCACGCCCCCTGGTCATGGAGCACAAGTCAGGTTCGCAAAAAAGGCCAGCGTAAACGCGGCTAAATGAGGCCCATCCCCCCCCTCCCTTTGGCACATGAAGCAAAATAAGGAGGCGGATAAAATCCAGCACAAAAAACAGCCAGGCCCAGCTAAGTGGGGCCCGTGCCCGCCGACCTCCCACCCACCCCGCCTGGCCCATGGAGCATACAAGGAAAGGGTACAGAATAAAAAAGTCAGGTTCGCATAAAAACAGAAACCCACCGCATAAGAATGGCCAGCATTATAAAAGAGAAACCATGAGCAGCATAACGAGGGAACCATGGGCTTAAGGAAACGAACATGCCGGCAACGGAATCGAGACCTTCAGGCGGATGGAGACATGGAGGTGCAAAGCATAAAACTACAAGCCTTGAGCGTAAAAATTAACACCCAGTCCTAATAGTAATTTTTTGCCTCCTGCATGGCTGAGCACACGAAGCAGGGAGTTAGGTGCCATAGTACAGTAAATTCCTTGTGAGCCACTGTGTTTTTCAATGGCTCACTGTTGTTGTCATGCATGCAGGCTCATTGTCATGCATGCAATCAATTACCAATTAAGTCAGCAATATGCCAATTCAAGCAGCAAAATGCCGTCCTCGTCATGGGAGTAATTAATTACAAAATGGCCATGCATTTCATGCACGGCATTCACGTCAGACCACATGCATTGCCAGGTGCAGTGCTTCATGTCCACCACATTTCCACAATACACAGACCGACTGCATGACGAACTATGTTTATGGTTTATATTTCGTTATATTAGAGCAGTCTTGTCTATCTAGTGTTTCGATGCTTTCACGCCACATGCCCTCAGCTCTCCCAGCATTGCTTCTTCAGCCTCCCTCTCATCCTCACAATCATGTGTCCCGGCAGTTCAGCAATCATCACACAGTTGCAGCTTCTAAAGGAGCTCGCAAAAGCTTCAACGCCCATCAAACAGCAAAGCTTTCTGTCCAGTCATCTGCCAGCTCAGGAAACACTCCAATACACGGACAGACTGAATGTATAGATCTTTTTCTTTTTTAATTTTAGTTTCCGTAATATTACGACAGTCTTGTCCGTCTATTGTAGTGGTGCTTCTGGCTTTCTGCATCAAGTAGCCCGGCATTGATCCCGCTCTACCATATGACAAGACCCATGTTATAGCGCGAAGTATTGAAGACTCCTGGGTTGCAGAGCCAGCAACAGACCATCCAGCCACACAAAGCTTCTCATAGATGACGTGCTGCGGGGTTGACATGCTTAATGCCGCAGTTTTGTCCAGATACAGTTCAGCAAGTGGATACGAACCAATATAAAGGATAACCATAGGATAGAAATACCGACGTAAATAGACCAAGGTGTATCCACTCGCTGAGCTTTTGCACCCTATGACATGGAATAGTAATAGTAATAAAAAACACGACTTACAATGACTTGCAACAACGATGCAATTGCATAATAGTGGTACTTGTGTCGTAGCAGCAGCAGCAGGAGGAGTAGTAGTAGTAGTAGTAGTAGTACCAGCAGCAGTAGCAGCAGTAGCAGTAGCAGTAGCAGTAGTAGTAGTAGTAGTAGTAGTATTAGTAGTCGGAGTAGTAGTCGTAGTTGCAGTCGTAGTAGTAGTAGTAGTAGAATTGATCGTGATTCTCTTTAAACCATCGAGCATCTGTTGATAACACAACACGAAAGGAAAAGACAGGGAAGGAAGCTAGCGGAGAGATTTAAGCATCTTCTTGCAAAGTCATGCTTGTGCGATATCTATCTGCCGTTGCCTACTTAGCATGAGCGGTCCGTGTAATATTTCTCTCCGGCAGCCCGGAAGCTGCCCTATCATCGTGTACGCTTCCTCCCACTCCAGGGGTCTGGGGCCACCTTCTTAAGACTTCATGGGTCTGTTCGTGCTGCTTCGCGCCTGTATCATGCGCCAAGCCTACTAAGGACATTTCACGAGAATGTTAACGTGATACCACCGAGCCTGTGCGGCAGAAGGGGCTGTCGGAGCCTGCAACGAGCAGAGGCCATGAAAACGTAAGGTCCTAAGGCAGGCCTGCGTTAGATGACATCAAATCCTGGGTTAAGGGAAAGGCTCCCATGCAGAAATGGGCCTGGGAAGCAGCATGGTCTCAGCTTCAGTACAGATGTGTCCTTTGGCCAGCTGAACGAAACAACCGCTGGGTCAGACGCGCCTCCACACGGACAGCTGACGGTGATGCCTCAGAGCAAGTTGGAGAGTCTGGCCAAAGCTGATGAACTGCCCGGAAGAGTCACGGAATGTCACGGGGTCACATCGCGTGATAAAGGAAGGCCGAGTGCACTGCCGCGCCACTCCGCCCATGCTGCCTGAGTTTGCAGAGAGCTCGGTTGAGAGTTTCCTGGACTCTAGGAAGAGCTGCTGTAGGAAGTTTAGGGAACCCAGAGATTCCAGGAATCGAGGCCCCGGCAGCTGGCTTCGGAGCTTTGCGTTCTCGGTCCTGTGAGTTCGCAGCTTCTTTGGGGGTCTCTCTGCTTGAAGGCTTCAGGTTCCAGGTTGCGGAGTTGTTGGGTTCGTAAAAAAATCTTCAATGCCCCCGGCAACAGGATCCTTGACTCTATTCCCAAGTGGACACTATCTGGGAAACACGCCGCCAGCCTCCACTCTCCTTCTCAGCAGGTATGTCATCCTCAACCCTGTCCAACCCCTAAACCGATCCAGCTCTAAAGCTCTGCAAACTCCACATCCCTGGAAAGTCGAAAAGCTCGTTCCTGAGAGCTTCATTCTCCGCCCGTGCAGACGCCAAGTCTTTCTTCACCTGGATCTACGATGCAGTTGAGGATCCGGGCTTCGGATGCCAGATTTTGGGGGTTGGAGCTTGGGCCTTGAAGTCTGCGTGACTGTCTGAGATGTTAGCTGATCTGCAGCTGAGTGTGTAGGCTTGGCCTAAAGTGCCGTGGAGTTGCTGGCTTCAGCTGGACTTTCATGGCTGGGCTTGCTTTTGCCACCGGGAACAACTGATACTCGTATCGGGAAAAGGGGGGCAAAAACTCTGGCATATCCTTGCATTCGGTCTTCATCTGTGCAGTCGGCAGAAACCAAAACATGTGCTGTTCTTATCTTTCAGGCTGACTTTGGTCTGATGCGTTAAGATCACTTGTTGGGCCCTTACTCGGATTTAGGGTGGCTCCGGGAACACGCCAGGGCTACCAACATCCTTCCTGCACAATGGAATTCCTTCTCTGATTATGTATGCCGAAGGATGTGGGATAAGAAACTTCGCGAGCTGAGCTGGCATGCATATGACCAGCTTAAAACATGGCAGACATGCACCCTCATACAGAACAAAAGATGCACCGGCATCCTAAGCCTGTGGGCCACGAGACATGATAGGTATCACATCTCTTGGACCCTTGCGAGGACGGGATGCCATGCTCTTCCATCTTTGATACGCTATGGGCCATGGGTCTTAGCCTGTGGAAACTCAAAATAGCTTCTTTTCGGGTCGCCGCCTCTGATCTTCCCAAAGCTCGGAAGCTACGCGTAGCTAGCGAGTTGCACATGAAAATCAGAGCCGCTGCGAGGATCAGCCGTAGATCGGGTCGGCCAGCGTAACCTGAAATAGGGCTTGGGTACGAAGAGGATTAGAAGCGAGATCTCTAAGGACTCCAGTTTCTGTGCTGGCAGAATGTCGCTCGGACCTGAGTCTGGGCGTCGGAAGCGTCACTACAAGACAGCGACACCTTGAACCTGAACCTGATGCCCTTGACAACATCTCTGCTACATAGTGACTAGTGTCGGAATCCAGTGTCGGATGTGTGAAGCCTCAAACCACAGGATTTCGTGCTGCACTTAAGAACGAGCCTTTTTCAATGCCGTCCATGCTCAATGGACGAAAGATGTGGTTGGCGCTCCTCGACTGGGTTTCTGAATGTCTTAGAGGTCAAGGCCTGCATGAACCCATGGTGTACGCACCCTCCAGCTACAACTCTTCTGAGCTGCTCTTGTGACAGTCTCGTGCAAATACTGGCGAGATTGCGAAACGTCAAGAATGACTCGTCGCAGCCATCCTGGTCGTAAGAGACCGCTGAAGCCACCCGTTTAACTAACAAGGCTACGGCTTAGTTGCTGGGTTCATAAGCCCCAAAAAGTGTACACTTTTATAGTGGGTAATATTATCCCCAAAAGTGTAAAGTGTATCCACTCAGCTACTAAGACACAAAGGCTGCTCATCCACTAGCTGACCCAAACAAACAGAATTTCGAATATCAAACCCCGAGGTGCCGGCACAGCAAGCGGATTTCCAGGATGGCCGCTGGTAGGCAACGGGGGGCATTTCGGGAAGAACTGTGCGGTCAAACGACTTCGATGAAAAAACCATGGGCTTAGCTCGCACACTACGACAAACGCGAAGCCCTAAGTGCGTGCAAGGCGGCTGGAAGCACGGCTGACAGGACTCCATTGTCACCTGTGCGGCAGAGGGTTTGGAACCCAAAGCAGCACGAAGTTCTAGCGCAGAAACTTGTGGGTAACAGCACCACCAGTACTCGTTGCCGTGGTGCTGTTGCAATTGCTCGAGGCCGTGAACCCGACACCCTGAACGGTCCAAATGCCGTCGAAGTCTGTCTGCTCAAACACGACCCGGTGCAGTAAAACACTTCCTGACATCTGTTTGGAAACAAAAATCATTCACCCTACTCGACAAGCCAAAGACCGAATCCATCGATGTTTTGCATGCCGGGGCCGCATTGTAGGCCATGAGCTTCTCGAAGAAGATCTGTTTGGCTTCGTTGTACAAGATGCCTTCGATTTGTAATCCACGCGGCTGTACACCCGCATGAACTTCAGACAAGCATCGCACAGGTTCGAATCCTTTATTAAGTAACCTGTAACTAACGATGCCGGCAAGCGCCATGCCGTCCGGGCTGTTGATGTATGTAGCGGTAAGGTCAACTGAAACTTGCTATGAAAGAGCAATACTGTTTTTGGGGGCCGTTGCTGCCGAGCCGCGGTCCACGGGATCTTCATAGCCCTCCAGCTCTGAAATGTTGTAGATGTGATAGCCCCTGTCGCCCTCCACGCTCCTTAGTCAAAACGAGACTGTTGGCTTCGTGGCTTCACACGAGCACAGAAAGAATGAAGTGCTGGATGCAACAATCCCGCGCTCCTGGCTCGCTTGCATGACTAATCCGCCGGTCCAAGCAGTGGCCGAAAGCTGTTTGGGAGGCCGGAAAGTTCTTCAAACTTTCTTTTGCTCTCGAGGCCCTTATAACTGAGTAAAAGTCAAGAACGTACCATCGTATCGAAAAAGGACAAACCCCATCGGATAGGGGTCTATCTGAAAGGGCATGCACCCCGACCCCTACCTACCCACCAGGCCATCGATCCTTATGGATCCTATGGATAGGGGTCTACAGGGAATCGGATAGGTACCTATGCGTGCGGCGTCCTCCAGGTGGGATGGGGGCCTATACGTAGGGATCTATGGCTTGGGGATAGTCGCCTATGACACCCACAGATCTCTATCGTTTTCCGATATATAAGGTCTGTATGCCACCTCCTCGCCCGTGCGTTTCCTTGGCTTCCGTTCTCATGCAGTGAATTAGGGGAGCAGCGATGATTTGAACTGCTTCTGGAAAACCTTCTCGAGCTGACATGCATTGGTCAAGACAAAGAACAAGCTGAGCTCGTATCTGTCCAAAGCCAAGTCCGCCCTGCCCACCGGTGCAGTCGCGCTCCAGGAAGAAGGCCAGCATCGGCCAGCAACTGAGCTGCAGCTGGCTCGCGTTGCTTTCAAACCTGTCATGGGAAAGCTTGGGTCGCTTTGGTTGGCGGACGATGTTCTTGTAGCCTCGCACCCGCTCTGGCATCGTGTGCTTTGCAAAGCAGGAGCTTGGATGTGTTCTGCTTGGACACGTAGTGGCACATCGAAGGCCAGTGCCAGGAAGAGACATCCATGCTCCTTTCACGACGGCCAGGACAGCAGGGTCTGTTAAGGCCAGAGCTGCAGAAGCTGCTCATGATGCTCGCTCTCAGGGGGCCCACCGGGTTGACCAAGCCTGCGGACAGGATCCGTCTGCAGGCTTTACAAGGGCCCAATCCCGGCTGATGCTCATGATGCTCGCTCTCAGGGGCCCATGCATGCTCATGATGGACAGCCCGGAATGGGATATGTTTAAGTACGTGCAACCCCAACCCGGCTCACGCATGCCGTCCTGATGTCCACATAGGCGAGGAGTTCTGGAGCCATGCCAAGCACAGGCCGTCATGATCTCCAGCAGAACCCATTTCCAATCAAGTGCTTCGTTTCGAAAGCTCGTATGCCCGGAAGGCCTGCCAGTTCGCGAGCCATGCTGATCATGTTGCTGCAGTGGTTCCACAAGATGCCGTACACTGGGGCGACCCACCCTCCCAGGAATCGCGCACTCGTCTCCAAGAAACAACCTGTGGGAGTTTCCGCGGCCAGACGTTCGATGTTCGCCGCAGAGCCGCCCAGTCAAACATCTGAACCAACAAAATCTGCAGCTTCATCCACGCCCGGCGACTGCAGCAGAAACTGGCCAACAACAGACATGACCACCAGCGACCGCAAAGCCTGCTTGAGCCGCATGTTGCACCTGCCCTAATGCTTCATGCAGAATCTCTTCCCATTAAGGATCCGTTGGCTTCTCATGCGGCCTTGAGACATGCTCGTCTAGGAGCGGTTTGCGTGTGTCATGCAGTGGAAGATCGACCACGCCCCCAAGGATCGAGGCTTGGTCGTGCACGAAATCTAGTATCGTGCATGGCAGAGGACGGAACCTGCAAAGCCGGCACCTTTGCACGTTTACGGGCACCTCGAGCATCCTGGCTTCTACGCAAGTCAAAAGCGCTTCGAACAAACCAAAGAAAGGCATGGGGCCTATGGCTTGCGAGATAGGGCCGATCGCGACCAGGACAGGGAGCTATGGAAAATCGACAGAGACCTATGCCGCATAGGGGGCTACTGCGAATACAGATGCGGCCGATGCACAGGGGTCTATGCAAGTCCGGTAGGGGTCTATCAATAAGGGTGTACAGGGCCATGACCAGGCTCGGTAGAGGTTCGTGAATGGCTTGGGCAGTAGGGGCCTATTGATAAATCATAGGGGTCTGCGTACGGTAGGGGGGTACTTACCTGTACAACTCGAGAGCCAACATCAGGTCTTGATCCAAGCAAATCACATATGATGTGATGCACTTGCCCTGTCCATCTCACACCTTAGACTCAAACCCTATGGCTCAAGATAAAGTGTGTTGTGGACGGTCCGTTGTGAAGCAAACTGACAACTCTGATTCTGGTCATTATCCCCACCGAGTGCACGGCAAATTACTCGTCCGAGGCTCGGTCTGTTGTCCTCGAAGTCGGAAGGCAAGCAGTCTCCTGACCCGAACCTAACCCTAAACCCTGACCCGAACAGGGAACACTCTTCTGTTGGGTCGGGTCGTTCGCAAGTTCTGGAAGCTCGGGTGCAGTCGCTGCTCTGTCGTATCGGGACAACTTGTGCTTTACATCAAGACAGCATCCTCCAATCTCCATACCATACGACAGTCAGTATGTTTTTCGCAGACAGCGTGCGAGCGGTGGCAGTTGTTGCTGCAGTTTCTAATTCTGTGGCTACAAAGACTCATTACTTTGCTTGTACCTTGACTGCTGATTTTGCTGTTGCTGTTGTGTGTAGTTCTTACCTATGCTGTGTGGCAAGCACCGAGGCTGTTATTTGCGGAGAGCAGGATTAGGATTACATTGCATTGACTGCAAAACGTCTGCCGTCACGCTTCCTGCTGTTGCACCTCACACGATGTGTCCAGAGTCTGGGTGACGTGTCATGTATGAAGATGCAAGGTAAAGGGGAAATACAACAATAATTGGAGCCAAAACTTTCGTTTCTGCAGCAAGGTAAGTCGCGACCAGAGTCTTGTAGGGTCTAAGTCTGAGGGCTGCGGTACACTGGTTCAGACTGGTGTTAGGGAACTCTTGGAGGCGTCTGAGAACGGTCCTGTCCTTCTACTTGCACAGCAACTACCATCATTCTGAGCGTAGCAAACTTTGCCCTTCTTCTACTCCGGTGTAGCATGATTTGGCCGACGGATTGCAAGCGGCGCCAAAACACCGCAGGTAGAATGTGCATGCCTCCGAAGATGCGGTGGAGCAAACAGATGGACAGGTCCCACTCGTCCGTGATTCCGACAAACCTGGCAATCACTCAATCGTAACTTTAAGCCGTAAATTAATGGCTTGACTAGTAGTGACTAGTCATAGTGCCTGGAGGTTCTAGGGCGTGTCCGAATGCCGCCGAAACCAACGCTTTGGATTGCTGCGTTCGGGCTTGGTTCGAAGGCTTACATGAACGAGAGCAGGGATTCTGATTGCAGCCTGCCAAGGTCAGAGACAGGTCTTCGGCTTCCTTTTCTTTAGGGCTCGTTTTTTGGAACTGCGCCGCACATACGTGCCATCAATTCTTCTGGTCTTGACTTCTCTGCATGAGGCTATAGGTGTGGTGTCTGGAGCCCGGGGCCTCAAAGTTCCTGCAGCTTCACCTGCTGGAAGACCGGGCTAAATCGATCGCTAAACCCTCGTCTCCACTGAGGCCGCCGCGCAAAACCTTCACGCAGTCTGACTGCTGCCAACCTCGCGTCGGCCTCGCACTAGGGAAGCTTCAGAGCTTTGTGTGCGATTCAGGGAGCTACTTTGAAACTATGGTTTTCCCTCAGACGGATCGTCAAGCGGTCTATGTGTATGGACGTACTGGGCCAGCATGGCGTCAGTCGTACTGATTGTGCTGATTCCAGGGTCAGTTTTGCACCTGCAAACCCAGGACCGAGTCCGCCTCTGTCAGCTCGTGGCACTCCTCGCCGCGGAGAAAACCGCAAGCTTACCCACAGCAAAACTGTGCAAAGGGTGATGTCACAAAAACACATGTCCCACTTGCAGTCTCGACTGTCGGACAATAGCAAACCCCACCTTTGAAATCGTTGTATTGAGGCTGAAAACAGAATCCCCATGCTGTGCTCTGCTGTGAAGTGTCGAGTGAATGCAGGACACCCTTTCAGCGCAGAAGAGGGCGCTGTACAGATACGTGTGAGGGTCAGAGTACAAAGCTCCTTGGGCGGTGGGTCCATGTCGCCGTCGCGCATCACTTGACAGGTCATGCCACCTGCTGAGCTCAGACCAAGGAAAGCTCATTCCCCCTCTCACTTCCGCTTATGGCCCCCTAAATTCCTGGCATGTAGGTCCGCCCTTACCTGCTCAAACCGCAACCTCCAGCTGCTCGTTTATGGTAAAGAGCCCGAACTCCCGGTGACCTCGCTGCTTCTCTGCATAGCTGGCCCTGAGCAGCGATTCAAAGCCCGCTGTGATTGCTATCAACATTTTCTGTCCAGGGACTGTTTCCACGACAATCAGAAGAAAGGCTCTAGGGCAAACGTAAAGCCTGTGCTGCTTATTGCTGATGTTGATGATTTGCTGGGATGTCCGGCCCATTGCACTGTCTGGCATCTTTGCAATCCCGTCGGATTGGAAATCACACGCGCAAGGAGGTCCGAAGTGATTGGTCGACTGACTGCAGCTCTTTTTTGGAGACTGTGACTGACTGGATGTTTGGTGGCTTGCAATGAACAGTCCCCGAAGAGATTTCGGTGAGGCGGCGTTGATTATCATGAGTCATAATGAGTGTAACATGAGGAGGTGGCCTGCCTCTGGCAGGATGCTTCTTTTCGAGCATGTGTCAGAAGTCCCATTCCCTCCTAAGATTTGAGATGCGTCGCCCGTCCCTAACCTGCGAATGGGTTGCTGGTGAATTCCGGGGCTATCGCCCCTCCCACGCACACTAGCTTTCTTGCACAGCTGTTTCAGCGACAAGCACAAGCATCCGCCATCATCGACATCGAGGGATAGGATTCATCCTAAACCCCGGGGATCCGCATGGTGTTGAGAGTTTGAACTGCCTCGTCGAAGTCTATCCGAGAAAGTTGGCGTACAAGAACAGTAAGGGCATCGCCCTCAGTGATGCCACACTGCAGGATAGTCTGCTTGTTGTCAAGCCGAATATCGTTGTGTACCAACTCCATGTCGTGCCGACCGGCAACAGGAATGACTTCTGCGACCCTGTTTTTCACCTGAGAAATTGTTTCCATCCGGCGGACGACCAAAGGTGTGCGGCTACCAGATGGCCGAAGTAAGTTCAAGGTGATCTTCTCGAGCTCGGCCATGGCTGCCCCGAAAGGAGAGGGGGAGTCTGTTAATTTTGTGCCATTTGCTGGGAATTCTCTTTCTCAAGGACTAGTATCAGGCAGAAGAATTTTCACACGCCAACTGGTTTGTCTGTTGGTCTAATCTTTGTGGCTGTTTGTGCCGTGACTGGATCAAGGAATCATTGGCCTGAGGTCTCAAGAGCCATCGGCTGCGAGTAACCGTGCCTGATTGGAGGGATTCCCTGCAAGAAGCTGTGAAGCACTGAGGGGGAAGTAGGTCCCCAGACGCACTTCCACCGGCAACGCCGTGTGCCCAGACTGGATCATGAAACCTTGGCGAAAGCAGTGGCCAAACGCGGTTCAGGCTTTTTCATTCCCCAAACAGTGTCTGTGGTCATGTGGGCACTTGACTATGTTAGGAGCCGAACGGCCCTGAGAGCAGTCAGAACCTGCAACCAGAATGACTAGAGTAACTAGTAACTAGACACTACGAAAACAAGTCTTCGAAAAAGCTACTTCCAACAGAGCCTTGGAACGCTGAGAGGATGCGCTGCTTTGGCTCCCTGAGCATCGTCACCAGGTGACCTTTACGTGTCTCAAGTTGTTTCCAGGATGCTCCAGGTGAAAAGAAGACCAAGCCACCAAGCCGGTCCCACAAGGACTTGCTTACAGTAGGATGTAGCCAGCTTCAGGCAAGGATGCAACTCCTGTTTTTTGTGAGCACAGGCATCTACAGTTCTCGGGCACCGAACTCGTTAAACAGTCCAGCCGAATGTATAATTCCGAAACCACAGGGAAGCTACAGACCAGGCCAACATAGACTCTCAGACCACAGCCCGAAAGCAGACGTGCCTACGTACACCGGAATGAACATCGTAGACTTCCTCCTAGTCCTATTCATGACATCACCGCTGCCCGTGTTCTTACAATAGGCGCGCAAATTTGGAATCACTGATCGCTCCCGCATAAGCCACACTGAAGAGCAACAGCACCCGTTACTTCGGCCCAGTATCGGGCCTTCTTTGATCCCGATGCATGACACCATCATTTCCAAGCTAAGGCGATCCAACAATCTTGACGCCTTTCAGCTCCACTTGGTAGCTTGTTCCGATGCCTTCCTGAGAAGTCAATTCGGTGCTTGAAGGCTTCGGCAGCTTGGTGTACCGGGTCTGGGCAGTGTTGGACAAAACTTCGATGTTGCGAGAGCCAGGGTTGGAGGCTTCTGGCACCGAACACAAGCCAAGCTAGCGTTGGTCTTGTTTTGAAGCGTGGACATCCCTTGCGGACCAACATGCAGGAAATGGTCATGCATGCCCCTTGTCCCGATACTCATGACGTGAACAGCAAACAGCCGTCTTCTTTCACCGAGCGTACTAATCAAAGAAATAAGCGCCAAAGGCACGTGGTGACCGTGGTGACTGTACTCGCAGTTGAACTTGCTTGCATTGCAGACCTGCGGCTTCAAGCATTCGCAATTCCTAACTGGAGCGATTGTCCAGGCCAACAGGGATCAGTACTCTCAGCCAGATTCTGGAAAGTGCCTTAGTGCTTCTTCATGTGACCCTTCTTCATTTAAGTAAAATGGGTGCCTCAAATCCCACAGAATTCCTTCTTAAATACCGTGCAACGGGGTGCTGGGAAAACCCAAGGAAAATCGCAGGATTTTGTTGGGAAGCTGTGCTGGCTGTGGATTGATTTTTATGCTGGGCCTCGTAGACTTTTGATTGCTCAAGGGCTTTTTTCCAGATGCCCAGCAGGAAGACGGAGGGAGTACCGGGCAAGTGCTCGTTGCCCTCTGATTACTTCCTGAAAATCTAGTGGGAATTTAGTGGGAGTGTAGTGGGAGTTTAGTGGGAATTCAGTGGGACGAGCCCGGAAAGGGGGAATCTAGTGGGAATTTAGTGGGAGTGTAGTGGGAGTTTGGTGGGAGTAGTGGGTATTCAATGGGAAGAGCCCGAAAAGAGGGAATCTAGTGGGAGTGTAGTGGGAGTTTGGTGGGAGTTTGCTGGGAGTTTAGTGGGAATTCAGTGGGAAGAGCCCGAAAAGGGGGAATTTGAGTGGGAATGTGGAGCACAGCAGAAAAACGTGCTGGCATGATGGCCAGGTGACCTGCTCCTCCCTGTAATTGTCTTTGGCTGTTTTTGGCGGGGGTTTGTCCGTTTCTGGTGGGGGTTTTTCTGTTTCTAGTGCAGTGGGGGTTTTGTTTGTTTCTGGTGGGGGTTTGTCTGGTTCCAGTGGGGCTTTGTCTGTTTTTAGTGGGGGTTTGTAGATTTTCGGAAGGCTCCTACCTGAATTGAACAGACCCCAAGCCAAAGGTAATGATGCTATTCCCTGACAGATAAGCTGGCGCCCTACGTGTCACCAACCCCAGAAGTCGAAGTCAGCGATTGGAATTTCCAGCTATGGCATACCGACAAGCGTGATGCATCACATCCTGGGAGTACAGGCCTCGGGGCACTCGCGAAAGAACTCATCCTCGAAGTGCTTGCCCAGGACTTTGTCATCCACGCGGTAAGACGCGTTCCTTCGCAGCTCTCTTTAGGTCTCTTTGACACCGTTTTCCGAGCCTGCTGCTGGCACAACCCTCGGCTTCAAGATAAGAGCTCCATGTATGTAAACGTTTGTGCGGATGGAGAGTTGGATTTTGGTGATGGGTCTCACAGAGTCTCACGTTGCAAAAGCAGCACCAAGTGGGATTGCGGGCTGGAGCTTCGGGTTCTTTTCGGGTGGGCTGAATCACGAGCCGGGCCCTACAGAAACTCTTCAACTTCTGCAAGAAGATGTAAAAAGGTTTGGGGTTTATGGGTGCTCCCAACGATGCGCAGTTCTTTCACGAAGCAACCCTAGATAAAGCTGATGAGCAAACCCTCGAATCCGATAGTATGCTTCGAACATTTGTCGGGTCTGGTGTTCAGCGCTTCAGGCTTGCAGGCTCGTCGGGCGCCAGTTTTGGTTTCAGCTTGCGAATGAAGCTCCAAAACTGTGGACTTTCGTCATCCCTGCCTGAGAAAAGATTCCTACAGGACCCCTGGCTGCGCTGCGCCTTGGGTTTCAAGGCTTGCCTGGGCCTAGGAATTCAAAATCACACAGATACACGACCAGTCTTGTAGGTTATGAGGATTTGATGGGGATGGCGTAGCCGTAGCGATACTATAATGATTCGGAGTGTTCAACGAGACACGACTTTGATGCAAGGTCATACTTACACTATGAAGAAGATCATCTAAATGATTGTACGAGCTAGCCATAAATTACAAGCCTGGGCCCAATCTCAAGGCTGACGAAACCCATCAATCGGACACATCATCATCTTTCTCAGAACATGTAAGACGGATGTCTTGAACCACACGCACATCGATTTGTGCGTGTCATCCGACCTTGGTAATGGCCATGCTTCCTTGCGCAGGGGCCATGCAACTCTTCTCTGAGGCAAAACTTCACGCACAACTAACACTCCTCCTCATCATTCCTCTACGAGGAGTGGAGGACATGATGCACACAAACCTCAGAGATGTAAACGCATCACCATCTGCTGGACTATTCCTTCTGCTGGATGCTCAAAAGACTAATTAGCATCACTGATAGCTCCCGAACCGATATATGCAGGACAAGGGAGTCTCAAGACGCATCAACACCGGCTTGCAAACTCAATCGCTCACGTGCGATCTTGAGCTTCTCTTTAGCTAGAGTCTTGGTCAGCGCATCGGCTACCAAGCTTTCTCCCGGAACGCGACATGCCGGAATGCCATGGGTCATCATCACATCGGGTGCCCAAGCAGCTCGCAAATCGAAGTGTCGTGTTCTCATTTCTAACGTGCGAAACTCTGTCTTTGTCAACGTGACCAAATCAGCGGTGTTGTCTGTACGAAGTTGGGGTGACAGGCTCACGCTCACGAACTGCTTCATAAGCTCCTGCAATGCTACACCCTTCTCGTGAGCTTCTGACGTTCGCTCTTCCATGCGCGGATGTGTGCACCTCGCTGCAAGACTACTCCCGATCTTGATCGCCCCCCGGTTGGCGCGAAGCTCGCATCTCCAGAGCACCACGAGTCAGGACCTTGATCACCCCACGTGTACAGCATTGCCTGGCTCCACGTGGCCCGGAGATACCTCCAGACCTGCTTACATGCACTGACGACCTGTTTGGGCGTAATGGTTGTTTGACTGGCCAAAGCCCCAACCACCGCCATAACGTCAAGGCGACTCCGAATGGCTACCCATAACAGCGACCCCAACTCCGTCTGCGCAGATTTCACCAGTTCATCGTAGTCACCCTGTTTCGGTGCCGGTGGTATCTTCCCGAACTCTTCGATATTCGGGAGGCTGAAAGAACCGCTGAGATGCAAGAATCCCCGCTGCCGTAGCGCCTGCGCTATCCATCTGGTCTGACACACCCGAATCCCCTGATCTGCCATGCAAATCTGCAAACCTAGGAACGTCAGCTCGTCTTTCCAGGCAACGATGCTCCCGGACGCATCGGTGCTCTCTCGATGGTCCACGCCCGGAGGTGCTAACAGTCCTTGACACTTTACCTTCCAGATGGCGCTGATGTCCCTGATGATGCGTTCTGCGGCCTCGATGTCCCCGGTGATCAAACAGTCATCGGCGTATGCGACCACCAATCCATATACCTGCGATGGATCTTGTACTGCTACCACCCTCCAGACCCAGCCACACCTTCGATGCCCTGGTACATCAGCTCTGGTAGGCTTTTGTCCTTCGGCTGCGGGATTCTTCTATCGTTCAGCGTTTCATCTCGATGGTGCTTCCACTCCTTCGGCGACTTTCGTCTGCCATAAATTGATCGGTGGGCCCACCACAACTCATCCTGTTCCGCTAACCCCAGCTTGATAAGACATGGAGGTGGTCTCATGATGCACGGTGGCCCTTCGATCTCTGTGTTCAGAAATGCACAAGACACATCCAAAGCACCTACAGTAGTACCCAGGTCTTACGCAGCGCAGTTTCAGACAGCAGTAGCCGGACCATCTCAATGCCTGCATTGCTTGAGCTATGTTCGGAATCACCTTTCACCGCACCATGCTCGAAGTTCCCGCACGCACACAACCTCACCCTTGTTATCCATGCCTCCGATGCTTGCTTCGCAGCGTCAATGGCACTGGACGTTGTCGACTCGGTTGTGATTGCAATGTCTGGCTTCTCTGTAATCACCTTGGTGGGGAGAATCTCCGGAAAGGGATCTGAATCCCTTAAACCCAACTTCGCCCACACCTCGTTTCTCCGAAGCTTGCTAAACACCAGCTGATCCCGCATCGCATCCAGCTCCCCCCCTAGCCACTTCTGCCTCTCCTCCTCACTGCCGGTGAAGAACACTGAAGTGTCTCGCTCCTTGGCTGCCGAAGCAACCTCGCTCGCCAACCGTAACTTTTGCTCAAACTCGTGAGCTTGTTCTTCCATCTCCCACGTTGGAACATAGTGTGACTTGCGAGGCGGATTCTCCTTGAGACCCTTTGCCTTGTGCGCCTCAGCCCGGTCTACCGCAATGATGGTGCTAGGATTTTTGATGTCTCCTCCTGAGGCCGAGTCGATCTGCAAAGGGGCGTATCCCGGTGTCTGAAGAAATGGACTGAGACTCTCATCCATGGCCTCCTTGAGCTTGGTCATGCTTGGTCTTGATCGCCGCAGCCCGTCCTTGTTGCACATGTTCCGCCGGCTCAGGACCCTCTACGCGCTGCTCCAACGTAATGACGTCATTCTCACCCGGTTCAGTCCATCGTACCTCCCCTGCATGCCATGACACTCTCATCTGGGCTCGACACACGCCTCCACCTTTGTAATTATAACCTTTTAGGCTCAACCGCGAGCGTCACCGGCAAACGAGTGGTCATGAACCTCACCTCTTGCGGTGTGTCTACCAGTACACGTGAAGCATCCTGAATTGCTCCCTCAATGCACAAGTACACTCCTTCACACGCCTTTGGAGCAAACACCTCTGGCGCATGCAATCTGACTGACTGCCACCGGCTCGCCGCACGTAAGAATGGGCTTCGCCACTCCCAAAGCTTCCAACCGCAACTCATAAGCGGCCTGTCGTATGACCAGAAGGACCGAGGCATGTCAGCATGTAGAATCATACTAGTTGCTCGCTCTTTGATGGCTTGCACCTGTCTCTCAGCTCTTCCGATGGATTCTGGCTCATATGCAGCTGAAATTGCTTTTCCACACAGCGTCCTTATGCAGAGCATCAACTACCCTAGTAGCAGTGAACTCTCCACCTCCGTCGGAATGTACCCTGACAATAACTTCTGGGTTATGCGCCTCAGCTCGCACCTGAAGCAGAATACTTTTCATGTTTTCCAGAGTCTCCGCTGCTCCGTTTGATTCTCGTACAGAACACACGGGACTGTCAACTTGTCATGGTTGACCAGGGCTCCCACGAGGAAGTATAAGGACTTGTCCTTAGCCAGAACATGCGGTCCTGACAAGTCAAAGCTGATCACTCCGGTACTGATGTACTCTGCCGGGATTGTGTAGTGGGCTCGCCGATGTCCTCGAGCCCCCTGGCAATTGGTGCAATGCTTCTTGTATCCGTGATCAAGTGCACATGCGAAGGACGAAGGGCCATGACCGAGAACATCAACATCATCATCATCATCGGGGCTTTGCGCGCTACTAACCCTGAAAGTCAGTCCGAATCTCCAACCCGTCCTGGTTCCCTTGATCACCACATGGCCAAGCTGAACATCACCACCCAAGATTCCCTGACCCTGGCTCTCCTTGGGTGCCTGGAACAGGTCGCTCACACTGTGATGGTCTGTGTCTGCTTCTAGCCTGCTGCTGCCGCGTGTGGTGATGTTGTTGATTGCACTGCCTCGAGCTGTTTCCTGCTGCATCCTGGCATCATGGAATCCCAGATCTCGAAGCTGAGACATCAATGAAGACGAAACATTGAGATGTCCTCGTGGCATGTATCCAACGGCTACGGCTCTCACACCCTGAAAACGCTCGGTTCCGTGGGTCCTGAGCGCTGCATTGAACCTCATGCTCTTGTGAGATAACTCGCAGCTTTCCTGCGTTTTACTCGCCTTCGGTGCTCACGTTCCGGATAGCGTTGGCCCCCCGTTCGCCAGGAAGTCCCGCAATCCAGAGCCGTCCACCCTGGAGTCGCGTCAACCCCAACACCACGGACTCTCGCTCCAACGAGTTGCGATCCGGATGCGGTCGAAACACTAGATTGATCGCAAGTCTTACAGACAAGCATTCCAAGTCAGGATGTTGTTGTCGAATCAGCTTGCAAAGTAGCTTGGCTATCCATGGATGTTTACGCATTTCTGATGTAATTCCCAGCACACCTCCATGAACGAAAAGACCAAACGTCCACACTGGCAGGGCCAATTGGCGTCATCATTGACGACTTGTTTGCTGCGATCAGTGCGTCTCTCGACCAAGCTCGCCAGCTGAACCGCGCTCCAAACCTCATCGAAGGTAACCCTTGGCTTTGAACATAAGTCCCTTGCCCTCTGCTCACCTGCATCGTTGATCACCTCGACTGGTGATGCCAGGCACTCCTCCTGGGAAGTGCCCAGAACCTCCATGGTGGGCATGTAGTCCGCAATCCGGAGGTCATCCACTTCTATTCGCATCACTCGAGCATTCCCCTTACTCTTCCAGTCCCGTGTCAACAGCACACGAATGGGCTTGAAGTCTTGCCATGTGATGTACGGAAGACCGTTTTGCTCAAAGCAGTGTACAGTCACCTTGATTGCCTTGTCCATATACACCACTCTCGGTCCCAGCTCATCCCACACGAACGCACTCTGAATCCCTCTCAAGCGTCTCACGCTCAAGATCCAATCAGCATCCTGATCCAATTCCTCATCTCCTATCATAAGCTCGCCGTCACGGGCCCTCCAAGCATCAGCTGTATCCCCTGATGCCAGCGCCACTTGAGTCCTCTTGCACTTGTGAACTGCAAACCCCTCCGGATCACCTCTGGCGCCAGAGTCAACAACACCTTCGGGCCAAAGGAAGACTGCACCGCTGCCGCATGAGACACCTCTTGAATTGATGTTCAGCGACGTTTGCCCTACCCCGGGATGTTGATGCCTTCGCGGATGGAGCCTTCGGAATTGTGCCTGACGCCTTTACCGGAGGAGCCTTGGGACTCGAGCCTGATGCCTTTGCTGCGGGAGCCTTCGGATCTACGGCTGACTGACCTGGTCATGTTGAAGTTGGGTACCCTGGAGGCCTTGACACCGTGGGTGCCTTCGCCTTTGATGGCGCCTTAGCTTGCCGCTGTTCCCTACGTGCTACCACCTCCGCACCTGAGAACGGTTGCAAACTTCTGGGATGCAGCACCTCTTGCACGTCATTCAGGGTCCACCTTTCGACATGGTGCCGAACTCCACTCTCAGTCAGAGCTAGCATCTGCTCACGACCACTTTCGACATCAATCAAATGCGTCAACACCACAGGCCTAATAAAGAGTTACATACACAAATATATGTATATATATAATATTGGGGCCGAGGCCCGAGCACACCCTGGAAAGTCTCCTCCAGGACTTGGAGCTTTCAGCTGTTTTGTGGCAATCAGGCCCAGGCCGACATCGGCCTGTGTTGGAGAGGGGCCGACATCCAGGGACAGCTTCAGCCGGGCCTGAATCAAGAATCAAGAATGTGTTAGTGAAGTGTTTGTGTAAAGTGTGTGCGCATATGTGCTTTTATTTCTGTGTGAGTGTGTGTGTTTGTTTCCATTGCCTTCTCATTGCGCCGCGTCATAGTGGCCTTATCGGTGTTGGCGGCCGTTTCCTCCTCACCGGACTCGTCCGAGTCCGGCTGCTCTTCATCAGCAAACTGCTCAACGGCCACTTGCTCAGGAGTATCGATGAACTTTAGGAGATTGGCCACCTCGCCGTCCATGGCCGGTTCCGAGTTGTCAGACTCGTGCTTGAAGAGGCGCCTTGGGGTCAGATCCGGGCCCGGGCTTCCTGATCGGCGAGATAGGTGTTTTGGCCCTTCACCACCAAGACCAAACTCCCATCGGACAGATCGGCCGGGTGCTTTCTTCGGCCTTGGATGCCCCCGACTCCAACTGTGCTGCAAACCAAACTGCAATTGCAATTCTGGTCTAAATTGAAATCCTAAATTGGACCTGGACCTGGACCTAAATACTAAACAACAGCTGGCTCAATCCACACTATGTAAACAAACTAACTACCACCAAACTTACCCAACTGCAATAGGCCGAACCAGGGGGCGCGGCCACTGGCTTCACCAATTTGATGCCCTCTTCCTGGTGCCACCACAAAAGCTGGTCGAAGAGATGGGCCTGATTGTGCATCGCCTTGCTGACTGGCCCGGCCCCGTCAAGTGGCGAAGCCGGCAGCAAAAGCCGGATTTCTGGATGGATGCCGATGCTGGCCTCATTGGCCTTGAGAGCAGCTCCTGCACCAGGTGTGAAATACTTTTGGTTTGAAGATTGAAGTCTCAATACTCAATAACACTACCTCTCTCGACTCGACAACCCAGTAGCCACTAAGTGACTAGTGACTAGACTACTCTGGACAATGACAATACAATCTAGACTCGACTCTAGGACCTAGGACTCTAGGACTCTAGACTCTAGAATCTAACCCATCTAGAATGTTCCAGACCAGAATTTAAACGAAAGCTCTCTAGACAACCTAATTAAGGAGTAAGTTAATAATTTATAATAGTAAGTCTAAAGCTACGTAAGCAGTAGTACCAGTCTAGCCTAGTACTAGTCTAGTACTCGTGGCTAGTAAGACTAGCAATAGTAATATTAAGGTCTAAGGTAAGGTAAACTTATTACTTATTGCTGAGAGCTACAAACTCGAACAGCATTTCATCATTCCCCGTGTGCCTGACAGGCCTACCTCCCCACGAGTGGGGACAACAATGGCCGCGAGATGGAACTCGGGCTCCGACCGCAGGAGTCTAATCACCTCCATCATGAGGTCCTCATGCCACCCATTCTTGTAGGTTTTCTTGAGGTAGTGGACCCTTCCTGCACTTCGATGGAGAGGCCGTGGCCGAGGGAATGGCCCTTGGCTGCGAAGTTCACTTACAGTCACTCTCGGTGGGTGTGTTAAAACTACATCCACTGTCATCCACATCCTTTAGCCTTTAGCCGTTTGGCCGGTACCGGCTGGAGAGGTTTATTTTTTGTTGTGCATAAGACACAATTAATGAGAGTCAAGTAAAAGTACCTATATTAAGATTCAAGGTTGGCTGGCGTGCATCAGGAACACCGTCACCGGTATCGGAACCCATCTTTTTTTCCCCGCTCCAGTCCCGCGTTGGACTGCATTAAGGCCAATATCAATGGCCAGGGTTTCGGACAGAACAGATGGGCCGGATGGGCCAGGCCCAACTTTGACAGGCCGGAAAGACTGGCCGCAATGGCCGAACTTCTCACCCCTTGTGGCGCTCCTCTGCGCCACACACTGACCGAAAAACGATCGCCAGTTGGCAAAGCCAAAGCTCTGCGGGTGTGCTTGGCGCGAAAATTGAGGGGCCGTTTTTTTCGAACGGCCAGAGCAAAATTATGAAGGGTTTTGGACCCTTTGCCCAGTGGCCAGCGCTTGAGCCTCTGCTTCTTGAACCTTTCAGAACAATGAAAGCGCAGACTGTCGATGCCATCAGGGCCAGCAATTTCTGACCATAGCCGCAGAATGAACAAGTCATCTGGCCCCTGGCCCTCCAAGCCGGCCAAACGCATCATGGTCTTGGCGCTGACGGCGTCTGGATTGGCCTTTCTTGTATCCTTTGCAAAATACTTCAGCACGGAGCCCACAGTTTCACACATGGCTTGTGGAAAATGTAAAAGGCTCCTCCACAATCAATTGGTGCATAGGCCGGATTCGTGTGGAAAATCTTCCATGCTTCGGACCACTTGAACTCGAAGCGGACGTCCTCCACAAGCACGCATTGGCCTTGAAGGCTTTTGGTGACAGACTTCTTCTTCAAGTAGCAAGCCGACCCAGGCTGCCATTGAAAGGCCTCTGTCGTGTGCTTGGGGCATACCTAATACCCATGAGGCTGGGATCGCAGCTGCGATGCTCTTGGCCACGAGGCCTAATCCGCCCAACATCCAACGGCCGGATGGTCAGCTCAACTGGCCTGAAGAAACGCAAAAACTCCTGCTGTGATCGGCCAATCAGGCCCTGCCAAGTCGTCATCAATCGCTGGTACTGCCGCACCAAGTCTTCCCAGCTTCCAAAAAGCTCCACTTCATGGGCCGGATCGGCCGGTTTTGCCACACGGTGATCGGCCAGGTGTCTCAACCGCAGATGGGCCCACAGCCAGCATCCTCCACGCCTTGTTGCATTGCGCCTGCTCCGGCAGGGGCCGGTCCCCAGTCCGGCGATTCAGAAGCGATGGCAAGTCGAAAACGACCAGACCAGTCTGCTGGCAGCCTGTCACCGGCAGACCTCAGAACCTTCACCTCATACCGCTCCCGCATAACCGAACAGGCTTGCCATGTGTAACGAGAAGCACAGGCTCTGCTCGGGAGTGATCCACATGCAGAGCTTGGACTCGTCGAGCCTGAAGAGTCATGGGTTTAGGGTTGGGCCAGGGTCCAGGGTTTAGGGCCGAAGTTTGGGGTTTAGGGCCAAGGTTTAGGGTTTTGGCGTTTAGGACCTAGGATTATGATTAACTATTACTATTAGAGCACCTTGCCTGACGGACTGGTATGTACCGTACGAGCTGAAGGCAAGGAGGCTGCGCCCACATGTTCGCATGTGGCAGCCCATGACGCACCAGAAGAACGCCAGATAACTTCTGATTGACAAACCGCTGTTCTCAAGCCCCACAAAGGTTGCCAGCACTGACAGAAACCGTAGCTTGGACCGGACATCGGCCAATGACCTTAGCTCCAGAGACAGAAGTGTCTCATGTCTCGTAATCTCACTTCCTCAACCAGACTGACTATCGTCAAGGTCTCCATCGTCAACCTCTAAACTTACTAATTACTCACTCCGTACCCGAGTCGGCCTGTTCGCTGTTTTGAAGATGGACCATGTGGGCCCGGATTCGGCGCACTCAACCAGTGAAGTGTAGACGTGGCCCAAACACCTGCAGGGGCCAGGGTTCAAGTTCAATCACAACATCACTTAGTTTAAATAATAAAAAGAACTTACTAAGAACTAAGTTTAACAATACTCATACAAATGCTGACACCACTGCTGTTCTGTTACCACTACTGCTACGACTTGCGACTATGGCTACTACGGCTACTATCCTACTGCTGCTACTGTCACAACTATAACCTCGGTCAACTTGGTCCATCCTTGAAACTCGGAGACATTGTTTGTTTGTGCGTTGTTAGTCATTGTGTGTAGTGTAGCGTAGGTAGTCAGTCGGTAGTCGTCCAGGAGCAGTACTGAGTACTGAGTCCTGAGTATTATCTGAGTATTGACGTTGACATTGACAATGTCAATTTGA
The DNA here is from genome assembly GCA_003297005.1 of Symbiodinium sp. clade A Y106. Classification (NCBI taxonomy): domain Eukaryota; class Dinophyceae; order Suessiales; family Symbiodiniaceae; genus Symbiodinium; species Symbiodinium sp. clade A. Next base: position 51,801 of record BGNK01000748.1, on the reverse strand, counting down.
CATGTTGTTGAGGGCCATGGCTGCAGTGGCAGCAGAAACTTGGATGTTGGTGGCCCCTAGCCTTACGTATTACGTATTACTACATTACTACAGTAGCCATGTAGTAATACGTAAGTGGTGGTAGTGCCAGTGGCAGTCGTAGTCGTAAATCGTAGTAATATTCGTGATTATGGTTTGGCTGTCCGTTCAATGCTAGCCGGTGGACAGAAGTCACAGCCACAATCCACAATTGTCCTTAATGTCGTGCTCGCTGGCCTCTGAACCTCAAAAACTATGGAATTTGAACGCTGCACCACTAAAGCGCCCTCAAAGAACGGCCGGAAGAAATCCATCACCAGGAGCACATGTAGAACATTGACCCCAGAGGCCATACGTGCGGCAAGCCCGTCCAAGATGATGATTCTTTCTTTGCTTTCCTTCATGGCCTTTGCCACCCGTGGATCCAATCTAGTCCTTTTGCTGGCTGGTCCTGCTGGACTCGGCTGGGCCTGTGCCCGGGACTTTGCCTTCGTCGTGGCTCTCGGCTTCGGCTTGGGCTTCGGACCCACCGAAACCAGAGTGGACAGAGTGGCGTGGACAGATATCTCTGGCAACGGCGCTGTAATCCTGCCTGATGGGCCGGGGCCGGATGATCCGCATGAGCCTGCTGTTGCTGCTGTCCGAGTCTTTGTCTCCTCACCCACCCGCCTCTTCGCAGCCTCGATGCGCCTCAGAAACTCTTTCCGAATGTTTAGCATCGCTCGATATCGCAGGCCAAGATCAAGCACTGATTTCCGAAGAATATCATTGCTGTAGACAATGTACCTTGTCTGGCCTGGTGCCGGCACCGAAACTTGCCTCAAAATCCCAAGGCTCTTGGCAGCTCTCTGCAGACACTCCCTTCCCTGCCCAAAAGCAAGCAGTCTGCGAAGCTTTTTCTGCAACTTCATCCAGCCGGGTAGATCGGCCAGATCGGCCGTCGTGCCGGTCGTCCTGCTGCCTTCTTCAGGCTCACTGTCGCTGCTGCTGCTGGTGCTGCTGGTGCTATCATCGTCACTATCGCTGCTGCTGCCGGCCTCCACCTCAGTGGCTGGAACGGCAGCATCCGCCGGATTGGCCCTGCCAGCCTGATTGGCCGCATCTGCGGGATTGGCCCTGGCCCTGCCGACCTGATCGGGCGCATCCGGATTGGCCCTGTCCTTGTCTGGCTTCTGACTTGCAACTACTATTCTTCCAGCAGTTCTGGGATCGTTGAAGCCCCAGGCATGCTGAGGATAGGTTGGTAATTTCATGCCGAGCAACTCAAGGTACGCATGGAGACTGCATGGATGCACCGGAGGACTGGCCTGTTCCAGATCTTCAATGCCAAACTTTGGCAAAACCTGGGAACGGATGTCCCCTGCCGGGGTGGCCTTGTCCTTGTGTCGCTTGAACACGCGCTTGCCAACAACGTCGAACTGGTGGAGCTTGTCTTGCATGCCACTTCTCCAATTCTGGTTCAGCAGTTCGGACAAGTGCAAGTCCATGCCAATGCCTGTGAGGCCCACCATCGCACCGTCACCACAGACTGACCTTAGTTATGACTTGTATTGAACTGAGCCTTAGCTTAGTTAGTAAGTTAGTGCTGACTACCTCAAGTATCAACCTAACTAACCTAACCAGGCGCATAAGCCGGCTCCAGAGCTCTGAACTTTGCCGTGGTCCTGTGCCAATCCGTGCTTTCAGCAGTGTGTTCAGCACCAGTGCCGCCGTGCTCGGGCCACCATAATCAACACCATGTCCTGGAATGTCGGCAACTCCGCACACCATCTCGCCTTGCCAGTCTGTTGCAAACATGACCAACGGAAGAAGTGTATGCCCCCATCGGAATGGTAATACCATCCAATGCCAAGCTCCACGCGCTGTTCAACCCGAATCGCTTCAGGTTTTCCTTCCATCACAAGTTGCTGCATCGGTCATGGGTAATATGCAATCACAAATCATGATATGATGCTGTCTTTGAAGCTTGGATTCAAGTCACCTCTGTCATCTCTGCCCCAAAGCCCAGGAGCTACAGTTACAAGTGTTTGCTTATCAACTCATTCGTTCAATCATTCTTGAGCAGGTGCTTGGTTTTGAAACACAGGCTCCGGTGGGCTATAGAGCAGCGACCGCATGTGCTGCTGGTACAGTTTGTGGCAGGCAAAAGACAAAGACTTCAAGGTATTCTTGTCGTGATACTTGTGCCCCATGTCCACGCCAGCACGTGACAAGCGATAGATCTCGGCCGTGTATGAAATGCCTCTGCCACAGGGCCAGGATCTGTGCAACTAAGCCTCAGCTCTACTCTAATAGCTAGCATCAACTCAAATCTGTCTTTGTGCCTGGCCCTCAAGTAACTACTATTGCTACGAACTAACCACTAACTAACTACTAACTGTTCATAGTGTCCGAATCTGGGCACGTGCCTGGCCGGCGCCCTGCCAAGGCTGCAAACGCACATCGGCCCAAATTCAATGCGATCATCTTCTTGGCCGTAAGGTCCGGAATAGCCTGAGTGGCCACAGGGTCAGCAGTGTCAGGATCAGGGGCCTCTTCGGGTCTCGCTTTGTCATTGCCCGGGATCGGCTTCTTGATTCTGCCTCTGCCCTTCCGGTCCGGAAGTCGTGGACGTTCCTGTCAATGGCATGGAAATGGGAGCTTGATAGCAATTTCGGAGATTCGGACTCAGAGACTCAATAGAAACCGTTGAGTTTATGACTGAATCACAAGTTGGCCCTTGTTCTCCCTCATGCCTTACCTTAAGTTTTAAGTTTTAAGTTAAGTCCTTAAAGAAAACCTCAATCAAGTTAAAGTAACTCGCCTGACGTCTGACTCTCACAGTAACCCTAAACTTCAAATTTTAAAATTTTACAACCCTACCTACTACCGACTACCTACCTAACCTAGAACTAAATACTAAACTAAACTAACTAAACTACCTGACCTAAACTTGACCTAAACTTCTTTAAAGGCCCTAAAAACCCTAAACTCCGAAACTAAACCCTCAAACTAAAAACCCTGGTAACCCTAGCCGTAAACCCTAACGGCCACTATAATAAGCCCTATAATCCACACAGCCTGCCCCTGCAAGGCCGCATTCTGTGCCACTGTTCGGATCGACTGCAATGTTGTCACAGTCACGCAGTCAGCCGCAGAGTCTGCTAATCAAATGGTCTGTGCGTGATGCTGAGCTGGACAATGCATGTGGCAGTTGTGACCACTCCGGCCCCCTACAGACGACGTTGCCCTCTGATAGCAACTTTCTCAGCATGAAATCCACATAATTGGCCACTATCTCCTTGGCCGCGCCTGGCAGGGATTCACAAGACTGCAAAAAAGGGACTTGGACTTGGGTGTCTCGGAGCTGTCGTGGATGAGCCATCTGCTGTCTGGCTGTCGCAGCACAAGCTTCGCAGTCCGGCAAAAGGCAGCCGCATGCACCATGTTGGGACAGAGGTGCCGCGGAGGCCGCGGCCGGAGAGTTCGGAGACAGAAAGGTTCTTGCATGGGCCGGAGTGGCCCCTCGCTCGTGCCGTGCTCTCATGGCTGCTTGCATAACTTGCTGGCATTCTGCACAGTCTGGCAGGCGACAGAAACATGGCGGCATGTTGGCAATAAAAAGCGTGCCCTGCCTCTAGTGATACAATGCTGACTGACTCCTGACCTGACATGTGGCAGAGGCCTTCGGAACTTTAAACACTGTGCTTGTGTTGCTGTGTACTAAGCCATACTTACCATACTATTTACTATTTACTATTAAGTTAATTAGCTAACTATCAAAATTAGTAGCTGAATCCTGAATTTATGACTAGAGTGGCCGTCGACTATGGAGATCGGCCGCCCGAAAATCTTAGACCACATGGCCACATGGTCCTGAACCTGAACCCTCACTGAGCCTAGACCTCATGCAGTGCAGCAATGCAACTTTGACAATCACAAAGCCTTAAAGAAGGAGTCTACAGTCTACAGTCGAGTCTCGAGTCGGTTGCGGCATTGCTGGGTCTGCTGGGAGGGGCCTTCTAGCAATTTCGGGGTCTGGAGTGGCCGGAGTCCGGAATCGCAGCAAAGCATCATGTCCGCCTCCTCAGAGCAATCTGACTCGTCAATCTCCAAGAGGGTCTGTGTGTTGCCCTTTTTGGGCACCTTCAGTTTCGTGCCGTTGCACGCAAGCACGTGCTCCTTGTATCTGTCCAGGCACGGACAATCCTCTGGGACATCATGGACGCACTGAAGCCTGAACAGACCAGAGTCATGTGCCAAGTGCCATGTACTACGTACTAATGTACCGCCATACTTGGGCCATGGGCCTCCAGGCCGCCAGAATGCAGGCAAGCAACAGCCTGAGCCCTATCGAGGGATAGGCCGGCACGAGCCTTGACCCAGAACTCAGGCCGAGGGCCTGTCCGAGTTTCACCTTCGGTCCTTTGTAAGAGGGGCCATAACCTCAGTGTGTATTGGAGAGATAAGTCTACACTAGATTAGATTAGTTTCATTCGCATGAGACATAACCCAGTACCAGCCACGAGGCCAAACATGAGATACTCCACATACGCTTGGTTTCTTGAGACTGGCCGTCTGCTGGATGCACGGAGTCACAGGGCTTGAGAAGGCAAAGGCCTGGAAGAGCTCGATGTACTTCCGCAGCGTTTCCTGATCATGAGCAAATGTCTGGGTCAATCACTGTGTCAACTTCTTTCGCTCACCTCAACTTCACAGCCAGGCCAGCCTTGGCCGTGTCCGCAGAGGCCGGATCCGGCCCCAGCATGATGACGACAGCATCATTGGCATGAAGATGCTTGCTGATCCACGTTTCTCAGGGTTAGTTTGATGATAAGTTTGATAATAGATAAGCTTGACAAAGTTGACAGTTGACAAGTTGTTAAGTTTGACAACTGCTACCTTACACCCGACCGACACCCACTATATGATAGCCAAAATATGCTGAAACTTCAAAAGCTTAATGACTGGCCTGCTGCACGATCACCACGCCCTTGGCCCGACATCGCCCTGGTCTGCTGTTGGGTGAAATCGGCCTGCACCCGCCGCCGATGGCCCTCTACGCGAAGCTGGTTGAGCTGATCCAGTGTTTGCGTGGCCTTGTTGAGGGTCTCTGCTGCCTCAGTTCAGTGCAGATTACATTACCCAAGACACCAGACCCGGAGCTCTCAAACATGAATCAACTCAGTAAACAATGGAATCATTGAGACCAGGCCGGCTACCTTGTATCCCGCAGGGTAATAGTGATGATGGACTTGATTCGGCGGGGGCGGCACTGGTGGAAGGCCAAACGGCAATGGTGCGTGGGCCCCAGGAGTCACAGGAATACAGCCAGGACATGGGCCAAGATTGGCCGGGCACCAGTAGGAATACAGCCGCCAGGAGATGGGCCAAGATTTGGCCCGACCAGCAGAAGCCGCGGAAGAGCCGTGGTGAGATGTACCAGGATCGGCCCGACCAGCACTCGAAGAAGCTGTCATAGTCGCGCCGCGGCATCATCCCAGAGGGGAAAATAGGGCCAATGCCAAATGGATCTGTGTGAAGGGTTGTGCCGGCCCCCGCGGCCGCTGATCAAACCTCAGGATTGGCCCTTGGCGGTGACGGGTGCAACGTCGGCCCAGCATCGGCTGGCGGTCGAACCTCAGGATTGGCCTTTGGTGGTGGTGGCCGCAACTTCGGCCCAGCATCCGCGATGCCGGTGGTCCAATCTCAGGATTGGCCTTTCGGAAAAGGACGCCACCGGCAAAGCCTTTGGTCTTGCACCAGACCCGGCAACACGTCTGGGATCCACAGCGGCCGGAGGGTATTTGGGGTTCTGCCCTTTGGGGTTGGGGCGGGGAGGCCTGGCCTGGCCTTGGCTTTGGCCATGGAAGTGTACCTGTTGGGAGGCTCCTTGGGATCGGGAGGATCGCCCTCTCTCGCTGCTGGAATTGGCTCACTCAGGAACTGTTCCTCCCGCTTCGCAATGGCCTCCTGAAAGAAAAAAATTAACCCTAAACCCAGTACCTCGTACCTAGGCCTAGGTGTCCGACCTAAGACCTGCCTGAAAAACGCCACAAAAAAAACACTGTTACAAACAGTAATGCCGAGCAACTGCCCGGCCCAAGCCCAAGCCCTAAATAAAGTTGAAGAAACCAAACGCAAACCTTTTAACCCAGGCCCGGTCCAAAGTCCTGCAGCCCTCAGCAAAAGTGGTAACCCGAATGCCCAATCTGCTCCCCCCCAGAGCATCTAGCAGCGCCGATTTTGAAGCTGCTAGATCTATCAGCGCCTGATAGAGTGTTTTGCATGTACTAAACTGGATCATCAGCGGCTGATTGAGGTTAACAGCGGCTTATAGGGCTTAACAGCGCCGATTTTGAAGCTGCTCGCCGCATCAGCGGGCAATTGCACGATGCCAGCCGGAAGCGGGCAAATCCAGTTATCAGCGGGGGTTGCATCGCCAGCATATATTATGTATCTAATATATCTAATATATATATATATATATATGTATATATATATATATGTATTATATCTATATATATATATATATATATATATATATGTGTGCATGTGTGTGTGCACATGTGTGTATGTATGTATATATATATATATATGTATATAGATATACATATATATATATATGTAGATCATGCATGTTAATATGTATATGCATCTATATATATGTGTATATACATATATACATACATACATACATACATATATATATATGATGTATCGATGCCTGGCATGCATGTGCATGTATCGATCTATATGGTCGTATATGATTAAAATTGTATATGTATATATATATATATATACAACGATATATACATATACATATATACGTGTATATATATATAACTAGATATAATATTATACCTCATATTTTTACAGATCGCTTTAATTTTGAAAGCATGATCACAGAAGCGGCCGGTTATGAGTTAATTCATTGGATCCGAGGAGCATGCACTATAGCTCCTGCACATGCATAAATCCTGCAGGCTGCACATGTGCATGGCTTTGCCATCAGGCCGTGGCAGCATGGCTGCGGATCGAGCATGCAGGTTGTGCGTTGCATGCATGTGCCCGTATAGCTGCTTACGTGCTCGAACTTAAGCTGTGGGCCTGCCAGTGGATAAAGCCATGGCGACGATGTCGGAAGCCATTTTTTGGCCATGTGCAAAAAGTGTCCGAGTGCAGCAATCGTGCGTGCGGTTGACCAGCAAGAGGGCCTCTGTTGGCATCCGAGCCAAAACCTTGAACTCGCATGCCTCAACTTTGAGGCTATGCTCGCAGAGCTCTTCCTCATCAGCAAGTCGCTGTTGCCGAAGGAGGTGCAGAAGGCCATGCAGCGGTNTCGATGCCGAGGACTCGAGTTGCAGGAGCTTGCGAAATCAATCGCAGGGGATTCTCAACCTCATGAGCTACATCAACAAACGTCGCAGAAACATGAAAGACGGGTCAAGGATGCCCGACGGGGTGAAAAGGTTGATTGAGTGCAGCCGCCAAAGCCCGGACAGTTGCAGCTCGAATGGCCGGCCCTCGATCTCGTCCAATAAGTCCGCCGGCAGGGAGCAGTCTGCTCCTTCGAGTGCCAGTAAGTACGGTGTGTTGAAGTCTCCTAAGAGTAGGATTGAGTCTCGCACCGGCAATCCATGAAGGCATCGATGCACCGCCTGCCAGGACTGCATGATCGTGGAGGTCGCGAATGAGGACGTCAACCTCGAGGCGATCGTGGATCTTGAGGGCGACGAAGCCATGATCAAGGACAAGATCCAGGGCTCGAGCTCGGCGGCCANGGTCGCGAATGAGGACGTCAACCTCGAGGCGATCGTGGATCTTGAGGGCGACGAAGCCATGATCAAGGACAAGATCCAGGGCTCGAGCTCGGCGGCCACGATCAAGGACAAGATCAAGGAGAAGTGTAGCTACACGGTGCACACCGATTTCGCCAGGTTGAGGTTGCGGACATGAGTGCTGTTGAGCCGGTAGAGGGGTTCCAAGTAAGCCTTTTTGCCGATGGGACCAAGGAGCTTTCTGAGCTTCCTGCCCTCACCTCGCCGATGGCGAGTAGCAAAGGTCGTGTTGTTAGGAAAAAGCCTGCATTGGCCAAGAAAGCCAGTAAGGCACCCTCACGGGTCAAGGATGCAATTGCTCCTACTCCCAAGCCTCTGGTTCTTCATCGAGTTAGAGCAAAGCAAGGCCCAGATGGCCAGCCTGCACGTGCACCTGCACCGGCATGCAAACAATCGCTCATAGTGGAGTTTAAAGCACGGCATTACGAGGATTATAAGGAAAGAGCCACCAAGCCCGGATCCTTGCTGAGCAGCTAAGCTGGGAAGCAGCTCGGAGCCTCAAGCTCCAGTTGGGGGAGTAGATATGTTCGAGCACATGCTTCGACATATGATTTATCATGCAGCTGTANCCGGATCCTTGCTGAGCAGCTAAGCTGGGAAGCAGCTCGGAGCCTCAAGCTCCAGTTGGGGGAGTAGATATGTTCGAGCACATGCTTCGACATATGATTTATCATGCAGCTGTATGCGTATAGTTGCGTGCGGGGTTATTTGCTGCATGGCTAGCACATGCGATGACGACATGCCAGGGGCCGAAAAGACTGTCTTGCTCCGTTTTGCAAGTTTTAAGCTTGACCCTCAAATATAATTAAGAAATACAATTTTAAGTTCGACCCTAAATTTTAAGTTCGACTCTAAATTTAAGTTCGACTCCAAATCTTAAGTCCCACCCTAAATTTTAAGTTGTACCCTAAACCTCCTATCGGCCCAGGTGGACCTTGCGGATCCGGGAACCGATGGCAGCTGCTCAACCATACGAAACCCAAGCCCTAAGACCCAAGCCCTNCCACCCTAAATTTTAAGTTGTACCCTAAACCTCCTATCGGCCCAGGTGGACCTTGCGGATCCGGGAACCGATGGCAGCTGCTCAACCATACGAAACCCAAGCCCTAAGACCCAAGCCCTTACGACTTTAAATCCCTGTCCCTGCGGCCCAGGTCTGGATCGATGGCGTGGAGGATTGGAGTGTCGTATTTGCTCCTTAACAATTAATTTATCTGTCTAGCTGCAGACTATAGGAGCATGTACATGATCATATTCTACTTCGGTCCTGAGGCTTGACACCATGAGGGTCGTTCGGATTCGCGGATTGAATGCTAAATATGCATGTATGCGAGCATGTGCAGAAGTACTGTTTAAGGAGCCGTCGGCTCCTATAGGTAAGCTCGCAGGCCAGCTCGTTTTGCAGTTCAGTTTGCTGTTAAAGCTCCCATGTGCATGTGATCCAGGCTCCTGCGGGGATTTCCCTGGCGAAGCGATCGGTGCAGCTCTGCACTGCGAAGGAGACCATGCGTGCANCGTTTTGCAGTTCAGTTTGCTGTTAAAGCTCCCATGTGCATGTGATCCAGGCTCCTGCGGGGATTTCCCTGGCGAAGCGATCGGTGCAGCTCTGCACTGCGAAGGAGACCATGCGTGCAAGAACTTTGGGGCTTAAGCAGGTGCTGCTCGAGAGCGACTGCACTTCGAACCATGCATGCATGAGCTGTATCTCAAAGCTAGCTTCGGCTCGAGAGATCCATCGACAGGGTAATTTCGCGAACACTTCCGAAATCGCCATGGGCAATGATCTAGGAAAGGCCTTGCAAGGAGCAGCAGATGCTGTCAATAGCGGGCAGAATGCGGGCCAGAACGCGGGCCAGAACTCATCCCAGGCACATGCTTTCCCGCCCACTCCAGGGTGGGTCGGCGGCGGCGTGCCACCCCCGCCCATGCCCCCGCCACAGCACATTCCGCCACCCGTGCCACCAGTGGTGCCCAACCCCTCGACGGGAACGGTACCTGATGAAAACCCGAGGTTTTTGCGGCATTGCAGAAAATGCAATCAGGATGCGTACCTGCGGGAGGACATGTGCTTGAATGAGGCATGTGCAGCTTGGCCATGCAAGTGCATGTTGCACTTTTTTTGTAGCTTAATATTAAGCCTTCGGTTTCCAAACCCCAATCCCTTAATCCCTNTGAATGAGGCATGTGCAGCTTGGCCATGCAAGTGCATGTTGCACTTTTTTTGTAGCTTAATATTAAGCCTTCGGTTTCCAAACCCCAATCCCTTAATCCCTAAACCCCTAAACCCTGAAACCCTGAACCTTAACCCCTAAGCCGAAACCCTGAACCCTAGAGGTGCTGCAAGCACCTAGGTCGTTAACATAAGTTTCCACATATAAGGAATAATCCCTAAACCCCTAAAGCCTCAAACCCTGAACCTTAACCCCTAAGCCGAAACCCTGAACCCTAGAGGTGCTGCGAGCACCCAGGTCGTTAACAAAATTAAGTTTCCACATTTAAGGAACTGAGCATTTGGCTCCAATCCCCGGACAAGATCGGCAAGCAAATGACGAGTTGGGGAGGACATGCCACCAAGGGCCCAGATTTGTCAAAGTACATCTACAGGGCGAGGACGAGGGGCACGAAGGGCAAACAGCATGCCAACTGGTGGAAGAACAAGACCGAGGCCCAGAAAAAGTGGATNAGGACGAGGGGCACGAAGGGCAAACAGCATGCCAACTGGTGGAAGAACAAGACCGAGGCCCAGAAAAAGTGGATCAAGAAGAAGCAGCAGTGGAAGAAGGATCGCAAGGGCGGCAAGGAGCACGAGTGGGTCCAGAACGTGAAGAAAGAGGTCATCGAGTGGCCCGAGGATCCCATCGACTTGGAGCAGGAGGAAATGGAGAAGGAGGAGGAGGAGGAAGACACAGATGGGGAATGTGTTAAGGACCCCAAGGACTCGAAGGACCCCAAGGATCCGAAGGATCCTGATGGCTCTGCAGGTGGTGATGGCAAGGGCCTGCCCTCGGTAGAGGGACTTGAGACTCCACTGGCACCCGGCCAGTGGGTCCTCTGAGCAAGATCGATGCCCTTGCATGGTTTGAAAACAATACGGCGCAGCATGCACTGCCGAGGCGGGAACAAGAGGAGGCAGCATGTTGAGGGCCCATACCCATGCAAAGCTCTTTTGCAGCAGGTTCGTGGTGACTGGCCTTTTTTGAGACAGCTCTTCCAGTTCCCGGCCTGGAATAGCCGCGAGATGTGCTGGCGATGCATGGCCCATAATGCAGATGCCAAGGATGATGAAATTGTCTTACCGCATTTGCCATGGTGGTGCCGAGTGGCGAAAACAGCGTGTCAGCGACGTTCAGTTTTTGCAGGCCCGTCGTCAGAGTGGAACCATTATAAACCCAATATTGGGATTGCCAGGTTTTGTTCTGAGCATGGTGGTGTTGGATTGGTTGCATATAGTGGATTTAGGCGTGGGGGCTGACATCCTGGGCAACCTTTTTTGGCTGGCCATTACTGAGAGGATCCTGCCTGGCAACAACAAGGCCGAGCGACTGAGCAGCCTCTGGAAACGTCTGAAGGAGTTTTACAAGAGGGTCCGGCCAGCCAGTGTACTGGACAACCTGACTGAAGAGATGATCAGGCGGGATGGAGCCAGTAAGAAACCCAAGCTCAAAGCGAAAGGGGCAGAGCGCAGGTATTTGATACCATTCGGCGTCGAGCTGGCAAATTTTCTAGCTGAACAGAAACCTACGGTATACATGAGGACCGTGAAGGATCTTTTCGTGCTCATGAATAAGCTGCAGCAACGAGTGTCGTGCACAGACATGCCCTTCGATCCCACAGATGCAGGCCAGGACTGCCGGCGTTTTTGCACCTTGTATCAAAGCTTGGAGGAACATTCTCAATTTCCATTCTGGCATATGAAGCCAAAAACCCATTTGTTGCAAGAAATGCTTGATTACAGCTCTGAAGTTCATGGTAACCCACGTGACTACTGGTGCTATCGTGATGAAAGCTGGTGTGGTTTCTGGGCCAAAGCCACCAAGAGAAGAGGTGGGGCGAACACTTCTACCAATGCCCGGAATTTTCTGCAGAGGTATTTGGCCGCCGAAGCATTGAAGTGAGTCTAAAAGCCAAAGCCTGCTCCTTTGCTCGGTTGCTTAAGTATACGTAGGATAGGAGCAAACGCTCCTGAACGTATATATATGCTGCAGCCATTTCAAGATAGAGTCTGCCTTTCGAAGCCATGGCGCCTAAAACCGTGCTAGTGTCCAAAGTGGAGAGCAAGGGCAACAAGGGTGCTTGGCTCAGGCTCACTGAGGACGAAGCAGCGAGATCCAGAGAGGAGGTCTTGTACCAGTTCGGGTGCCACATGCTGGACGGCATGCAGGTCGAGATCGGCAGCCGCTTTTGCAAGAACGAAGAAGTTTTCTTCGTAGTGGAGAGCCTGCTAAAAGTCGACGGCTTGGACAACAGTACAGTTGCAGTTAAAGTCTGGGATGTAGAGCTGCAGAAGCACCTGAGCTTCGCTTTCAAGTATGAGATCTCCGACCTTGATTGCATGGATTAAAAAGACGGCCAGTGCATGCTTTTGCACTAGTGCATACATTTGCACTGCTTCGCACTTAGTATAGCTTGTGCTCTGGGCCCGTTAGGATACTTGTGGGAGAATTCGGTTAGTGAGGTCCTCGCTTCGATCGTGAAGCACGAAGCGATCCATGATCGAATTGGAGGCCGATTATTGGAGCTGTGTTATTAATTTCTGCTGGGGTAAAGAAATAAATAAATATATATATATATATATATCTACATATATATATATATACATCTAGGGTTTCGTGGGTTTGGGGGGTTGGGGGCTTCAGGGGTTTGTTGGGCACCCCGTGTTTTCCAGGTCGACTTTGGCGTGGACATCCAGTACATCTCCGAGGCTGGGCTTTGGCGGTTTTGGGTCACGAGTTTGAGCGGCTGCGACTTCAGATGTCAGTGAGTCAGCGTATAATATTGCATGCTCAGATCGAAGCATCGGTGGCCCCAGAGCGATTCAATCCCGGCCATTATCATGCCATGGTTTTACGGGTGGTTCTTTGTGGATGAGAACATCTGGGAGGACCGGTCCCAGCACGGGTGGTCGAGTTGGCAGGAGCGGTCGAATGACCACTGGTCGAATGACGACTGGTCGGATCACCAAGGCTGGTGGAATGGTTACGAGGATGAAGACTGGCATTCATGGTGCGAGGACAAGCAGGTATATATATATATGTATGGGTATATATATATATATCTATAGTGTTCGAACGGGTATACCTAGCTGTCAGGTACTGAGGGCTGTATCTCGATCTAAGTATATATTCCCAACTTTCTGTCTAGGAGCCATGATGCGTTTTCTGCGGCTCCTGTTGATCTTCAGCTACGTACCCCTGACGTGCGAGGCAGTTCGTGGTGACAAGGCCGAGAAGCCGACCCTAAAAAGGATTCGGCAGGAGGCTGTAGCAGCGAAGGCCAAAGCATTGAAAACAGAGCACACTCAGGAGCCAAGTGGCTCCTCGTCCAGTGCCCCTTCCTCCTCCAGTGCTCCACCTTTGCGAAACAAGCTCGCGGACACTTTCTTNAAGCATTGAAAACAGAGCACACTCAGGAGCCAAGTGGCTCCTCGTCCAGTGCCCCTTCCTCCTCCAGTGCTCCACCTTTGCGAAACAAGCTCGCGGACACTTTCTTGTCCAATAAATTAAGTGCCAAGGACATCGTCGAAATTGCTCAAGGTGCTGAGCCGAACCAGGTGAGGCAAGCTCGGTACGAGACTGGGAAGGAGCTGGGGCCGGAGGCAAGTATCCTGGAAACTATGCCCGGGATATCTTGAGCAAGCTCCTGATAAAGAGCACACATGAGCTCTTTTGGCATAAGCTACCCTTTAAAGGCGAGGACCATGTCACGGTATATTTGGATCATCCTTTTCTGCTCCCACACGAAATGATCATGGATATTGTGGCACAAAAAGGGATGGAAGCATTAGCCCTGAAAACAACAGATTTTGCAGGTAAGACTTTGCAAGCTGTTTGTTAAAAGTTCGCCTTGGATTTCAGCAAGACAGTAGCGATTGGTCTTCATGGAGACGGAGTCCCCTATACAAAAAAGGAATCACTGGAAATCATATCTTTCAACTTCTTGACTGACCCCACTGGAGAAAGGGTTCCCTTGACGGCTGTATCGAAGAAGTTTGCTCTTCCGGAAACTTGGTCTGCAATATTCGATGTGATTTGTTGGAGTCTCCGAATGTTGTTTCTTGGGTACACCAGCAAGCTATTGCCTGACGGGATGTAAAGCTCGAGCTGCACGTGCAGGTGCCCCTTGCACCTATAACTTAAGATTGAGAATTTTCTTATATGTAATATATGATTAATTAACATATATATATATATGCTACCCCCCCTCATGTACCTACCTTTTTGGCTGTCTTTTCTCTGAATGACGGAATATCAATCGGCATGATATCTCATCTTCGCTAGACGAAGGGGGCAGCCACATATCTATCTACACATACATATATACATATATATATGTATGTATGACTATATAGCAGATGTATGTGTTCTCATACTCCCCTACCAAGACCAACTAATGTTCTACCAAATAATGTTCACGTGTCCCCCCTCCCTTTAAGTAGGCTAAGGAAGTCAAGAACACCAGAAAAGGTAGGCTACCAAACAATGTNCTACCAAACAATGTTCACCCGTCCCCCCTCCCCTTAAATAAGCTAAGCTAAGGAAGTGAAGAACACCAGAAAAGGTAGGTACATGAGGGGGGGGGCACCATATATATATATATATATATGCTCCTTCAACCAAGGCCATTGGTCCCCGTTTGTCCCATTCTCGAAGCGAGCGTTGGGTGTCCGGAGGAACCAGCTCTGGCCCGAGGTCCACCCAGTAGCTCATATTTCCTGCGCAGATCGCGACGCACTTATCTAAGAAAGGATCCGGCAAGAATGTGCGAGTCTGGATTTCCCGTTTGCAAGGGGAAAATGCCCTTTAGCTAGCAAAGTCAGCGCACTCGAGCTTTGAAGGGTGGCTTTCCTGAATTTGTGGTGTATCCAAGACTGGGGCTGCGCAAGTCCATGCTGAAAAAGGGCCAACCCAGCTCCCAAGCCACCCAGTCTTGGTACGCAATATCCAATCAAATTCTGTTGTGCTTGCTCACTGTTGTCTTCGGTGACGTTCTTATTTCATTAGTTGGTACTACTTCTTCGCTCTCGTATTCCCAAACAGCAGAAAGCAGGAGAGGGCCGGAGGCGTTCCTGCCGCACACTTCATTTGTCAAACTTGCTAGCACACACGGAGCATGCCCTGCATTGACTCCAGCTGGTATCGGTCTTCAAGTAAGGCAGCGCCCCCGCAGCTCGCACTCTCTCAGGGCACAAGCCCTAACGGATAGTTCCCAAACTCAGCTGCCTCAGACTCGGATTCGCGGTCCTGTCTGCGTCGTTGTCCTCGTGACTGTGGTCCCATCATACTCCTGGGAGCGAAAAGCATCTGCAAGTCTGAGGTTGTTTCTTCTTCCCGGGCCCTTTCCTCCGTTTCAGCTTCAGGTGGCGCGTGAACGTGTGTTAGGGGCGCGAGACTGAGCACAATGCCGATGCCCTGTTTTCGAAGGCCCTGGTCAAAGTAATGTCTTCGACACCAGTCAAAGACTTTCGAGTTCCCCAACGACAAGCGAACCCCGAAATGTCGCAGTGAAGCTGGTGCTAAGCGGCTGTGGCATTCAGACCCAGGTAATAATTGGGCCGGATGGCAAGGCTCTCCTCAGTCATGGGAGGCAGTGTCAATTGCATAAATGACAGCACTCATGAAGTGACGAGACATCTGCTCGACGCGCAGCTCAATCTCGAACGATCTCGCTCAGCTCTCCGACCGTTCTCAGCAGCAGAAGCTTACAGTACAATTTTTGATTGATGCGCCACATTGAGCACTCCAAAGATGCCCCTCTGATCCCGCGAAGCTGTTTTTGCAAGGCACAGCCCCGACAAAAAGCCTGCGAAGCTCGGCGAGGCTATGAGACGGTCGTGCTTGGCGATGAAAAGCAAAACCAGCCAACATATGAATTCACAAACCCCACATCCTACATCTCAGGCTCACATCTCTACAACTATCGGTCGAGTCCAAGATCGGTCGTCGGAGACAGCTCGCCTAGGAAGTAGCGGTCATCACCATCCTCCTTGGTAGCCAGGGATTAGGAATGCTTCGCGACCTAGGCTAGCAGTGTCTGTTGATAGATTGCATGGAAGCGGGGCCCTTGCAGTTCGCTTCTAACAGCAATGACATCAACCACAGCATATTCAAAAATGTGTACAAAGGAGGATGACGGAGGCGCGATAACAGTCTGCGTCGGCACACCCACTCCGACACTATTAAACGACGAGAACGACAACGACGACAAATAATACAGCTAGTAGCAGCTAGTGGCTGCAGGTCCTTTGTGTGTCTCCCAATGCATGGCAACAGCGGCAGCATCACAGATACTCACCAGGACGATATGTGAAGGAGTTCAGCGACAGCAAGGGTATCAAGCACGGCAGCATGACCATCATGACAGTGGCGGTGACTTGTTGGCCACCACTGATGCGGGTGATTCTGCCGATGATCCCCGACATGGGACTCGGGGAACATGCGAACGTAACCAGCTTGGTTGGACACGAACAGGCTGAGGTGACGGCAGATGTTGCCAGGTAAACCATGAGCTTGACAACTGGCCCGACAGTCCTCTGACACTTCGGCACTCCAGCATGCTGGCGAACTGCAGGAAACAGCTGTGTCACAGAGGCTGTACTACTCACACAGGGAGAGAGAGGGAGAGAGAGAGAGAGAGAGAGCGAGAGGGAGAGGGAGAGGGAGAGGGAGAGGGAGAGGGGAGAGAGCGGGAGAGAGGGGAGAGAGAGAGAGAGAGAGAGCGAGCTTGAGAGCGAGAGCGAGAGAGCGAGAGCGAGAGAGCGAGAGCGAGGGAGCGAGGGAGCGAGAGCGAGGGAGCGAGAGCGAGAGAGCGAGAGCGAGAGAGCGAGAGCGAGAGCGAGAGCGACAGAGGGGAGGAGGGGAGGAGGGGGGAGGGGGGAGGGAGATACGACAAGAACCATACACGCCTACAGCTACATGCCTACATGCCTACATGCCTGCATGCCTGCATGCCTACATGCCTGCTTGCCTGCATGCATACATGCATACATACATGCATACATAGACCTGCATATGCTTGACATGTTCCACTATTGTGTAGCTTGCAGCTTGCATGCCTAAGTTGAGTGAAAGCAAACTTCTTGTGCTACACTGTTCTGGCTCAGCTGGATCGAGGTTCCTCGGGGTGCTCCAAGTGATATCACCACCGATCTCTCCTGTCGCAAGCATGGTAAGACAGTATGCATGGAAAGAAAATATGCTACACGGCTACACGATATGCTTTGAAAATCTGCGGAGCTCAACCTGCGACCTATCCTTGTAGCCCAGTTCTACCTCCTGCCTTCTCTGCATTCGATCCCGCAGACAAATCATCCGTCAACGTGTCGGAACCTTTTTCTTTGCCAACACTTGAAGTGAATCTCAGTTCAGTTTAGGTATGGCTGGGAAGCCACCGACTCGGCTGCTGCAACTTCAGCTCACCAGCCGGGGCCTTCATCGAGATCCTTATCGATCAGGACGAGGTCCGCTACGGTGAAGTCCAATGTTGCACCCTGGATGAGGACTTCTTCGGGGGATGTCCTTGCTGCTTCGTTTCCCGGTTCAGGATTTAGCGCTGGCGGTCCGAGGTGTGCACTTTTGCATTGCCTTGTGGGCTAGTCTTCTGAATTTTCTGACATCTCCTTCAAGGCTCAGGTCTTACTGGTTACGGCTACTGCAGAACTATCGCGGCTGACAGCAGCACTCTCTGCCTCAAAGCCCGGAGGCTTCAACCCTGCACAATGGTATGCTTAATCCCCTGTTTGAAGCTTGAAGCTCCGAAATTCTTGGCCGTTTTGATCGTTATGTCCTCATGCCTTGACTCTAACTCTTCCTTTCAAGCCTGGATCGTCAAGACCGAGGGCAGGGTTGATCGGCACAGCGCCGACTGAGAGTAGATGGCCAGTCTCTCGTAGATGGAGCGCGGCATGGAGGGGACCTTGGGCGGAGGGATGGGGTTAACCGGCTGTGGAGGACGCGATCGCTTCAGCCGAAGATTCCGGGGCAGAGCACGGCGGTCTCTTTTCGAGTTTAAAGCAGATGAACCGAGTTGAGAGCCTGGGCCCTGTCTTGGATATTTGACGGCTATTTAAATCTGGCTTCCGGCAACTGGACAGCAAGATGCTCCCCTTTCAAGCCTCAAAGTTGCAGAAGAAGTCTCAGCTCCTGGCAGCGATACTCAGACTGGCCGTCACCGGAGTGGTGGCCACCGAAAGAGGTGAGTTCCCAAATGCGTCTTGAAGCTCCGTGTGGTATTCCTCGGACATCGACACTTCCAGGACAAAGGTTGCAGAGGTTGCAGACCTAAGCCGCCTACCAGCACTTTGGAGTAATCGTCTGCGTGGTCCCATTCCACTGTACCAGCCAAGTCGTCCAAGTTCAGGTCTTCAGCGATGTAGCCTCGACAACAACTCTTTCGATCCCCGAGCACATGTTCACTGGTCACGCATGTAAGCCCCCACTTTCAAAACCACACACGCGTCGATCGGGGGGCTGATGTTCACCGCGGGAGAGTCGGCATTGTCCAGCTCCAGGATTACCGGATAGGTCTGCTCCTCGCCAAAGCCAGCCATCACGCGCGAACAAACCTTCCTACTATTTTCTCGGGGGTCATCTGAGAATCGGGCCGCAAAGCCGGTGGCTGAGTATAGCAGTAGGTGCGTGTATCCTTCCAGCTCCTTGATCCGGTTCAATGTGTTCAATCTGAAAGACAGCTCATGCCAGACAGGGAGCAGAGCTCATTCAGTGTGTGCAGGGCTTTGGAGCTTCTGGCACACCCGCACTGCACAGTGCTTCCAACACCAACTGAGCTCATGGCAGTGTCGCACGGAATTTGCATCCTCGGATCACTGCACCCTGCTGCCGTGCAATTGCAACGTGCGGTCTGCTAAATCTGCTGAGAGACCGAATCGTGTCACCAAACATCGTGGTGGTGCTGGTCGATGTTGTCGAGGTGCTGGTCGTCGAAGTCCCAGTCGTAGTCGATGTGCTGCTAGTGGTGGTGTTTCCGACCGCTTCTGTGGTGTTGGCTCCTAGGAAAACGAATACCACGTATGTGACTCTACACAACCATGTATGACTGCTGCAGCCAGAGCACCATCATCTATTACCTCTGCCGTTGTTGTCGTCACGGTGGATGCCTTGCAAGATCCGTTTCGAGCCACCGACACCGACGACGACGGCCTATCCGACCGTTGCACTTTCGATACAAGAACGGAAGTGGAACTCTGAAAAATTTGGGCACCAAGATGTCGCACACGAAGAGTGCTGAAATCACGAGGCCCAAACACACAAACACCAAAATCAAAGCTGTTGCATACCTACAGCGCACAATCCTATTTTGTCAACCACAAATCCGGACCTTCAGCCCATTTCTCCTCCACCCAGCAACCCGCAACATCCCGTAAAAGCCACCGGGCGTCCAGCTGTGCGACCTCCTCGTAAGAGACATTGAAAGGACACGGAGCCCGCTCGAAGCGACCATCCACCAGGCCTGGACCACTGGACTTTTGAGGAGCCCCTTCCTTTCGCTGCTATGCGAAATTTCGAGATCCCTAAGCAACAATCCTTCATTATTGATTGCTTATCTTCGCCTGCGTCCAGGACACTGCAGCCGATGCCCAGGCATGGAAAGGAACTGATTTCTCATGCAGCCTGGGCACGCGCCAGGTAGAGCACGAAGTGCGTCACCTGAGGAGAGGTACAGGGAACATAGAAATCTTGCAGATTGCACAAGTAGACATTTGAGGGCATGCAGGAATCATCGACTAATGAAAGGCAGGAGAGCTGGCTTCACCAAGTCCTGCAGATGCTGAAACGTCTCATGGGCATCCCATCGTAAGGTGCATCGACGCATCAGTTCTGTTTTGTGGAGCGTGGACGTCCTCGACTGTCCGAGCTTTCCAGCGATACTAGGGTGCAGGCATCAGCTTTCGTCTGCACTTGTAGTGGCTTCTTTCGGGGCTTCGCCGAGGGGCTACAGAGAGATCCTCGGGAGGATCATAATTTAGAACTCCCGCAATGTGATCCGCATCCAAGTCGTAGTCCACAAAGGAGACCTGAAGCAACTGACTCATAAACTGACCCAAACTTGCTCGGATGTGCGACGAGCTTTTCCGACGATGGGACGGACTGCAGGCACAGGCGGTGGGCAGAGGTGTGGTTCGTGACACAGGTACTGTTCAAAACGATTCACGCCGAGATACATTCGTGACGTTGACAGCATTGTCAACGAGAGGAATGGAGGTTGGCGTGCTTCCCTCTGTGGTCGGGGACTGCGTAAACACCAAGAGGTAGTCAGACCTTACATCGATCTATCATTCTGCCAAAGCAAGGAAGCCCAGAGTTAAACGCACGTCTGTCTTCGAACCCTCAAATTTCCTGGACCTTGCGATGCCACAACAGCACTTCAGGGTCTTCAAGCCAGTGCTCGACAGAGAGAGACTTGCAGATGAAGGGTTGGGGGCTACGTAAAGCACAGCATGTGCTGCGGTGCTTAGTAGGGCTTAGGCAGAACTACTGCAGAGTTCTCTCTAAGTCCATGTTCTCCTTCGAGGCAAGAGGCTGCAGCCGCGCGGTTCCCTCCTGCACAGCTAAAGCTGGCCCGAAGCCCCCAACTGCTGCCTGCTCCAACTCATATCTTCAAAGAGCAGCCCGAGACCTTAACCTACATCCACGTAGTTCATCACCCTGTGGCGGGGCACCGTGCACGCTGAGCCTGCTTAGGTTTCGTGATCTTAAAATCCAAACTGAGTTGCTTCGGCAAAATAGGTCCTATCCCGACTAAGCATAAGAAGCATGGAAAAGAGCTCTTCGTTCCTTGCGTGTGTTGTGAGATGTGGGGTGTAGGGCATAGGGATCAATGGTGTCTTCTGAAAGCTTGCAGGTGCCGAGCTTGCGCAGAGGGAGCAACAGGCTGGTGTGCTGGGGAAGAGCTGCGAACTGCTGAGTCCTGGATAGTGGCCGAGGTGACCTGGCTGAACTCACGGGGTGGGAGGCGAGCCCGCCAATCACTGTTTCAGCAGACCATCATACACCACAGTGGTTGAGAGCACAGAAAAGGGGACCCACTGCACATGCGAAACACGGCCGCGCACTGATGTCGCTGACCACTTGAAGCACAACCAAAGTTGAAAGCACACGATATCGACGGGTGCCAGCTGCTTGAAAGCCTGGTTTCGAGGTTCGAACAACATAGCTTCAGCAGGACTAAGCAACTCCCCTGCACGTGTCAGCTAAGTTGTTTCAAGCAGACCTATTGAAGCCCTTGAACAACCAAAGCGAATTCTGCTTGGATTGGCTTCCAGCATTCCGGACAAGCTTCGGTTCCAGGCTCTTCGACGATATCCCGTCGGTCGACGAGGCCCAGCGTGTCTTGTGAAAAGACCACGCGGTAGGCGACCTTTGGAGTGGATCAACTGTAGGCTGCCCCAGTGGCTAGCGTCTCAAACCGAACCTGAAGTTTCAGCATAAGCAAGAACCTTGGAGCCAAATAAGCGTGATACCCTCGCTACTTGTACCCTGGCGTGCTTGTTGCTCGGCACGCACATTGTGTTTCACAGGATCTTACTTGAGCGAGTCTTTGCAGACTCAGAGAGAGAGAGAGAGACACCATGTTGCGTCAGGGCGGACTGGATGGAATAGACACAAAATTCAATTTAGCCTGCTGCCGGGTCAGTTGAATCAAGCTGCGATGTTGCTGGAAAGCACCGGTGGCGGCGTAAATGTGACATATCCACCGAGCTCCTCTTGATCCAGATCCTCCACACAGCACCAATGCCAATGTTGAACTGCAGCGAAGCTCGTTTGTTCCAGCTGCTGTCTGCCACTGTAGCAAAGCCAGCCGGTCAGAACTGTTCGTACTTCCTGTACTATGCTGCGAAACGCTGGGAACACGGAACGTTTATACGGTGAATCACTGATGTTTTGCTGCGATGTCGTTGTGACGGAAGTGGTCATGCACCCGACTGTACAGGCATACGAGTTCTCCAGAGTGCGAAAAACGCTGGGCAGTAGTACTGGGATGATGCAGTGAGTCGGAATGTTCACGTCTTGCTGAAGATACCGCCGCAGTCAGCAGACCAGAGAGAGAGAGAGAGAGAACACGGGTGACAGGGAAGATGCGTGTGCTTGCATAGTCTTGCTTGTTTCCTTTTCTGGGGGGACGCCTGGCTTGCAGGTCCCAGTGCTGTCTGACCATCAGCGTCCTGGTCGATGAAAGCGAGATCTGTCACCCGGCCATCCTGCCCGTCGAACGCGGCGCTTCCACTCTCGAGACCATGCGAGCACCTGCCTCGTCGTTCAGCCTGTGCGCGAAGGGCGTACTCTGCTCCTGAGGAAGGAGAGGCTTGAAGATCGAGACTTGAGACATCTCATGCCTTTCAGAGCTGCAGGCTGCTAGGCCGTGCGCGCCTGCAGGTACGACGCCATGAAGAAAAGGATGTGATCATATGGAGTGAAGTCTGTCTCCAACCTGGGGCAAAACCACGGTTCGAGTGGCTTGCTTCATCTTACTGCTGCTGTTCTCATGCTTCGAGGACAAATCCTACCTGATTGACAAACCACTGACATCTTGCTTGACATAGACAAATCTCAAACATCGAAGAACCTCTTCATTGTTTTCGGGCATCCATCCCACATTCCAGAAGCCAGGTGCGAACCATGACGACACCGTCTTGACGAGGTTTCAGCTCGCGTATTAAACTAAACGAGCTTCAGCTTGGGTTTCATAATCCGGGCAGCGGGATGTTGATCTCTTCCACGCCCACCGTGTCCGCACGTTTGCATCCAAAGATGTCGACCTCGGGCTCAGGAAATACTCCGAAAGTACTGGGTACAATATTGCGGTTCTCCTACCCACTACCACTGCTGTTGCTACTACTACTACTACTACTGCTACTACTCCTACTGCTACTGCTACTGCTGCTGCTCCTGCTCCTGCTCCTGCTCCTGCTCCTGCTCCTGCTACTGCGACTGCTACTACTGCCACTACCACACCACTTCCGCTGCCTCTGCCACTGCCGCGGCCAGTGCCAGTGCCACTGCGACCACTACTCCCAGTCCCATTCCCACTTCTCCCACTACTCCTACTCGCACTCCTCCTGCTCCTACTCCTACTCCTACTCCTGCTCCTGCTCCTGCTCCCACTCTTCCTCCTACTACGCCTCTCCTAACTCCGACGACGACTGACTACCACCACTGCCTTCTACGCTGGACGACTACGACGACTAGGACGACTACGACTGCGACTCCGACTGCCACTACGACTGCGACTGCGACTCCGACTGCCACTACGACTGCGACTACGACTGCGACTGGACTGCGACTGCTGCGATGACTACGACTACTTCCGCGGCTACTGCGACTACGACGACAACTGCTACCACTGCTACTCCTACTCCGACTCGCACTCTTGTTCCTGCTTCTGCTTCTGTTGCTGCACTCGATCCAACTCTGGCCCCGGCTCGCATGCACGGGAATGAGAAGTACTCGAGTTGGTTCAGCCTGCCGCAGCTTGAGGACACAATGATCCGGGCAATGCCGATGCTTTACATAGCTTATAGCTCTTGAGAGTGCGCGTTTGGAAGGAGTCAAGCGGAAAGCTCTAATGGCCTCGGGAAAGACATGGCCTAACGTAGGATTTGCTGTGTTGGGATTTTGGATGTAACTGACGTGTGTTTTACTGTTTTGACACTACTCTCCTGTTGCTACACTTGTGAGTATGAAGAAGCAAAGCTCCGTAAAAGAATACACAGGGCCAGCTCACGGAAAGCTATCCTTGAAGTGGCCGGACAGGATGGTGTCCGGGATGAGACTCCGTGAGACTTGAGAGAGTTCCCGTTTGCGTTGAACCGTTGAACCCATTTGAAGCCCACAGAAAGCCGCAGTGCCGCAGTCCTGAGCTTCATCGCCAGGAAGGAGTGTGGAAGGATGATATTCTCCACGAGCGTCGTCCTGAGCAAGTTCGGGCCAAGAGCGGAATGTTGGGAGTGTTGCCTGAGCTGTTTGGAGCCGAAGTCGATCCAACTCCCAGTGCCTATTTTGCTTAAGTTGCAGCGGGGATTTGAAGTGTCTAAGTTCAATCCATCAACACAGCGGCCGGTCATGTGCCCAAGGCAACAGCCAATGGAAGGACCTGCCTTGTCCCTGTTCTGCGCGCCAAACGAGAAAACAGTGCTAGGAGGTTGTTTATGTGCTCTGGCAGGTTGAGGGTGTGAGACTGTTCTCGAACTTCCTATTGGAAATTTCTGTTGGCTTCTTCTGGTGTGGCCACCTGGGTGCTGGATTGCCCCATTTGGACCGATTCCTTGAGTGCAACGACGCATGAGGACCTCTCAGTTTGGGCATCTCAAGCACAGGTTTACAGAGGAGGAGGTCTATGTGCTCTAAAGGCCTTTTTTGCAAACGGTCTTGACACCAGCGCAACTGGAGGCTTAATGGCTTTGCCTGTTTCCTCGAACCACCGCGAATCTTTACTTCCCAAACGAAAACTTGGCAGCTGATCCCAATATCCGAATAGCTCCAAACCCACAACAGTGTAAAGACGCACAAAGAGAAGCTCGAAGCTGAAAGGCAGACGCCCGAAGCTCGTGCAAGATCGACTGCAACAAGAAGCAGTGAGACAAGAAATTCATAGGCCCCTCCAACAAATAATGTATCTGCTGTTCCTGACAGTGTGCCTCCTGCGTCATCGACGATGGAGAGTTCAACATGTTTTCTTGTTCGTGCAGCTCTGCCCTGTGCGCTGCCGGCATCTCACTGTTGTTTGAGATCTGTTCTTTTCCGGATGTTTGTTCCTCCCCAGCGATTTCGGCAGGTGTGGAGATAGCATTTCGTCCAGATGTTCCGCTGTATTCCGTTTTGTGCGTCTTCGACATGCTTTTCTTCCATGGAGCCTTCCGTGCAGTCTACCAGCACCGCAAAGCCCCAAATCACCGGTCCCAAACCACAAGACAAGGGAAAGTATTCAAAGGAAACCCGACGAATCGCTGCGAACCAGGGAGCCGGTCGTTGTTGGCCTGAGGTAATGTTGAATTCATTTCGGGCTTTGGATTTGAGATTGGGCTGCAGGGTCCCGGTTCTCCGTGCAAGAAGTTCATGCAGCAACACCTGTCGTGGAGCTGAAAAACTTGAGTCGCTTTTGCTTTCTGCACGGCTTTGCTTGGAATGGTTTCCGTATGCGAGCCTCGTACACCTGCGGCAGATCGAACCAGGTGTAGCCGTTGCGAGTGTAGCTCAAGCTGAACTTGGTGACCTGAACTGACTGAACTTACCAGGACTGTAAGAGCGGACTAGTTGCTAGAGGGGGAGCTGCTGGCTCCAAACCCGAGTTTCGTCACACCGCATGGCACACCAAGACTGGTCGAATTAAAGGCTTGCGACCTGTCGAAAGAAGTGGCAAACGGACAACGGATGTAAGCCTTACCTGGTTACCAGATACTGTCAGAGCCACCAACAAAGTCCTCACATCCTGATGTCGTCGGCATCGTCTTTGCTTTTGGCGGCGTCGTCATCAGGTTGTCACCATCACGACTCCTACAATCCCATCACGAGCAATGCCAATGCTGCATTACTAAGTTACCCATCACCCGAACAACACATTGAAACATTAAGAGTTAAGAATGCTAACGAACAGAAAAGCACCCATTATCTCGAACACCATGCCTCTGCCTTGAGCTTGCAGCCAAGTGATTCGCCTTGTCAAAGGAAGTATCGGCGTCGCAAGTCGCGCTGGTCGTAGCTAGTCAGCTCGTGCTGGCCCGAAGCGGCAGCAGCAGCATTCGCAACTGCCCTCTTGGTGATAATTTTTTTGGTAGTGGCAGCAGTCATGATGCCAGTCACAGAGTCATAAACTCGTGGCATTTTGCATTGGCGGCCATCAGCATCATCAGCATCATTCAATGAGCAACAGCCGTCCACCACCACCACCACCACCACCATTACTGCCAGCAGCATCATCCCGGATGTCATCGTCTCCATCCCCACCATCATCATCACCACCACAGCCTCTGCAGCCTTGCTAGCAGCAGTCCTCTTTATCCTCCATAGCAGCAGCAACAACAACCACCACAAATACCCTTCCTCGTCACTCTCCTGCACCTCTTGCACCAACTCCGGATCAGCATCACCATCACCCTCACCGACACCATGTTTTCAGCCATCACCCAAACAGCAACATGCGGGTCTTCGCGCTCTCGTTCTTGGGAGGTGCACGTGCACATGCATGAACGCGTACATGCCTACCTGCCTGGCTACCTGCCACTCTAGAAACCTACCTACATACAGACAGACAGGCCGATAGATAGACAGACAGACAGACAGACACGCAGGCAAGCAGGAACACAGACCTAAGTACATACACCTGAACTCACATTGCATCACACGACTTTACTTTACACTGCCTTACATTGCATTACAATGCATTACATGACATTACATTCCGTCGCATTGCGTTGCACTGCAACACATTGCATTGCATTCCCTTGCAATATGTTGCGCTACACTGCATGAACTGCATTACATTCGCTACATTGCACGTTCCATCGCATTGCAAATGTTTACCTTCTCACATATTACATTGCATTACATGTCATTGCGGCGTGTTACATCACACTCCGTTCAATTACAGCGTTGCATTACATGTTGCACTACCTTACCTTAGGTTCCATTACATTGCATTAGGTTGCGATACCTTACATTACATTACATTGCATTACTCACATTTACCTACATGTGTAGAAACTTGCATACATACATACATACCTACCTCCCTACCTACCATACAGAGAATTAACACACACATACCGTACCATACACACATACATACATGAATACATACATGCACACACGCACACACACACACGCCTTTTCACCCAACTATACACAGAAGTACAGATATTCATACAGATTACCCCTGTCCCCGGAATCCGCGTGTCTGCAAGTATTGTATTTTGGCTCTCTCTTTTGCAAACCTGGAACAGAAATAAAGCCTGAGAGTGTTGCCGTCAGTGTTCTTCTCGACAGCACGCATCCATGAGTACAAAAGCGGAATACTGTCTTCTGCCCTTCTCTTTCGCAACACTGGAACGGGAATAAAGCCTCAGAGTAGTATTGCCGTCAGCGTTCTCCTCGACAGCACTCACATACCCGACAACACGATGACGAGTTCGTATTATCCTGGAAATGCATATTAAAACAGTAGCAAGGTATCGAAGCATTGACTTGCGTTCCTCTCTCAATATCTGGTCGTATACGCTAAAAGTGCGGCTTCAAACCATCAGCCCTGAACTTTTTTGCATAGGTGTCCCATACCTTAATACTGCTCGTCGGGTACTCATGTGGGGCGTGCAACTATGACTTGTACTGCTCGTTTTCGTTCACCGGAGGCTAATATCGGATCAGCATGTGTTAATGTGTCACAGTGTTTGCCTCATATTTAAACCTGCTGAATAAACAAACCTCAACACATTCACTTCGTTCTTAACTACACAGATAGCTAGTCGGTGCACTGATACAGATGAGACAGATAACTCTTCAACAGGTAAGTACTTTTTCATTTGTAAATAAAAACCACGGTTCAATTCCTTCTTGAAAATCTATAAAACAATGCGAACCTGCGAGGCAAGGATCCATTAGTCACGAACTCATAAAATGCCATATACATAACCTTAATCATGCGTGTTCGAACATCATGCACGTCCTAGTGAAACGTTCATAAGATGACTTGGACATATTGAATCAAGCTGCTTAACTTTCATTTAGTGCTTGGATTAACCATGAGCGGTATTGCATTAGCATGTCAGCACAATCGTGTGATCGAACATCCATGAAAATTCGTTTACTGTTGGGTAGAGCTGAAGTTTATTGTAATGAAATGTTGCCTAGTCTATGTTAAAATCAAATGTTAAAAGAGTATGAGTCGAATGCTGATTGAAAGCTTCTCTTTTCTGTAGAATGGGAATTAGACATAATCCTGTGAATTTTCACCAAACATGTGTAAAGGCTCAGTTACCGATGTGTAATCTTGGAGCGCAGCCTAAAAACACTAAGTGGATCTTGCATGCTAAGCACATATCAGTCCAACATGCGTAACATGAGATTTTCAGTTGACGGTAAACTTGTATATAAGCGCACGCATTAGTGAGGCACCAACGCAGTTATCGACCAATTGTATGTTAGATGCTCAACACGTTTCATTGAAGTAATATCTGCAGAGTATCTAAATTGTAGTTGGCTTTGATCACGCTTTGAAGCTTAAACTACATATGGATTAACAAACCGGTTAGATGCCCGTTATCACTATCTGTGTATATATGACATCATGTGGTAATCAATCATTAAGCCAATACGGAAATACCAGCAACAAGCTGACAAATAAAGAACGACACATTTTTGCAGACCGCTGGTACGCTAGCCACAGGTGCGACGACGCTACGAAAAACAACACGTGCTGAAACTTGATCTGACAACAGCTGAGATATGATGCAGAGAAGCTGGTGTTTACAAGGCACCTTCCTAGGTCCTACATGCAACTAAGGATTTGCTTTTTCTTTGCACACATACAGTTGTGCAAGAGATCTGATTTCGGCGAGCATCTATACTTCTGCTCAGGTACAGATGCATTCCTTCGGAGGAAGTGCAATGTCAAGCCAAAATGAGCACATCTCTCGAGACAGTCCCACAAAAAAATAACCAAAGCCCACAAGCCAAGAAATGAGCATATTCCTCGAAACAGTCCAAAAAAGAAACAAACAACACCAAAACGCATAGGCCAAAACATGAGCATATCCGTCGTGACAGTCCAAACAAAAGCAAACAAACTAAGCTTCTGAGCTTGTCCAAAGGCCATTCCTCGAGACAGTCCCAAAAAATGCAAATCGGAAAGCCAAAGCAAGCAGATTTCTCGAGACAGTCCAAAAAACCAATATACAGCAACCCATAAGCGAAGAAATTAGCATATTCCTCGAGACAGTCCCACAAGAAACAAAAAAACCTAAGATTCAGAAAGTCCCCAAAACAAACACAAAGCTGTGCGGATCAGCTTGGAATCTTTGGGCTCTTGTTGCTTTTCGACCGTCTCGAGGAATATGCTCATGTTTTGTCCTGTGGGTGTTGGTAGTTTTGGCTTTTTGGGGACTGTCTTCAGACATATGCGCATTTCAGATTTCTGAGAGGTCTCGAAATCTTTGGCTTCTTTATTTTTTGGCCTGTCTCGAGGAATATGCTCATGTTTTGGCCTATGGGCTTTGGTGTTTTCGGTTTGCTAGGGTTTCCTGCCCCGGGAATAGGGTGAACTTCTTGTGTAATTGATTGCACGCGCTCGTTCTGATGTACGTCTGTCTTCTGCAGCATGCACAGATACAAGTATGCCACCACGTACATTCGTACAGGCATATACATGTACACAAATACGAGATAAGTGTGTAGACCAGGACTATACCGACATAGGAGACATACGCACACCTGTAGTGGATTCCGGGCGGAGGTGCCATACATGTAGATATACATATACAAACATACATGCATACATAGATACATACATACATACATACATACGCATACCTACAATGTACATACATACATACATACATACATACACATACACAGACATACAGTTAACGTCCGTGTATGCATGCATACATACATGCATTGCATACAGAGGCATCAGCGTCGTCATCATACTCACTACCACCACCACCACCACCACCTTCTGATTTCTAAGGTATGCGCATAATCAGCAACAAGTGCGACATGAAATCGATACCATTCCCGCCGATGTCTCCTTAATTGCCTTCAGAACCGCAACAAAACGCTCGTACGGCACCTCCATAAAAGCTTCGGAGGTTGCAGGCGAGAGGCCCACTGGAAGATCGTCTCACGGCCCTTGGTTTCTATCCTTTCAATCCTGAGCGCTGCTGACGTCAGGAGGTCAGAGTTGATCTGACCAAAAACCCGTTTTTCGGTGCCTTCACAGGTAAAGGCCTAGCCACAGCATGTCAGTGCCGAAGTCGAACTCAATGTACGTTGTTTTTCTGAGGACGAGATTGCAGAACCTCGGTTAGGGCCACAGCGCTGACAAACCGATGCTGGAGTCACTCTCCTGAGCATGAATCGTGAGTGTCGTCCAATCTCGCCCCAATCCCGATGCTTCGACACTGGAATCCGGACCCCGGACCAGACACTCTCAGACTTTGAGAAAACCATGGCACTGGCCGCTCCCGTCGAGGCGTCCCTCCTCGGGCTTTTTGGCCGCCAGCAAGGGATTCGACCTGGTAAAGCGAGGAGAGCGAATTTGAGCAAAAGGAGCAATCAGAAGAACAGCGAATCTTTGCGAAAAAGACAGCTGCGCATAATAACGACAGCTGCGCTTCGCAATCAGAAGAACCTGCGTTGCCCGTTGCCCATGCCCTGATCACGCCATGAAACCTCCGTACATGCCCGAAATCCTTTGAAAAAGGTTGGACCTCAAACCAATCTTCCCATCAATCAACGAATGTTTGCCGATCTTGCATGGCCACATCAGATCACATCACATCACCATCCCATCTCAGATTGCCACACATACCGTGACACCACCGCAAACTTCCTCTCGGTACCAACAAGCACTGCGTGTTTGACCACCTTGCAGTGGCCCAAATTCATCACCGAATACGGCGCCTGGCCTAGCATCAGGTCACCAAGTTAGTTACACATCTCATCATGTATCACATCTCCGGTCACCATCATCAGTTCCACCACGACGCACGGCTTCAGACGATCCATTCTGGAAACACAAATCAAACTATCACAACCGATCAACTCTCAGCTTCCTGGCTCAGGGGCTCAGAGTCTCGGGCCTTTAGGGTGGCTGTAGAAACCTCAAGCGGTGCCAGTGGTGGCCTAAACTCAACTTCTCCGAATTCGGACCCCCCCTCAAAAGCATAGCACGCAAGGGCTGGACAGTGTGATGTTGGCGTCTGGGAGGTAAGGGTCTGCATTGGTGCCGACGATCGAAATCTGAGCCTCGGGGGACACGTCTGCTTCCAGGCTCATGGCTCTGCGAAGTCTTGAATCTCTTGCGGCTTGCAAGAAACGCGTCTGACAATGTCCCCTGCCGCTTAAGCTGTCCACGTCATGTCACGCGTGTCGCCTGCGCTATCCAGGACTCCGGCCTGTGCCGCTGCACTTCCTGCGCCTATAAAGAGCAGGGGGCCCAGACCTTAGGCACTTTGAGGCCGCCACAGCACAGCGCGCCGGCAATTTCTCCTCAGCTCACAGGGACTCCTAGGTAGACTCTCAGGCTTCCTGTCCATAGCAGCACCCACGCACGCTGAAGCATTCTGGATATTTCTAAATACCGCTTCTGGTATCTTGGTCGGCAGCAGCTTAAAAAGGAAGAGGTATGCTGGGCACAAACACATCATAAGCTGATAACATCGAAACCCTCCTTCTGTGGCAATAGCAGAAAACGCGCAGTTCTATCTCGGATGTTTAATCGTCACTTCAACAATGCCAAAGGACCGTGGCATACAGGTTCAGGTCGACGAAGGGGTGCTCGCGAGCTGACCGTGTCAAGGCGGTGAATCCTGAAGCAGGCTGCACCATGCACACTGTCTGCACTCGGGGATTTAAAGGACTCGGCCGCACTCACCACGACCCAAGCACAAAGCCGCGGGTGACGCCAAGGAGAGGTGCTGGCTCGGTCCTGTTGTGGTGGTGGAGGTTGTTGAGGTCGCAGTCTGCGTCCTTGCTGCGGCGATTTGGAGGGAGCTTTCGGCTGTGGACCCTCGAGATACCTGGTTCCGTCACAGACAAAACAACAGCTTGACAGGGTGTGCCACATTGTGCCACACGAAACCCTGAAAAGACTTCGTCCCCGTCTTGGCGAGATACTGTGTGGAAGATGTCGTAGACGTCTGTGTTATGGCCGTTGTGGTCGATGAGGTTGAACTGGAAGTTGTTGATGTGGACGTGTCTTCATCAAGTTCGCAACCAGACCTGCCGCATAGAAGAAGCACATTGCATGCCCCTTCTGGTTGTGCCTGTTCTGGTGCTGTGCCTGTAGCCTGCGAGCCCTAATTCAGCTGAGTTTGTGGCAAATTGGAGCCGTTCGTGACATTGGAGCAGCCACCCGAGATGTTGCTGGCATTGATGCCATCTCCCACCTCAGCGAAATTGCCATGCTTATGGCAGCCTAAGACCACCAGAAATGCGTCAGGGTTACTACCATGTTGAGAATGATAGACGAGAACCACAGAACGATCAGGGCTCGGCAACGTCAAAACGCTAGCAACGAGTTTACTGCTGCTTCTGCTCTGTTGACGATACGAATGAGCAAGCTTGCAGCAACTTACAGACTGCGTACCGCGTGAGCTCTAACAAACCGAGGAGGCGACGCTCGCCAGCCGCCGAGTACTGGATGTGTCCTGCAAATGCGTCTTCGTTTCCTTGCCTGCCAAAACTGCCTGCCAAAGAACGCTAGCACTGTCCCCACGGCAACCAGGTCCTCCTTGGCAAAGTAGATGTAGTAGTGCGTGACCAGTGTCCAATTTGCAGGCCTAGCACGCATATACCGTTCATGGCAGATACGTGACTATCAATATTGGTGCACTCTTTGATGGTTTTTCTTTCGCCGAAAGATCTTCAGCCACTGCGCCAAGACGATTACTATTGTCTTGCGTAGTTGCGTCGTCGACTACTGCTGCTGCTGCTGCTGCTACTACTACCACCACTACTCCTCCTCCTACTCCTCCTCCTACTCCTACTCCGGCGCCATTGCTGGCGTCGGCTGCTACTGTGGTGGTGCTGGTGATGCTGCTGGTGGTGGTGTTGATGCTGCTGGTGTTGATGCTGCTGGTGGTGGTGCTGCTGCTGCTGCTGGTAGTGGTGGTGACGACGCCGGCGGCGGCGGTGGGGTGGGGGCAATGGCCATGGTGGTGGGTGGAGGTTCTGAACCAATATCAATAACAGCACTGACAGAAGTGATAGTGAGATCCGCGACAGCAATGCAATACTTCGGAGATATGTCCATCTGACTGGCTTACCGGCTTACCAGCCAAGACAGTTGGACGTCAGTGCATGTGCAAGGCATGAATAGCACATACAATCAAAAACGAGCGGCTCCGTCCAGGTCAGATTTCCTCC
This sequence comes from Symbiodinium sp. clade A Y106, assembly GCA_003297005.1. Taxonomy (NCBI): domain Eukaryota; class Dinophyceae; order Suessiales; family Symbiodiniaceae; genus Symbiodinium; species Symbiodinium sp. clade A. The sequence continues at coordinate 18,650 of BGNK01000748.1, read as the reverse complement.
AATCTCGTCCACGTCCAAGTCCTCATTCGAGAAAACTTTGTAGAATTTGTCATCGGTACGTCATAGCGAGAGTTTCTGAGATGGACTATCTCTCTCGCTTGTTGCTCTACTTCTTCCCATCGGTGTTGACATCATGGGCTGAAGCAGAAGGGACGAGTGCTGAGGGCATTTAGGCATCATTTAGGCCTGACCACCTGGAAACAGAATACGGAGCTGTCTGGTTTCCGATCCGCCCGTACCCGCAGGCGAATGTCAGCTACGAGCAAATATCACGTTCCGGCATCCAATGTCTGCTTCACCCTGGCCCTTTGGTTCCGAGCTCCGAACCTGATCTGAGAACTCGATGTTGGTGATCTGCGGTGAGGTGTCACTTACCTTCAAGCCCACCGGAGTCGTCTGCTCAAAGAGCGAGGACCTCGACATGCTTTCCTCGAAAAAACAAGCACCCCTCAAACGGAACGAATTTGCGGAACGCCCACTGCCAAACGTCACGGTATGCACAGCAAGCCAGTGCTTGCAAGGGGCTTGGTGAAGACGTAAAGGTAAGGGTAGGTGCCAAGATAAGTGTCCTTGGACGCGTATTCTCAACCGAAGCCCTCCCAAGTACACATATCAACGCGAAGCTACAAAACACACACACACACACACACGCCTCTGCATTCGCTCCTTGTGTTTGCTTTCGCTTACCGATGCCACTGCCCAATCACAGCCCTAATCGCCGAACATGGAGTGCGCGAAGCACAATGCCCCCTCCCTGCCAGGCCAGGTGCCACAGGGATTTGGTAGTCCACCTCTCCCACAGGAACCTCGGCGATGACGCTCCGGTATTCGAAGGTTCGATCCTTGGCAGAGACAAGGTAAATAGTTATGGAAGATAGAAGTAAGACGACATGAACAGTTGAGGTCAGAACATAAAGGAAACAACTACAATCGGCACCATGCCAGTCGCGATTCAGGCACCATCGTCATTGTCGTCTCCGTCGTCGTGTACGTCTTGTCGTGTACGTCTTCATCGGTGTCACCATCAACGTCGTCAGCAGCATTACCATTATCATCGGTATCATCATCACATTGTCATCATTGTCATCATTGTCATCATCATCATCACCATCATCATCGTCACGACATGCGACGGTTCCCTCATCGTCTGTGAAGAAAATCGCACTCGGTCGTCCTTGGAATCTTGGCTAAAGTCTAGGCCATGGGCCCACTCCAGCTGGATGGAGTAGAACTTCGTCCCCTCCAGAGGATCCGGAGCAGTCCAGTTCACCTGAGGGTGTCACTAGCCACCGAAAATGGCACTCACCTCTCCGGACTGATCTTTGAAGGGGTTCCTCCCCGTCTCTTCTGTCTTGATCACTTCCTGCATTCGTGGTGCACAAACTGCTGGACTTGGGTACCAGAGCGTCCGTGTGCCACTTGCACCAGAACAGAGATCAGAGGAAAGGCTGGGATTTCGCATGTTGCTGGCTGGACCTTCTGACAAGCACGTTCGAAACATCAAAAACGGTAGTCTATTGGCATCCAGACTGTTCTGGTTGATGCTTGCTCTTGGCTTGACATCTTTGCGAATAAGAAGGTGAGCGCATGCAACGCAACCTTTTTCTTTGAACCCTCGTGTCTTTCAGCCGTACGCATCCAGACTACCATGTTGGTTGAGGGACAGGAACACCTCAACAGCACCCCAGCCTAACGACCATATAACATAAGACCCCCTACACAACAGGCTGGTCAGTGTTCCCATGGCACTCGGCAAGATGCTGTACTTCGGGCAGATCGATTGACTCAGATAACACCTCATAACTCAGAATCACCATGCGCTACATAGCGCAACCCGTCGATGCTGAGAAGCGGACTCCACCACCTATGTCCAAGCTATCCAGATCGTAGTCCTCGAATCTGAGGTTGGAAACCTGTTGGCAGGCACTGTTGACATGCGATTTGCAGTCAAACCTGCGGCTGATGGCCGGTCCGTGAAAAGCTTGATGAAGACCACTCACTCAGAAGCTGGGAGTAGCCGAAAGATTGCATGCACTGCACTAGCACACGGCACATTCAGCTTGCGTCATCTCCCTTTATCTGCGCGCAAAGCTTGTGCAAAACACAGTTCCAGCCCCAGCACTGGAAAACAAAGAAACTCAGGCGCACACGCTCTCATCCCGATCTGTGACATTCACAGACGTCGGCGTCGATTGAGTCATGTTGGAAGACGTGGCGAAGACCTGCAAAAGAAAATGACCGTGTTTCAAACGTTTCCGCGTCCACAAAGCCATCGCAGCGAGACGCATGCGTAGCTGCAGAAGCGACGCATGTGCTCGCTTGCTTCTGTTGCCCCTACGATGCTGCTGATGCTGAAAACGCTTGTGGTGCGACTGTGATCGCGACGGGAGCTGCAATTGTTGCTGCTCTGGTATTGCAATGTGGTTGTTGATAACGGCGTTATGATGGTGTTGCTCTTGTTGCTCATGTTTTCGCTTGTGCTGTTTCTGTTGTTGCTGATGTGGCTACTGCTGCTGCTGCTGCTGTTGTTGTTGCTGTTGGTGTGGCATTTGGGCTGCTCTTGCTGTTGCTGCTGCTGGTGCCGAAGAGTTTCCCCATACAGCTGCCGTCGCTGCTACTGATGCTGCCGCTGTTGCCGTTGCTGCTACGGCTGCTCTTGCTGATGATTGTGCTGGTTGGGGTGTTGCGCCTCAATCCCCACTAGGCATACCGAACTCTGCAGACTTGGATGCAGCATGCTTGCAACAGCTCCCCATCAACAGAGCAGCACATAGAGTTGCGCGCTTTAGGATGGAATCACGGAGCAGAGAGTGTAGCTTTTGGACGGTCATGCAAACCCTTTGAGACTTCCTCGCAACCCCGGTACGGCACGATGCTGGCAGCGACGTGCGAACCGCTGGAACGAAAGAGACAGGATCGTGAGAACTTCAAACAGAAGACCACCTCAACGTCTGCATAGCCATAGATCTTCATGTGTCGACCGATGATGACCGGCAAGGCCTTCCATGGCAACTCCTGGAACTTTAAGCCCAGAGCCTGAATGGCCTCAACGATGAATTGCTCCGGCCTCTCTACTTGGCTCAGCTCACGGCTGGGATTGCCGCAGTTCACCAGATCGTACAGCTTGAAAAAGGACATCGCGGCTATTCCGCCCACTAGGAAGACTTTGTCGGAGGTATAGCTTTCTGTGGGAAAGCTCGGAACAGCGTTACAAACGCCGTGCACGGAAATGCCAGACACTGCCCAAGGATTCCGGAAAAGTTCCAGGCGCAAGTCGTCGACCCAATGTGCATCCTCCCTCTGCCAAAGCACATGGTTGTAGGCAGTCAGGCCTTCTCGCTTCAACCTTTCCTGTGTAAGGTTCCACAAAAACTCAATATTTTTGTAGGTAAATCGGGTCCTTCTGTAGTCCATGACCTCAGCACTCCCCCGGCCAAGGTAGCGGTTGCAACCGTGCAGAGGAGGATCTTCCTGCAGTCCGCGTTGCAGGAATTGAAGGTACAGGAAGCTTGCGCCGGAGCCACGTGCGAGCCGGGTGATCAAGCTTAGACCTTGTCGCACGCTGGCATTAGCGACTTGCGGGTTTGAGACTGATCTGTTCTCGCGCTTGTTGTCGGCATGCATCGGGTTGAAGGCACCGATGGCTTCTCCAGTGATGCGGTTGGTAGCAACCGATGGCTTCCAATCCAAAAGCGCAAAATAATCTACTTCGTAACCTTCCCGTGCTGCTGGCGCGACCACATGCTTAAAAGCGCTTCGAGGATAGTAGCGATCCTTGATGCCAGTCACCAACACAGCCAAACGGCCTCTTTGCCCCGAATTCTTCCTGGGAAAGGAACAGCGCACAGTAGTTTGCTTGGCCCCCCAAATCTTGCAGCCTCGCGGCAGCATGGCTGTGACAGACAACGCCCTTGACTCCTCTTGGTAGCCACCTCGTGGTGGTGGTGGTGGTGGTGGTGGCTGCGGCGGTAGTGGGAGCGTCTGTAACATCTTTGCGCGGTAGCTCAAATGATCGTTACACCATTCAACCATACTGCGGCCGACCGCTGCCATAAACCTCGCCTCCGTCTTGGGAAGATAGCGATAGTGGACAGAACCCTGCGGCAAGGTCTGCCTCCGAACTTTCAAGCAGCTCCACAGAGTGAACTCCGCAAACCACCTTCTGCGGTTTTGGAAAAAATCGTACTGGTACGGGATTCGGAAGTCCTCCCATTCCAGGGTTGCATTTGTACTCAGATTGAAGATCTTGGCTTGAAGGACGAGTGAGAAGGCGTCTGATATGTCGTCCTTAAAGCCATCTGACTCTCGCTGTACCTGCAACAGCCGAGTGAAACCGCTCCCATCCAAGCGTCCATCCACAGCATGCCATTCGAACAGCTCTTGGAGGCTGGGCTTCGCATGCAGCCTCCATACGTCCACAGGGCCATGGGGCCAAGGGCCTCTTCGATCTGCCAAAGCCACAGCCACGAGGAAACATGCTCGGCACACATGGAACATTTGGGGTCGAACAACCCAAGTCCCCCCGCCAAAAAGAAGCAGTCATTGCAACTGTGCAATGACAATGTGTGCATCACCGCAGCGACTATGAAGGGTGAGATGGAATTAAAAACCATGAGAGCGTATGACACTGATGCTGCTCTTGGAAAACTACTCTTGCAAAACTCTTTCGGCTGCAACCACAGTAGCCAGGCAGGTGGTAGTAGTGGCACAGATCCGCATTCATGGGCAGTCGTAATGGAACTCGCAATCTCAATACTGTGCCGATAAGTTCGCACTCAACTAGCGGCCGGGTGCGGATTGACTGAGAACCACGCAAGGATAGTTGTGAAGTTGCGGATGGGCGTGCCTGGCGGTGCAGAGGCCAAACTTCATGACCAAATAAATGCCGCAAACCCAGTCAAGGATCTGACCGAATTTCGGCTGGACCAAGGTAACCCGAAATTCCACATCGACTTGGAACTGCACACCGAACTCAGCTGACACCAAGCTGCTTTCTGGCACGAAGAAGGATGACTCAGCCGCTGCAGAACTGCCCAGCTGAGACTGCCTCGGCTGCATAGGCAAAAGCCTTTGAGCTTTGTGCGCCATGCTTCGGCCTTCATTTGACAACTTCCGTAAAAACTGAATTTTGGATGTTGCGAAAGCTTGTCTTTTTCATACTTGGCTCCCTTCCCAAGGCTTTGCAGGTCTTGTCTTGTGGCAAGCCATTCGGAAATCAACGTTGCATGGTCCTGTTTCACGGCAAAGCGATAGAGGTATCTCGGACTTCTGTCTACACAGCATGCATGTGGAAAACGTGTGCGTGGACACATACATACATACATCCATGCATACATCCGTCCATCCCTCCATCCCTCCATCCTTCCATCCCTCCATCCATCCACCCATACATACATACGAATATGTATGTATGTATGTATGTATGTATGTATATATATATATCATGTAAACCATGATATTGTATTACAACTGCAATAATATTATATGCTATACCAACTCGAGATTTTTATTACATATAGACACAGAGAAGAAAGGATTGTCTCCGGTTGTATAGTGCACATACTCATAGGTATACTTCTATGTATATGCATACGTACGTGCAAAAATACGTTTGACGTGTTCATGTATACTATTAGCATTTGCATTAGCTTGAGCACCAGCATTATCAATAGTAGTCGTATTGGGATTTGAACTAGCACTAGCATTAGTATGTGAATTAGCATTACAATAATGGTAGTATTAGTGATGCCTGACAGTAGTAGTCTTAGTAAAGGTATTGGTGTTAGTATTAGTGTTAGCATTGGTATTTGGATTAGTATTCATGTTAGTGTAAGTGTTGCTAGCGGTATTGGTAATACATCAGACCAGTCTTAGCCTTACCCTTAGCCTTAGTCCCACTACCATTTGGTGTTCGCATTCCTGTTCCCATTCCTAGCTGTCTCAGTGCATCTGCATCCACATCCGCATCCGTGTGCACAGTCGTCACCGTCTCAGTAATGATGCTAATGTTTTAATGCCAGCTAAAGTAGCAGAAGTAGCAGTAGTCGTCGTCGTCGTAATAGTAGTAGGAGTACTAGTAGTACAGTACTGGTGGTGGTAGTAGTAGTAGTAGTAGTAATTAGTAGTCGTGGTGGTGGTGGTGGTGGTGGGTAGTAGTACTCACTCACTCACTCACTCACTCACTCGCCGCATCGGATCAGATAGACCCTTTGGTCATCCCGCAACTGACCCATGTGATCCGGTGCAAAGGCAACGATCACCACTCTGTTGCCTCCGGTCCAGGCTTGGGTCGAATGCAAGCATGTTTTGGCTGTTGAAAAGCACACCTACACACGATGTTGCGAGGACAACGTCGGCAACTAGGTCGTCTGCGCATTCTTCATAATGAGGCCCGCCCTCCTGTTCGATCTATACCCTTCCTGGTGGTGGGACAACCCGACCAGGAGTTCTAGCTCTAGTTCTAGCTCTAGTTCTAGCTCTAGCTCTAGCTCCAGCTCTACCTCTGCCTCTACCTCTACCTGTACGTCTACTACTACTACTACTACTTACTACTTACTACTACTACTACTAGTACTACTACTACTACTACTACTACTAGTACTACTACTACTACTACTACTGCTACTACTACTACTACTGCTACTGCTACTACTACTACTACTGCTACTACTACTACTACTACTACTACTACTACTACTACTTATACTTACACTAATACTAATGCTAGTACAGGCACCAGTCCTAGTACAAGCAGTATTCGAATTTGTTTGTTTTAGCATTAGCGTTACCATTTGCAATTGTATGAGTACGAGTACGAGAGTGAGTATGCTTATTAGTACTAGTACTAGTATCAGTATGAGCACAAGTATGAGTATGAGTATGAGTATGCGCTTAGTCTTCGCACTAGTACTATATTAGTATTTAGTATCAGCATTGGTGTTTTTACTAGTCTATGTACTCGTATTAGTGTTCGTATGAATACTACTAGTAACATTAGCTTTCGCACGCACTGGCATTGCCGTTTAATGCCCTCAACCCACTTGGTAAAGCACGGGTAAGCGTTCTTGGAAAATAATTCGCAATTTCTGTCAGCGCTGGTAAGCGTTCTTTGAAAATAATTCACAATTTCTGTCAGTTCGAAGGTAGCTTGTTTAACACTAGCAGCATCACTTACAAATATCTTTGCAAGAATTTCATTAAGAATAAGCTTTAGCAAGCAAAAGGGAGATACAGAGTGTTGATTGGGGTAGTGTTATTGGACCGGAGCAGCAGGGCTGGAAACGCTGACCATAAAAACCGAGACAAAGGCCATAGTGACAATAACAATGGCAAACATAATGGTTTTATCGCTGAACTATGCATAGAAGTACGCAGTAGCAGCTTAGATGTCACTGACAACGGAAGCGGAGATTGAAGAGGCTTATGAGCAATCACGACTGCAACTCAAGGAAATTAAAGGACCGGATAACCCCACATGTGTATTTCGTCTTTTGGCAAAGAGTTTAGAAGGAAATAAGAGTAGTGAGCGAGTGAAAGAGTGAGTACACTCTGGAGAGGGCGTTTAGTGGCGTTTATACAGTCTTCCGGAGGGCGGCCGCCCCGAAGCGCGCGCGGATTCCAACAGAGCACTCTGGAGAGGGCGTTTAGTGGTGTTTAGAGTGCCCCCAAGCACGCGCGGCATCCAACAGAGCAGTCTGGAGAGGACGTTTTTGGGCGTTTAGAGTCTTCCGGAGTGCGGCCGCCCCGAAGCGCGCGCGTGGCATCCAACAGAGCACTCTGGAGAGGGCGTTGAGTGGCGTTTGGAGTCTTCCGGAGGGCGGCCGCCCCGAAGCGCGCGCGGCCTCCAACAGAGCACTCTGGAGAGGGCGTTTAGTGGCGTTTAGCGTAATAAGTGATGATGATTGATGAGTAATGAGTGCTGTGAGTGATGATAGCTGATGAGTGCGTGAGACTGAGTGAGTGAGAGTGCGTTTGATGATGAGTGGTGAGTGAAGATGACGAGTAAGTGAGCAAAGATGAGTGCGTGAGACTGAGTGAGTGAGAGTGCGTTTGATGATGAGTGGTGAGTGAAGATGACGAGTGAGTGAGCAAAGAGGAGGCAGGAGGAGGAGGAGGGGAAGGAGGAGGAGGAGGAGGAGGACGCGGGGGGAGAGCCCCAAAAAGTAAGAACCCCACACAAAGATGTGGGGAAAAAGCAACAATACCTATACTATACTAGTACCAAAGTAATGGTAGGACACGCATTGCTACGACAGTATCGTTGTTTTGACAGGCAAGACATGAAGAAAAGTGAAAAGTGCTCTGGCATGTAAAGTGACACTTACCTGGGAATAAAGCTAACTCCGTGTATGATCGTACAAGGTGATGAATGCAATGGGTACTGTAAAGGAAGAACATCTGATCGAACAACATGCCAGCATTACTCAACAACACTGTGTATAGAAGTGAAGTTCAACAAACTTGTGTGTTGCATAGCTTCAACGACAGACAATACCAATAATCAAATGCTAAAGTGCTAACAAATGTTACTCATGTGCAATCAACCATAGTTGGTATACGCTAAACGTAACCCATACTCGCCTTGATGTGTAATCTGCCTAGCCTGAAAGGGTTCCTTCCTCCGCCCTTCCGTGCTCGAAGTCAGAACACGTCTGGAGCCGTTCCTGCTCTTTAACAACCGAAGCTCCAAAAATCAACGAGTTCTTCTGCCGCATACTCTTGCTGAATCCTAATGAGCCGGGTACTGGCCTGAATCTTCGGCGAAACAAAGACGACTCATGCGTTGATGCTCAGGCAACGGTTTCTTAAAGGGTTGAGAGTTCAGTCCTTCTCGTTAAGCGTTGATTGCCTTCTCGTTAAGGGTTGATTGCCCTCTCGTTAAAGGGTTGATTGCGGAAGTGAGTTCAGGATGAATGGCAGGGTCTGTGGAGCTATGACCCCCGTCCAGGCTGTGATTTAAGATTTCGGGTTTCGGCATCGATTCACAACTGTACTAATCCAGCTGCTGCGGGGCTGAAAAATTGACAGTTTGAGGATGCATGTATCGCACAGATGAACTTAACAAGGCTCCCATCAAAGCCTCAAACGCGAAACCAGCAACCTCCCCCCCGAGCCTCAAACATCAGACCCAAAATCCTAGACCTTCCCAGGCATGAGCATCGAATCACAACCTGCGAAAATCCGGCTGAAGAGTTCCAGCCCAGTATCTCTCCCGAGATGAAATCGTCCTCAGCCAGACTGACTTCGAAGGAGACCAAGGTGTCCTGAACCTGTAGCCAGAAAGCTTTGACACAACACCGCGGTGCTGAAGATCGACAATTAGATACTGTGTCCTGCTGCTGCTAATGCTACTTTACCTACTACAACTACTACGACTGCTACGACTACGAACTCAAACTACTTTCTTCTTCTACTACTACTTCTGCTACTACTACGACTACTACTACTACTACTACTACTACTCCTGCTGCTACTACTACTACCACTACTACGACTACTACGACGACTACGACTGCTACCTCAGCGTTGCCACTTCTACTCCTTCTTCATCTCCTCGCTCTGCCTCAGCGGCTGCTACCATGCCCGGCGACGGCGATACGAAAAAGAGCTCATACGTCAAATGAAACAAAGCAGCAGAAAAAGAAGAAAAAGAAACAGCATACTTCCAGCAAAGTGATCGCTTGTCCGCTCCGGCCTCTGGCAGAAGCCATGTTGCGGCACTCCCGACATCGCCCAAATCCAAGTCTTCGTCCGTGAAGGAGAGGTTGGTCCTGCGGATTCAGGTGAAGTTTGTTGTTTGGCTAAGCCCAGGCCCAGGTTTCATCTGGTAAGGCATTGCAGTATTGGGGTTGGGATTTTAGCATTCAGGGTGTGTCCTTGTGGCTTGTCATTTGGATGTAGAACTTTGGGTTGTCCGCTACGGTCGTCCAGGTGGCGCAGGATTGACGGTGGCGAATTTGGTTTTGCTTGGGATGGGGAGGATAGGGTTCAGACGTGAAGGGGCTGCAGCTGCTTTTGCACAACACAGATTTACGGCCGAGCATGCAGTCGAGTGGCACTTGGAACTTCGTCGCGGCATCGATAAACGACAGGGCTGCTGGCGTCGTCTGCTCAGCAATGGCCGAGCGAGCATAAACCTGCCAGACTACGGCTAGATACAGGTATCACGATGGTGGTACCCGGCTTACTTCTCGCAGAAACTCTCATTGACATCTGCACAATTCGCAATTCGCAACACTTGGGGTGGGACGGTGAAGGTCGTGAAGTTCCTGCGCAACGTCCCATCTGGAATGAGTCCTCTGACAGCGCTGAGAGCTTGCAAAAGAAAATTCTCCTAAAGTCCTCCATGCTTGAGTTCCCCCGGAGCCCTCCGGTCCTTGGTCCACGGCACCGAAGGAAACTGCCCCACCAACCTCACAGGGACAAGGTCGACGCAGAACCGCTTCTTTCGACCCGCTCGGATTGCTTGGTGTCGTGTCCTTTGGGCAGCAGATGGACGCCTGAGGCCCGAGTTGAACTAGCTAGAGTCTTCAGGTGAGGTGGCAGATTGGCTCGTCTCTTCTCTACAGCCGCGCTCGGCAAAGCTTTTACGCAGCTTTTTTCGCAGAGCCAGGAATAGCATTGACGAAGAAGCCGCTTGAACGAGCAATTGGATAGATCAACACTTTCTCTGCACAAGCACTGCGAGCAATGCACGACGATTCGCAAATCCGCGATCATGGCACACAGAGGTGCGAAGGGTGAAAACAGCTTTCATTCAACCACTCATTTGCACGTGTAGCTCGATAAACTCCAAACAATCAAGGACAAGCAGTCAAAGGCTACATGTATTCCAACAACAAGCAGCTTAACCCTGCCCAAATGCTTTTTCGGAACTGCCGCACCTGAGAACGCGCTGTGCCGGCGGAGTCAAGCGCAAGGAAGAGGCCGTAGCCCTGCATGTCTGGCGAATGCTCCCGACTGTGCTTCAAAAACCTTCATACAGCATGCAACTCCGCATTACCTTTGTTTCTTCAAAGTGTTCGCTGGCCGTACTCATGAGAGTACGACCACTCGGTTCACCAGGTGACATCATCTCACGGACGACCCGGCCTCAACACCTCCAACTCCTGGCGCGGGCGTCCAGCGAACGAGGCCACCCAAATCGTCCAGGTCGAGGTCCTGCGCTGAACAGAAAAGTGTCACGGTGCGAGTATCAATAAAAAAACAAGCAATCAGCACGGCGTAAGTACAATACGAAGCAGAAGAAGAAAAGAACAAGAGCAAGAACAAGCATCTAAACAAGAGCAAAAGGCGGGAACAAGATCAAATAATAGCAGCAACGGCGGCGAAGCAACAGCAAAGGCAACGGGAACGGCAACAAAAACAGCAACCGCAGCAGCTCCATCGTTCTCTCCGGCCGCGCCTAGGCGTTTCCCTCAATCATTTTCTCTCTGTCTTTCTTACTTTTTTTCGTCAGGGCTGTGGTGAGAGGATTTCCCCCCCTCACCGCGCGCTGTCTCTCTTGCGTGCTTGCGAGGCGTCTGGGCCAAGGGGTTTCCCCCTACACCCTGCGCACGGCGCTACGCCTGTGGTCCTTGTCCGGTCTGTTGGTGAGAACTGGACACGGCAGTTGAGCTGGTAGGGTGGGCACTGCCCAAACAAGCTGCTCTCTCTCTTTGTTGCGCAGAGCAAGTCCACAAGTGAGACTATTCGTTAGCAGCCCTTTCAGCTGTTAACGCAAAACTTCTAACTCGGCCCAAGCTCGTCTATTTTGAGCTAACGGCTGTAAGGTCCTCCAAAGATCTGTGTTACCAAAGAATCTAGAATGAAGTGTTGCCACCTCCCGCTCTGTGGGATGGTGATAGATGTCATGGTGTATTTGATGGGGCCTAGGTATCTGCGTTCCGGAAGAAATTATTTGATGTCTTTGATAGGCCTGTGTCATGGTTAGCTCAGCCCAATGTACGCGAGGGTGGCCTGGGCGTTTCCTGTGTAGTCTGCGATAAGCATGCGCCGTCTGGAAAGTAGATATGTGTTCCAGAGAATCNTGATAGGCCTGTGTCATGGTTAGCTCAGCCCAATGTACGCGAGGGTGGCCTGGGCGTTTCCTGTGTAGTCTGCGATAAGCATGCGCCGTCTGGAAAGTAGATATGTGTTCCAGAGAATCTGCGTGTCTCAGAATATGGCCTAGGTATGAAATACGGGACGAAATAATATGTTGGGAAGGTGAAAGTAACTTGGGTGCGTATTCATAGGCGAGTTGAGAAAGGTATTCATTAGAGCACTCAGCCTGTGAGGGCTCTAGCACCTTGTGGTAGAAGGAGCTCTTGAGATTGAAAATTTGTCGAAGAACTTTATAGTGTAGCTTGTTGAGCTTGGTGAGNAGGTATTCATTAGAGCACTCAGCCTGTGAGGGCTCTAGCACCTTGTGGTAGAAGGAGCTCTTGAGATTGAAAATTTGTCGAAGAACTTTATAGTGTAGCTTGTTGAGCTTGGTGAGGTGTGATTGGAGATACATCTGCGATTCTGCGCCATACAGTAGGATGGTCAAGACAATCTGGGAATGCACCAGTCATTTTCTGGGAATGGAAATGGCTGGGTGCTTAAAGAAATCATGGAGGCACTTTGCGGCGTGGGCCGATTGTCCATAGCGCTTCTTGGTGTCGGCTGTTGCGGAGGAGTTATACGTGAGCACTGATCCCAGATAGTCGGCATGTGGCGTAGGTTCGATCCGGAGCTCTTTCGGCAGGAATGGGCCGGATTTAGCTGAACGAAAGTCGCATTGGCAGGGGTGGGATGGGTGGTCCGTGCGATAGATAGGGAGTTCGGAGTTAATGGCCAAGAGTTGGCACTTTTCTTGGTTCAAGGCCATTCCCCTCTTCAGCGAATGAGCCTGGAGGGTATGTAGAAAACGATGTAGCGACAGCCTGGTTCT
>BGNK01000747.1:135499-203571 GCA_003297005.1 Symbiodinium sp. clade A Y106 | reverse complement strand
ACAGACACACACACACACACACACACACACACACACACACACACGATCACCTTCACAGTCTTCGGGTTTGCTTTCGCTGCTGCTACTGTCTCGAGCGGTGCTTTTTTATTGTATCCTGTTCTTCGTCGTTGTATCCCTGCGGCTGCCACACTGAATTCAATACTGGGCGACGCCCACAGCCACAGAGTGCCAGAGCTCAGCTTTCTGACTTAATGTTCAAAGTCAGGCATTTTCTCAAATCTGCTAACTGGGCAGGACTTGAAGTTGCAAGGCCTTTCCGCTGAACCCGCCCAATTCTGCATGGATGTGAGCAAACCCCCAGAGAACACAAAGTTGCGGTAAACGCCAGAGCCAAGGACAAGAGGTAGTCACAAATTTCATGAAGACTGATTCACAAGTCGCAATCTTGACGGCGGAGTCGGCATCAGTAGCAATAAGAGTACTTCAGCTGCCGATCCCTACTCCTCCGTTTCGCACGAAACCCAACTGCACACGACAAAAGCTTGGCACAAGTAGCCCAAGCCCGAAACTCTGAACCTGAGGTTTGAGGCCTTCACGAAGTCGTAATCCTCTTCTGCAATCCGTCAAAAGCCACAATTGCCATAGTTACGGCACATGTGCACTGCAGGATTTTTGCCCACAAAGCCCTAGGCCAGGCCCCAGACCCAAAGGCTTAACCAGAAATCGTAAGCCTTAGGGTTTAGGGTTTAGGGTTTAGGCGTCGTAAGCTATCAAATCTCAAACCTTAGAGCGAACGACAGATAAGTAGAAGCATACATGTACACAAGTTTATATGCATCTGTTTACCGATAGATGGATGGATGGATTGATGGATGTATAGATGGATTTACATGTGTATGTATATATATATACATATACATGTTCATGTATTCACACACATTTATGTTGATCAAGCATCTGTGAATAGCAGCCGAGCAGGTCTAGCTGTTTGACTCCGCAATCCGGCGCGAGCTCCAGCAGTGAGTCTACATTTCTTCCACAATCTGAGAGCTCCAGCTCCGTCGCCACGCAGAGCTCGCTCAAGGAGAGGTCTCGCTTACTCTTGGGGGTTGTGGGTGCAAGGTTCGGGATTGCTGCCATGGTCGGAATGGTTCTTGGGTTTAGAGTTTGTATGGAGGATCGTCTTTTCGATTCAGGTCCCCCTATTATTGGTATCTACAACTGGTCCCAGCTGCTTGCAGAACATCCCCTGCAAGTCGGGGCGCATCTGAATCGCATTTTGCCACAGCACCTTACCCCTGGTATGGGGCTGGAAACCCAAACCCGTCCCATCAAGTTCCGTAAAACAAGCAAACCTTACACTCTGCAGCCCTGTCCTTCAGAGCTCAACCCAAGTGCACCAAACAATCCTCACGTTGAATGCTTTTGGTGGCTTGGCGTCCAGACTCTGGGCTTTACTTTCAGCTGCACCCGCTTGCTAATCCTTGTCTTCTTGCTTCTGCACGCCTTGTAGTTGCTTCCTTCTGATCTCTCCTGCTGCACTTTTGTGTGGAAATCCCGATAGAGCAGGATGCGTCTCCCGGCAATGTATCTCGGCTTCCATGACATGGTTTATGCATTGCCTGTATGTTGGGCGGAGGGTGGGGCGGGGTCTCAATGATTAGATGAGGGTCTCGGGGTCTATTATGCTATGGATATAGCCAAGAACCCTAAGAATGGTATTGGTAGCCGTTCGGGTGTGTATGTACATACATATGTATATAGCTATACACACATATACATATGTACACACACACGCATATATATATATATTTATATATATATTTATATATACACACATTGTTTTATTTACTTGTCGGCGTGGTAAGTGTGGCATGTGGAGCTACCCCTGCAGCCGCTCCAGATGCCCCCTGCTGTGAGACTCGACGAAGTAGGCCGACAGGGCTTTTGAGAATGATACCATCGGTGTCCCTTCCCACATTCATGAACTTAACTAGTCGTTTGAGTCTCTTTTGAAGAAGTGCAAAGAAGCTCAGATGAGGCACGCTCAATTACCATCCCATCCGCCGCATGCCGAGTTCTTCAAAATAAGCCCAAGGAGTTCCAATATACAAACATGGGAGTTTCCGAAAATAGGGGACCCTAATAGAGTACCCTAAATGGCAGATCCTTATTATAAGGACCCCACAATAAGGATACAAGTAGGGGTCAGAGTGACGAGTCCTTTTATTCCCTAGGGCTCCTGATTATGCTTCTACCATAAATAGCCGCAAAACCCTCTTCTAATCGTTGAAAGTTTAGAGTAACCCTTATAGAGGCCTTACAGGACCCTAAACCCCAAACCCTAAACCCCAAACCCTAAACCCTACACCCTAACCCCCACACCCTAAACCCTAAACCCTATATCCTAGACCCTAAACCCTAAACAGGAACCCGAAAAGGAGATGCCCCAAGCCCCAGGTGGAGTCGGATCTCCCAAGCCAGGAAAGGAAGGCGGCTATGAGGGTACTGTGAATTGTCGGAATCGAAGGCTTGTGGTTGCGGGCTGTTGTTGGGTTTTGGGTTTGAGTGGAGGGTTTGTGGTGTTGGGGTTTGGGGGTTTAGACTCCTTAGTCTAGGTACCATGCCGTCGTAGTGAGATCGGTATATGGCCAAGACAAGATGACACTGATGATGATGATGATGATGCGACGACGAGGCGAGACGAGTTCCAACGACGGGACTTCTTGTTGTACTGCTATTGCGGCTGCGCCTGCAGCTACGACCACTGCTGGTGCCAAGCAATAGCAGCTTCTAGCAACTGTTTGCACCACGATGAGAGCCATCATTGTCACGGTTATGGTCTTCATGATGCTTCCCATCGTCAGCATCAAAATCAGCATCAGCACCTTCGCCATCATCATCATCATCATCATCATCATCATGTTCATCATCATGTTCCTCCTCCTCCTCATCATCATAATCATCATCATCAACATCACCATCATCATCACCATCATCGTCATCGTCATCATCACCACCATCACCATGACCATGATCGTTAAGCACAGCTGACCGTCTCACCGCACAATCTGAATTCCTCAGGCTTCTGACTGTTGGGACGTTGCTACTGTCACCTGCACCCTCCCGGTGACCCGTTCATAAGCGGCTCCTATACCTCATAGCCATGGCTGTCATAGCTCAAAGTCTTTCGCCTTCATGGCTGCCGCTGTTGCAGGTGGGCAACGTCGCCTGTTCAGCATTTTCCAAGCCGCCCGGATCCCTTGCGGAGCTTGAGCAGGCCAGTGCATGGTTGAGTGTTCATCGATGTTCCAGGTTTGTTGTATGCCTTTAAGTCAGGGGCCATCCAGGTTAAGGTTCTAGAAAGAGCGCATTCTCATGGTTTCGACCAGTATGGCTCAAGAGAGGTGCGACAATGAAGCTCCTCGTTTCCATCTTGCTTCGATGTTGCACATATTGCAGCGACTTGAGGTTTTTCTCTCGAGGGCTAGCTGCGCCCACCAGTGTCTCATATAAACCCTAAACCCTAAACCCTTAACAAAAACCCTAAACCGTCCGGTTTTAAGGACCAAGAGGCTTCTCCAGGTTTCGGCTATGGTTCGTGGGATCTCGAGCTCAAAGGGGCATGCTTTCGCGTCCAGTAATATATCCTAATATACCATAAAATACCACAATCTACTACAATATACCAGAATATTCTATGATATACCATAATCTACTATAATATACCAGAATATTCTATGCCATCATCTACTATAATATAACAGAATATTCTAACATATACCTTCGTCTGCTATAGTATACTATAGTGGGATCGAGGCTCGAGGCTACAGGAGCAAAGCTTCAAGGAGTGATGATCCGAAGCGGTCCTCAACCTAATGTAGTGGCTCTGAATCCACTTTTTATAGCAGTATCCCATTGCAGTCCCTCTAGATCTGTATATGTATAGACAATGACAATGTATGTGTATATATGTACATCTACACATGTATGTATGTTTGTTTGTTTGTATGCAAGTATGCATGCATGCATGCATGGATGGATGGATGGATGTATGTATGTAAGAATGCATGTTTGTCTGTCTGTATTTATGTATGTATGTATATACAAGTATATCTTTATGTCTATACTCTGATAATGTACGCGCAACGCCCTATTCAAGATGTTAAGGCCTCTGTAGTACAGCTCTGAGCTAATTTGGGGGCTTCAGACAGGACAGTGACGACCTGGATGTTGATGGCTGGGTGCCCTCGGAGCGCCATGAAGGTTCAGGGAATCTCGTGATGGAGCTGACTGAGCGCCCGAGCAGCAATTGAGTGTTCCAGATCAGGATTGTTGGACACTCTAAGCGCACCAGGACCAAGACCTTAATTCCCGAAACCCCATGAAACCTGAAAGCTCGCACCCGAACGCCCAAGGGTCACCTAAAGTTCGGGCTCAGGGGTTTGATTTCAGAGCTTAGGTATCGCGTGTCTTGAACACGAAGTTCTACAAGCACTGAGCCTTACTAAGCTGTAAACACCCAAACACCCTAAGCCTTGAGGGTTTGAATGTTGCCACGACGAAGACTTGATTCCAGACACGGTTGCTGTGGCTTTTCTAGGAGAGGTGGTCCAAATGTTGCTGCTACCTGGTAACAGCAGTATTTAGGGTTTAGGGTTTAGGGGGCCTTCGGAAGAGTGAGACTAAAGAACTAGTCAACTAGTCGCGACGAAAAATAGAACGGCAGTGCTAAACCCTGAACCTTAAACCCTGAACCCTAAACCCTAAACCGCTAAGGATGCCACCTCCCAGCAACAAGCGCCGCAGCAGATCGATGTTTACCTGGCTTCAGTGCATTGAGCCTTGGTAGTGTCCAGAAATTGGATTAGGGGTTTAGGGTTTGGGGTTTAGGGTTTCGGGTCTCGGGCCTTGAGGTTTGGGGTTTGGGGCTTCAGTCTGAGGTTGTTCAGAAAATCACCTCATGGGAGCCCGAGTTTTTTCTACATAACAACCATATCTTCTTATTGTCTTGCTGCATCATGCAGCTTCTGAACATCATGCCCTGGTCGCATGCTTGTGTTTTTTCCTTTTTGATCCTTGCTTGGGGATCTCGGATCTCATTCCCAGATCTTGCCTCTCTCGAACGATCTAGGTTGCAAGATTTGGGCAACTTCTGTGAGGGCTTAGGGTTTCGGGTTCCACTCACTTACCACAGTCCTTGTGAGGATATGGTTATGAGTCCCGGTCAGGGCCATTAGTACCGAATCAATGTTTCCGGTGTTGGGATACTACTATTCGATTCAGTCATAAGTGACGTCATCTGACTAGAGTCAGATCACAGCTCAAACAAGCAGTAGTAGTAGCAGTAGCAGTAGCAGTAGCAGTAGCAGTAGCAGTAGCAGTAGCAGTAGCAGTAGCAGTAGCAGTAGCAGTAGCAGTAGCAGTAGTAGTAGTAGTAGTAGTAGTAGTAGNCAGTAGCAGTAGCAGTAGCAGTAGCAGTAGCAGTAGCAGTAGCAGTAGCAGTAGCAGTAGCAGTAGCAGTAGTAGTAGTAGTAGTAGTAGTAGTAGTAGTAGTAGTAGTAGTAGTACGTGCGTGTGCCGTTCTTTGTGGAGGGGACTTCCGTGGAGTGGCGCCCTTTTCAGGTGGCGTCGATTGTTGAACATCATGGGGACCAAGTGACATGCGGGCACTACCGTTCGCTCCTTAAGACATCTGACGGCTGGTTGCACTCTGATGATCATTTGCCTGCTGAACCGGTGCTCTGGAGCGCTGAACGTGAGATGCTCATCTATCTTGTGTGGCTGGTGCCGGCTCGAGCGAGTGCGGCGGTATCAGCCTCCGATTCCTCGTGCTAGTGACCCTTGCGGCCGCCTGTCTCGACACGTCGATCGCATGCTGATGCCCGCCGGCATGTAAGTCTGGAAGAAGGACCACTCTTCGGCCCCCTCCATGTAGGCATCAACGTTCATGCACGCCATCGGAGCTCTCCACAGCTGCGACGGCGCCGGAGGAGCGTGATTCCAAAGCTCCGAGGTTCGAGGAGCCGAAAGGCTTTGGTGGTCGTGGAAAGGGTCGAGACAACAGGCCGGGAAGCTCCCGTGATGGGGGCGGTGGCGGCGGAAATGGCGGTGGGCAGCAAGGGCTCAAACGGCAGGGCCAGTGGGGAAAGACGACTGGCTGGTCCAAGGACGATTGGTGGGCCTCAGGCCAGGACTCCTCGGGATCCAGCTCGGAGGTTCAGGAGCTGCAGTCGATGATGCAGCGGCTAGTGCTTCGTCACGAGGACTCCATTAACCTGCTGAAGCTTGAGTATAGCTTTGTGGCCCAGATGAAGATTGGGATGCCGGCCAGTGTGTTTGCCATGCTGTATGTCGCCGCGGACGGTTGGAGAAAGCTGAAGGCCAACGAGCCCGAAAAGCTCGACAGGCCCATGCGGACCTCTCTTTTCGTGTGCTTCTTCGCGGAGTTCAAGGCCAGGCTCACTGGGCTTGAAGAGAAGCCGGATGACATTGCCAAGATGGCCCAGCTTGGATGGTTGGCCCCTGGCCGGCCGCTGACGTGGCAGTTTCTAAAGTGGGACCCTGTCGCCCAGCGCAATGTCGTTGACAGCAGCAAGCCGCCGCTGACTTCCTCGGAGGTGATGGAGCACGTCAATACGCTGCTTGCGAATGTTGTGGCGACGAATAGCTTGGCGCGGTTCCATCCTACAAGGCCGCTGACGGGAGATATGCAGGGTGACAATGTGGTGTTCCTGATTCAGGTTGGAAATGTCACCGATTGGCAATCTTCGCGCGAGCCTGAAGGCTCTCTGCCACAATGCATCGCTTCAGCTGGTGGCTACCCAGCTGAAGGAGGATCGGATGGTGCGGTCCACGCTCGCGAACAACATTGCAGCCGCCATTCGCTCCTAGTCGCTCGGGATGGCGGCTTTGAGTCAGCGCCTGCGCTGACTCTGGTTTTGCTCTTCGCTTGACGTAGCATGGGCAGCAGCGCATCGGCTTTACTTTTGTGGGGGCAACAGTCCTCTACCGGGAGCCTGCTTGGCAGTTCGCTGCGAGGCTACCAGTGTTTTGTATGCCCCAGTGCTACTCGAAGCGCCTACAAACAGGTTTGTCGTCCAGAACGTTGGCTAGTTATGTTCTGGCATGTGCTATCAGACGGCAACCGTGTGCTCAATGCTGTGGCGGAAGCTGGCTGAAAATGAGGAGTGCGGAGTGCGTTTCTCACTTCCTGTGTGGCTGCGCTTCGCTTCTTTCTTTGCCCAGGTCCTGACACAAGCCTCTCCTACTTTGTGAAGGTTGCCCTTTCGGGACGCGTCTCCTACCTGATGGTCACGGCCTTGTGCATCCCTCATAGATTCATGCTAACGTTCATGTTCGCCTGTATGCTCTTGGGATGGTCTATTCTTTTTGCTCTCAGTACAGGGATTCAGCCTGAGCGCTGGTGGCGCGGGAGCCTGCAGGTGCGTACTGCCTAGCTGGGCTTGCATGGTGTCGGCTTGATGAGTGCCAACAAGCGGCTGCGCACCTTAGAGACCTACTTTCACCGTGCCGAGGGCACGGAAGGCGAGGTCCAAGGTCAAGTGGAGCAACATGTTGCAATGGACGATGACGAGTCCGAGACTTCTGCTCCACCCTCGCCTGCTGCGGAGTCGGCGCCTGAATGCTTCACCATGCAGGGGATCTACCTGGCAGGTGTTTATCCTCTTTCCTATTTCGAGGAGGACCTCCGATATGAATTTGCGTCGCAGCAGATTTACTTGGTCAGGGGGGTGAACGTCGAGGGCCTCATGGTTCCGGGTGACAATCGAGCGGAGGCCTTAGCCTTTGCAATGGTTGTTCATGGCCAAACGACATGGGAGCAGTTGCAACGTCTTATCCATATGTTGCCGGCGGACAAGAAGAAGCGATGGACCTCGGAGGACGCTTCTGCCTCCACCGCTCTTTCTCCGAAAAGGTTTACGACAGGGGCGTGGAACTACGGCAACCAGGCTGGCATGATGGATGCATCTCGCCGCTTTCCGTGGGTCACTCGTGTCCTCGCGAGCATCGTGAGCACATGGCACTCGGGCCATAAGTTCACTTCCTGCATGCTGAGCCTTAACACGGTGGCTTCCCCACACAAGGATTCGAGAAACCTTCGAGGTACGCTGAATCTGTCTTTGCTATGCTCACAATTTGCTGGTGGACAGCTGTTTGTTGAGGATCCCGAAGGTCGGGCTCGGCTACAGCCTTCTGGCCCTAAGGGGCACCTCATCTCGATGCTGCGACTTTCTGACGTCACAGTCTTCATGCGACCCTGCCGTGGAGTGGCACGCGATTGCTACTTCTGGCTTTTCATATAGGGCAATATCATCATCTCAGTGCTGACTCCTGGAGTGCTCTTTGCTCCTGTGGATTTCGGCCTGTACAGCGGGAAGGGGATCCTGTCTGACGGGCTGTTGGCAAAGGCTGTCTAACAAGTGCTCTTCAGCTGTGCGATGTGCCTTTCTGTATATGAGACCTGGCCTCTTGAGCTGCATTGATGGTTTTCTCAGGCCCCTGGGTCGAGCTGATCTTCTGAGCGCAGCGCTCAAGTTGGGCTTCATGGGCACTGGCGATGCACTTTTCATTGCGCATGATACGGCTCAGGCTTCCGTGCAGTGGGCAGTGAGGTGAGCTGTGTGGTGATGCAAAGTCCTTGTACAGCAGGCTTATCCACTTCCCAAGTGATCGTTTTGACTCTCTTTCCTTGTTGATAATGTATTTTACGCCTTGTAGTGCAGAGACTGCTGGGCTGCGGCTCGGGTCGTCGATACGCTTGGCCCTTCGGGGCGGTATCGCTGCCAAAGGCATGTTTTCTTTAAACGGATTGTCAAACGACAACGCTGGGACGTTCGCCGCGATTGACAGACAGACAGACAGTAGTAGTAGTAGTAGTAGTAGTAGTAGTAGTAGTAGTAGTAGTAGTTGTTGTTAGTAGTAGTAGTAGTAGTAGTAGTAGTAGTAGTAGTAGTAGTAGTAGTGGTAGTGGTAGTGGTAGTGGTAGTGGTAGTGGTAGTGGTAGTGGTAGTGGTAGTGGTAGTAGTCGTAGTAGCAGCAGCAGAAGTAGCAGCAGTAACAATAGCAGTAGTAATAATAACAACAAAAAATGGCAGTACTAGTAATAATAGCAATGTAACAGTAATAGTAATAGTCATAATAACAGGAATAGTCACAGTGATATTTTAGTAAGGATGATTATCGTACCCGCTTTTCAGAAACATCTCCGTTCGATGAATTCTTGAGACTCCAACTCTGGGCACAGCAGGGAAGGTCCAGAGGATTTAGTGATTGGGGTTTCAAGGGTTCAGAGAGCAGAGAGAGCTGAGGACGTAGAGCTTTGCACGTGGAGCCGGAATGAGTTTCAAGCCTAAATCTCAGGCCACCTGGATGTTCACAAACTCCCGATAGACGGGGTCCTCGAGATCACCAATCAATTGCACCTGAAACCGACAAGATTTTGAATGCCAGTTTTCCGAGGAATGCGTGTGACACCTCTGGTGCTGGCTTTCTGCGCCCACATGCCGCTGGATGAGTCTCAAACCTGGGTGCCCTTTCTGAGATCCCTCGATATAGGGGCCCTGCTTTTGTGAGACGAACAGACGGGTCCCCTTGCCCGGGCGGGCGGGCAGAGCTGTGGTCGCATGCAGGCTCCAAAGCGCTTCCCAAGCCTAAACACTGAGCCCGGCCTTAGTGCCGTTCTTTTTGAAGTGTTGATTCATGGCTACAGCCATCTTAGCCCGCAGCCGGCATGGCAACACCCGTCCATTCATGGGAGATCGGGAGATTCTTCGTCAGATGCGAAGCTTTGCTCGTTGTGTTGTACAAAACGACATCTTCCCGTGATGGTACGAATCAATAGCTACTAGCACTCAGTCCCGGATGGGCTGATGTCTTATCCCAAGCCTTAGCTCTTGAAATCATGACTGCGGTGCTGGAGAATCTCCCCATGTCCCATCATCCATGGCGCATTTTCTTAAAAGTCCGGTTCATATCCGACAGTTTGCATACCAAGCGTGGCAGTTCGCGGCTCGATCTCGCATCTGGGGAAAGACTGGTCCCTGAATCATTTGGAGCTGACAGGGTCGAGTGGAGAGGTCTTTGAAGAGGCTCAGGTTGGGTTGTTCTCTGCTGTTCCTAAGAGTGGACACTCGAGGCGAACACTTGCAAGACCGGAAACAATGTTCGACCCCTCCCCGACACCCGGAACTTTAATAGCGGGGTGGTCAGGAAGCCTTGATCCCATGTTTGATTGACAAGGGCGTCGAAATGTTGAACCCATGAATCCATGAATTATCTCTCTCTTCACTGAGATCGTCAATCAAGCTCAATACTAAGCTTCGCAGCTCTCCATGACAGCCTACCTCCTTAGCCCTGAGCCCTGGACCCTACATCCAGCCCACACTCTCTGCAACACCTGCGCGAAAGGCCCACTCTAACCAGCAATTGCAGGGCTCACAAGGAGTCGCTAGTGCTCGAAGCCAAGCAAAGGCTTGCACGACCCCTCGTTTCGGCAACCGCCAAGCAAGTGAGTGCTCTAGTCCGGATTCGTAGAATAGTAACAGTAGTAATCACCCGTAGTTTGTTGGTACTCTTTGTAATGATTTGTTGACATCAGAGCGTCTCTGCCCCAAGAATGCAACTGCAAAAAATTCAGGGGATGCCATGACGTTAGGCCCTTAGGCTCCAGCTCCATACCGAAAGCCCGAAGCCGCAAAGCCCCCGCCGATGCCCGACCCTCAAATCCCGAGCAGTCCCTGGCCATTTCATTGCTCAGCTCAGTTTTTCTCCACAGGGTTACCTTGCTAGCCCTGGCATCCCCAAGCTTGGATTTGGATGCTTTGTTGTCGGTATTTGTACTCTCCATATCCTGGAACCGCAGCTCAAAGCTTCGAGGTCTAGGCTGCCATGTTGAAAAATCTGTTCAATGGGAGGGCTGACGCGGGGTTGACACTGTAAGCTTTGCCTTAAACCCTACACCTATCTAACAACTGAACTGCAAGCTCCAGTTCCAGGACCCCAAACCTAAACCTTAATTCCCCCAAAACCCCAAACCCACATGTACGTTGTGGAACAGGGTGCCGTGGCGAGCAGGGTCAAGAGGACCGAATTCGCGCGGAGGGTTTGACTTCAGTGCGGGGTTTCGCCGGGATCACCCAGCATCGAGAAGGCCAGCCGGACAACTTTCTCACAGGGTTTGGGGTTTAGGGTTGCTTGTTTTGTGCGGTTTAGGGATCAAGGTTCAGGGTCTAGGGAGCAGAATGGGCGTGTTACTTGACATTCGTGCCGTGCAGCGGTGTAGTTGCATGTAGTTGCGCGAGTCCTTCCGAAATGGCTGTGAGTGAACCCTGACGAACCAACCGTTTTGACAAAGGATGGGGCCGTTAACAGGCTCCAGCGGACTAGCCCACCCGGAACCATTCAAGAAAAGCCCGAAGCGCGAGGCAGCATATCGGATCCACCGACTTAACCGCCAAATAGGGGCCTTGTAATTCGAGCAGGGTTTCGGGGTTTGCTGTAATTACATAGGGACTATAAGCGGACACTGTTGCTAGTTATTCAGGCCACCCCATTTTAGACCCGAACCTCTTGCTCGCCCAAACCCGGATGCCCCAAAATCAAGCCTGGGCCGTCTCACTTTTACAGTATACTCGACGAGAATTGTGTCAGCAGAGCAGTTGTGATGTTATGAGAGGCGCACAATCCGTCTTGGAAGTCTAGAGTTCAGGACTAGGAGTTTCGTGTTCTTGGTTTATGAGCCTACATCCCGTGACTTCGCAGCTTAGGGGGTACGCAGTGTAGAGTTTTGGGTGGGGTCCTTCGAGGCTTTGGGATATCAAATCCTGAGCCCCGAGACCTGGAGTCAGAGATCTGAGCCTGAGCTCGATTTTTGGTCTCCGGGTGCAAAAGCTTCCCAAATCGCATAGGTGTCAACGGAGCTGTGGCGCAGCCGAGCAGCTATATAGTAGCCAGCCAGTTTCAGAAGTCTCTCTTGGCTGGCTGGGAGAACAGCAACAGGCACAGGAAGCTGCAACATTTTCAGTCTCTTGAACATGAAATCGAAATTGGAGCTGCAACGCCTCAAAGGCAAAAGTAGATGTAGAAGAAGAAGAAGTAGAGGTAGCAGTAGCAGTAGAAGTAGCAGGAGCAGCAGCAGCAGTAGCAGCAGCAATAGAGTCGAGTAGCGGTAGCAGTAGCAATAGAAGTAGCAGGAGCAGGAGCAGCAGCAGCAGCAGCAGCAGTAGTTGCAGTAGCAGGAGCAGGAGCAGGAGCAGGAGCAGTAGCAGTAGCAGTAGCAGTAGAAGCAGGTAACGGCGCCTGCAATGCACCTTGCGTTTTTGCATATAGCTTGTTGTTGCACGTTGCCAAAACTCTTGAAAACACTCACTATTTACAGCAAAACGCATCAAGCAGAAGGGCAGAAATCCCTGAAACAGACTATATTTTGAGAGGTTTTCGGTGCTAAGACGCAGGCGGCGACAGCGTTTTCATACAGACTCCAAGCGAAACTTCGTCAGGCCTTACACTTCCTGCAGAGGCCGGCCAAGGCTTTATACGCTTGTGACAACGCGTCTTATTCCACTCCTTGCACAGTATGTTGGCTCAAACGCTGTAAATACCAGTGTTTTGGGCATTGTCGCCAAAGGCATGCATGCTTGTGACAACGTATCTTGCTCCACATCCTTGCGCAGTGTGTTGTACAAAGACGCGAAAACGATACAAATACCAGTGTTTTGAGGCATGGTCGCAATACGCATGACATTTCTACCTCCCTCGCCCCCCCCACCCAAACAAGAAACATAAACCCTGAAACCTGACAAGTGGCTGAAACCCACGGCGCGTTACGGGCGCCGTCACCCAGAAGTAGAAGGAGCAGCAGCAGCAGTAGTTGCAGTAGCAGTGGCAGTAGCAGTGGCAGTATAGCATTGGTAGGAGCAAGGAGTAGTAGGAGTAGTAGGAGAGCAGCTGCACCAGCAGCCGCAAGCAGCAGCAGTAGCAGGTGCCGCAGAAGCATCAGCAGCCACAACCGCAGTACAGAATGGAATCTGGCGCATAGGAACGCAAAAGAAAGCACGATCCTCAGAGCTATGAGGCCATCGATGCACAGTCGGCAGCAACGGGAGAATAGCAGCAGCAGTAGTATTATGAGTGTATAATTCTAATATATTGTTAGTAGCAAAACAAGTTAGTTTGATATTAGCAGTAGTAAAGGCAAGCCATGGCAACAGTTGCCAGACATCCGAAGCACGACCAGCGGGCCGTTTGCCTGCCTTTCTTGAAGCGATGTCAAATTGAATGGTCTGCAGATTCCAAGGCCTGCTATCGCGCTTTGAGAAAGTCAGAGAGCCTGCTTCATCTTGAAGACTTTGTCTTCTATTAGCTTGGAAGTTTGAAAATAATGGCAATGGCGTTCTTCCGAAACGTCGACCTAGCCCAGGATGGCTTCGGTCTTGAAATATCTCCAACCTAGGTGTCGCCGCAGTTTACTATTGGGAGCGCTTCCTTCTTTTCGCGACAGACCGCCTGCCGCTCAAGGTTGCACTCAGCTCCGACTAGACCGGGGCCTTGCAGGGCTTCGGTGTTTTAGGCTTTAGGCTTTTGAGGTTTTTTTGGGGTTTTGGAGTGCCTTGAACCCAAACCGACAACTACCCTCGGTCTAGGAGCAGCCGTGGTGTGCGCCTCCACGCTTTCCAGGATGCGGGTGGGCCCGGGCAATTTTAGACCCGATTCACAAGGGGTTTCCGATCCCCCAAACCGAAACCCTACACCTTAAACACTGAATCTCCCCTTAAAAAAAGCCTTCAAGCCCTGAACCTTGAAGGCTATTTTAAAGGGGAGACGTGGCCCGGGATCCATCCCAGCAGAAAGTCTGAAAATCTTCAGGCCACAGAGTCCTGGGGAGTTTGGAGGCTTTTTCACTGCCGATGTTATGGCCGTCAGTCTCCGATGGAACTTGCAAGCTATGTAAAAGTTCGCCTATATCAGACCAACTTTTGCAACCCTCGAAAACGCTCCTTTAGCCTTCTTAGACTTAGTGTGGGGGGGTTCAAATTTCAGGGTCTCTCGATGGTTCGGCGGTCAAGATCATAGTCATTCTGCGTTGGCCCAACTTCAGATTACATGCCCAGGTCCCCAGAATTGTATCTCTGAATTTAGGGTTTAGACTGTCCCCAGAATTGCAACTCTGAATGTATAGCGGCATAGCGCATGCTTTTTGAGTCTTGCACTACTCTGACTTACTACTTGTACCGTTCCGAACATATCCAACTTCAGCGGTCTAGGTCTGCGGACAGCAGTAACGAAAGGAATAAAAAAGGCTGGAAGGGCAGGAAACCGAAAGCGTCAAGCCGTTCGGCCCTCTGCAGCTTGTCAAGATCACCATCGGCCACAGGCACCACGTTCGAAGGTTCAATTTAGTTTTCATGCAAAGCGGGGCCGGCCCCTGAATGTCCTGAAGGTCATGCGATAGACACAGCGATGAAAACCAGAGCCCAGCAACACCCTGGTAGGATTCTCACCCATTGAGTCTGCTGCTTTCAACCTCCTTGTGCCGAGACCCGCCGAAAAGTCCTGAACGATGTGTTCCCCTCAGACCCGAAATTCACCTTCAGTGCTGCGATAATCCCAGGGGAGTTCCAGAAATCAAGGAACCTAAACCCTACAACCCAAAAGCCCCCCAAAATCCAGAACCCTACAGCCCCAAACCCCCAAAATTCTAAATCCAACTCCCCGAACGGAGGAGATCGCAGGGCTCAGGCACCGGCCCCTTATCAGACCGAAAGGCCATCTCCATCGGCCAGTTAGGCCACAGGAGACGTCACATTTAAGAAAAAGGTCTCCGGCAGTTTTGGGGTCATGGGAGGGGGGGGGTAAAGTTGATGCCTTGGGGTTGAGGTTGTTGAAGTTCTGATCTTAGTGAAGGATTCTAAAACTTGTTTTGCATGTTGACCTACATGTATGAGCTTGCATAGCTTCGACAGAAGTAGGTTTGTAAGCAAGGTGTATCTGTAGTACACGCATACACATGCAGATAGATGTAATTTGATCGAGTCATGGGGTTATGGCTGCTGGGAATGCCCAAGTTGCCAAGATGTGGTAGTTGGAGCGTCATGACAATGCTACAAGGACACAGAATCCTGGCACTATTGTACACCTGCGGTACAGCTGCCCCTAAAACCGCTTAGTCCGCCCAAGGCCACCCCCTCCACCGCCCTCTGCGCCTCGGGCGCCTCCGTTGCCTCCGCCTCCCCCACCAGCGGAGCTGGCAGCGCTGCCGGACATGCCTGGGCCCAGGAAGCTGCGGATAGGGTTGAGGGTTTGGGTATCGGGTTTAAGGTTTAAGCCTAAGGGTGTTAGGTTTGGGGTTTAGGGTTTAAGGTTTAGGGTTTCGGGTTCTGCATGGCTAGCTAGCTGCATCAATTTTCTGAGACTTCCTGCTTGGAACCTCATTCCACCTGTTTGGGTTTATGTATAATACATAGGCTCGACTGTAAACCGTGCATTGACTCCTTGTCATGCAGGACTTGGTCTGGTGAACCGCAGGAAGTCACCCAAGCTTAGGTCTCTCACGTGTAGGGTTTAGGGTTTGGCCTAGTGACTTAGTGGTAGGCAGGTAACATTTAACCTTCTCCGGGTACAAATCCTTTTGAAACCCCAAAGGTTAACCTTCAGTTCCCCCAGGACACTGGAGAAACCCTAAAGCCTAAAACCTGACCTTTACTTCCCCAGGATACTGGAGAAGCTCTAAAGCCTAAACCAAAACCCTAAAACCCTAAGCCGTAGAACCCTAAACCCTGAACCGGGTAAGTTAGGGACACTCCACACCGGGTCATCACCCAACTCCAGGAGCCTAAACCCCACGACCTGAAACGCCCAACCCAAAATCTTCAGACGCTTGACCCTCAGATCCTGAAATCTAAGCCAGTGCTTAAACTAACCTTAAAGCCCCTAAGCCTCAGAAAAGACTAGAAAGAATGCCCCTAATGATACTGTATACCCTAAAGCCCAAACCGCAAATCCGGAACTCTCAAACCCGACAGCCCCTAACTACGTAGAAGCCAGAAAGTTGGAACATGAGTATCCTCATGTCCTTAATGTAAAGTATAAGGGATCCTAGCACTAATCCTCCTAAACCCATGTTCCCACTTTCTGGGATTCGCTATAGGGCTTGACAGCCCCTGCCCCCAAGGCCTGATGTGAAGCCAGAGGCCAGGATTCTGCACTGCGCAGGGCAATTAGGGAATACGCTTTAAGCTCAACTACAGGCTTCTACGGGATTTTATGGGGTCTTTGTAATAGGAATATGTCTTAAAAAACACTAGAGGAGGCTGAATCTTGCGAATTTGGGGTATGTCTCGTGATCAAGGGGTATTGGGCTCTTTGGGGACGGGCCATCAAGAGTTTGGCTAACAGGGTCCGGTAAGCTTCGGGTGCAAGGTTTAGCGTTTAGGGTTGGTAGGGCCGTAAGGTTTATGGGGAACCCTAAACCTAACTCCCTAAACCCCCAAACCCGTAAACTTTATCCCTCAAGCCCTAAACGGCGCCCTGAACCGTAAACCTTAAACCCTAAGCCGTGATGATTTCAGATGAAGAGTTGAGGGCTTAGATACATTGGGATGATGATCCGACCATGCCCCGAACCAGGGTTTCAGGGTTTACGGATTTAGGGTTTAGGGTTTAGAGTGTAGGGTTTAGGGGGATGTCGGCGACTCTGTCCAGCTTTCCTGCTAAAGCAGAGTGTAGGACACATGTCGATGTACGGAAATTGGTCTTGACCCTTCGTGGGTTCGGTACGGATAGGCCCGAGAGCCCATGATCAGAACCCTTTAGAGGCATTTAGGGCTACAATGAAGGTTGCTCTAAGGGTTACTGTGAAGGTTACTACAAAGGTTTCTACAAAGTTACAGGGTTTAGGTCTGAGGACCGACAAGACGATTCAGAACAATCCGGTTCAGGTTAGTTACAACCCAGTTTAAACTCTACTTATGACCCTACAACCGCAATCATATCTCTACTTACAATCTAGTTAAAACTCCGCACCATGACGCAGTTATAGCTCTACTTGTACGCCAATAGAGTTTCACTGATAACGCGAATACAAATCCCGAACTCTTGCTATGTTGGTTATACTTGACTGATAGAAGCACCCCGAACCTCCAAGCACAAACCGTTTAACCGTACACGCTAAAACCCCAAACCCTTGAAACCCTCAACCCTAAACCGCTAAACCCTGAGCCTTAGTTCCGAAAGGATCTGCCAACCTTGGGCCCATCCCTCAGCATGCCACGGCGGACCTCTTGGGGCACTTGCAAGTTTCGCGTTTTCCCTGGTTCATGGCTCTAGTGTTGCAGGGCTGGTGCAATATGCGACCCGGAACCATCCGCAACATCTCTTAATAGTCCCTGTATGCTCGTACTCTAATGCTCGTACTACAGTGTACGCCAGAAACGTTTTGTGACAATTAAGGCCCGTGTGTTGCGGCTTTTTGGTTGTCCTGGTTTCAGGGCTCTGGTCTGGAGGGATGCGCAATTCTTTTGGCATCCTACTCCTGAAGCCTGCATTTGGGGCCGATTACTACAATTATCATAAGGAGCCCTCCAAATACTATAGGTAATTATTTAGGCCCCTGCATTATGCATCTCTACTTATCCTAAAATTGCACTTCAGCGAAGCTTGAAGCTTGGAGCCACAGCACAGCCATCATCAATGGGGCTTTCTGTGCGGAGTTGCAGTGGGCATTCAAGGAATCACAGAAGTGCTTTCTAGGAGCGGAGCCTTTGAGGCCCCGGCCCAGCTCGTGGGCCCTATAAAGCGGGTAAGGCCCACCTCCAACGACTCCGCCACCTCCTTTGGCCCCATGTCAGCTGGAGCAGGTGGGTTCGGCTTTCCCTTGGTGTCCGTATTTGTGTTACTGCTATGTACAGCTACTAGCGATGGTAGCATAAAGCACTTTCGCCAGTGACAATCAGACAGAGAACAGTCGGCAACACAAGAACGGCAGCTATTTTAGAAATCAAAAAAGTACATTCTATGTGGGTTTAGTCAAAGTAGACGTTCCATAAAACAGGTATGATGAAATACGACGACGACTATCAATCAAGCACTAACAGTAAAATAGCATTGATACTAAAACCGAGATTGATATTCATGCAGTGAAATGGATTTGAAGGCACAGTTTTATTAAGGGATGCAGCCCTCCAGGCTGAGAGCTCGGCTCATATGCCCTCTCCCGGGAGGGGGGGGGGAAAAAAAGAACAAATGTAAAATCAAAATAATTTTAGTTGTTTTTATCTTTTATTTTTGTTTTTTTGCCCCTCCCCCCCCCCTTGCCGGACCCTCTTCCTCCGCGCGCCCACTATCCTGAAGCGGCCTCCCTCGCGGGGTAGGGTAGCCCAGTCCATGTTTCGTTCTTGGGGTGTAGATGGCACTATTCTTGCATGCACAAAACCCAAAAATGTTGCATCACGTTCATATATGTGTGCGTACATACATGTATGTATATGTTCATATATATATATATATATACATGCGTGCACACACAAACATTTACTTTTAATATGTCTGTATGTAACTCATACGAGACTCGAATCCATGTATCTGCTTTATGTGCATCTAAGAGTAAGTACGTAAGTAAGTGTGTCAGTAAGTAAGTAAGTGCATAGGCAAGTAAGTAAGTAAGTATGTGTGTATGTATGTCTGTACATATATATATATTTGCATTTATGTATGAATGTGTATGTATGCACGCATATCCGAACGAATAAACACATGCGTGTACGTGTATACAAGGATACAAAATAGATAAGTATATTCATGTATATCTATACATACATAGATACATACATATATATATATGTATTTACACACGCACACATTTCGAGAGGGGAAGTGTGACGGTACAAGGGCCGAGAACGGGAATACCATAGAATACATGCTGGTAATGCTCGACTGCAGCAATTGTTTGTTGTGTATGATTAGGGGAAACAGACAACGGTACAGAGGCCGAGAAGGGGAACACCATAGAATACATGCTGGTAATGCTCGACTGCAGCAATTGTTTGTTGTGTATGATTAGGGGAAACAAACAATCAAGATAGACCCAGGGAATGCGGGTATAAAAACAAGTTACTAGATGATGGTATGGGTGACGCAGCCAATCATAAACAAAACAACTTTGTTGTTCAGAGACCGGAAGCCCAAGGAATCATTGTCTCCCGAGCAACTAAAGTAACTAAAACTCAACCGGTAATGATGGGTTCATATGGGCGAATGGTGGCATGCACCCTAGAACAGGTGAAAACCATGAGCATACTATTCATAGGCCCGATGCGTCGAACGATGACAGTGAATGGTTCCCCAAAACAAAACTCAAATAGATCAGGATGGGTTCATATGTGTAAGAGCCACCGAGGGCCCGAGACCCCAAAAGGAACGACTGGCTCCTAAACATCCCGGCATGAGACCCCAAAGCCTAGCCGGGATGAAGAGCAACCCCCAATTCTTGCGAGGCATAGCTCGGTTCCCAAAACCCATAATCTTGAATAGGATATGGTGAAGACGCGTAGATGGGGCAAATTGTACAAACTCCCACCCAACACATAACCGAACTCAGGGTATTGCTAAAAAGAAGACCAGACGAGCGGCAAGTCTTCAACCTTAGACCTGGCAAAGCCACTGCAATGAAAGAGATATGTGCGTCGGAATGCAGGAAAACAATATTACTAGCGAGGGGATTGGCGCCCAGAATGCCAATACTAAGCACCAAACCCTACAAAGGTGACTGGGCCTCCAAAACCCGACGGAACAGTCGGGTAAGTTGTGTGCCGAACTCAAACCCCCCAAGGAATTGATGGGTAGCAAACAGCCGATTCCCAAGAAGCCCCAATTAGGCAAGAGATGATGGATGATGGGTGGCAAAACGATTGAGTAACTAAGACTTAGTAGGTGTCCAACCTTAGTTATAGTATTTATGAACCTTGAAAGTAGATGGTAAACTCACGAAATCTCAAAGGCAAACCCGTCACCCAGACGGCATACAAAAGACACCGTAAAATCAATCAAAGCGTTCAAAGCCTGAACCCTAAACAGCCGGCCTGAGACCCCGCGGCCCGAAACTCCAACAGGCCCTAGCACCCACACGAGAACAGAATGATGATCTGCAAGTATCAGTCCCCCATGCAGCACCGATGACGACGATAACAACAGCAACAAACCACACCAACAACAACATCATCCACAACAACAACAACAACATCAAGACCAAGAACAACAACAGCAGCAGCAGCAGCGAGAACGGGAGCAACATCAAGAATATCCACAGCAACATCAATCGACAGCGACAGCAGCAGTAACAACATCAATACCAACAGCCGTAACAGCAGCAAGTAACAGGACCAGCAACACGTGGCATATCGAAAAACATGTGCAAAACAAAGCAGTATGTATGACAGAACCGAGCAATAGGAATGATAATCACTGTAGTTTTCGCTTCGTCGTTGTAGGACACGAGCAAAAAATATAAAATCCACTCGAAAATTACGCAAAATACTCGAAAAACAGGGCCTCCAGCATGTACTATTCTCTCTAGAAATGATGTCACACATGCCCAGCATCTGCAACACATGTGTGCACATGAGGGGCATATTTGGTGTTGGAGCGCAGCAACTGAACTAAGTCCTTCATGTGCAGCGATCTCCACTTATTCAGACGCAGTCTTCTTATTAGCAGCAAATGCACACCTGATCGCATTTATTTTGTTGGGCATTCAGAAAGGTACAGGGTTTCCGAACAATCAAGCTGCAGATAAGATCGGGCCCATAGACTTCATTTTCAGTGGTGGCATCTCCGAAGCCTAAAGCCTGCCGCGCAGACGATGACGGGGTCCGTCATGCTTCACCTGCCCTGCAACCTCACGGAGGCACCGAAGTCGCTACAGCCGGTGGTTGCTTGGTCGCAGATTGGAACTGTCGGAATCATGTTTTTTCTCAACCGTCGTGCAACCCTCGAAGGCTCACGCTTGTAGCTGCTCTGCTCCGCATGCTGAAGTACGAAGATGGAAGCCTTTAAAACCTCTCCTTGCTGTATGGAGCCGAGGTTGATCCCATGCAGATCCCACAGGGACCGCCTTTTGGTGTCCCGAGCCTTCCATCCATGCCAAGTGTTGGTGGCATGATGCCCGGAGGAACCGGGATGCCAAACATGGCCGGGATGCCTGGCGTGCAGCCCGGTGCCATGCCAGGTGCAATGCCCACAATGCCCGGCGCCATGCCGGCCATGCCCGGCACACTCCCCGGTGCCATGCCCGGTGCCATGCCCGGCACCATGCCAGGTGCCATGCCGGGTGCCATGCCGGGTGCCATGCCGGCAATGCCCGGTACGATGCCCGGTGCCATGCCCGGCATGCCGGGTGGCCTGCCCGGCGCCATGCCTGCTGCCATGCCGGGCGCCGTGCCTGGTGCCCCAGCAGCTCCAGCGGCCCCAGCAGCAGTCGGCATCTCAGCGACTGCTTCGACAGCACAACAGCGTGCTGTGGTGCTTCGTTCCTCCTGAGGCCCTGCTTGCCTCAAAGACCAGCGAGCAGGCACACCACAGCCACCAGTAGCCCAGGTTGAAGAGACTTTGCAAATGCTGTTGACGATCTTGTAGACTAGTATTCCGCAGAAAGTGTGAGAAGTACAAGTAATGGCTGCAGCAGACGGAAGACAGACTTCAGATGAAGTCTCGTCCAGCATAACCAGAATCGGAACACGGTTTTGCCCCCGACAGCGATAATATGTTTTTGGCCTGCCACCGAACCCGGCAGACCATGATATCAGATTCACTTCGCACACTGCCAGAACGCGCCTGCTTCTCGCCAGGTTGGTGACAGCACCGAGGTGAAATCCAGGCCCTGGGCGGCAACCGGTTCTTCCGAGTAGGATGAGAAATCGTTCTTGTGCGCAAAATGAATTCTAGCAGTAGTCTTCCCTAAGCCTCGTTAAAACACTGATACTGCAAAGGAGCTCCAAAGCCCTCTAAAGATTGTCAAAGCCCTAAACCCTAAACCCTAAACCCTACACTAGACGAGACTTCGACGAATCTCCAGGAACCTTCGAGCTGGTGGGGCGGCCTTGGGGCAACAAGCGGAGGAGCGGGAGGGAGCAGAGCATCGCTATAGTATACTATAGTCTAGTGTATCATAGTATCTTATAGTATTTTACAGCATATCATAGTATATCATGGTAAATATTGTAGTACTTATGGCATATGGTACTAGACTGTGGATTCGGGAGTGGAAGCGGGAGCTTGTCACTCAGACCTGAAAGTACTACTAGTAGGTCGCAGCCGTAGTCGAAATTCGTCGTAGTGGCAGCAACCGTAGCAGAGCAAAACCCACGAGCAGGCAAGCCATGCAGAGATGACGTGCGATTGCGAGGCCATCTGCTTGGGTCTTTGCCTGTATACGGCCTTCAGGTTCGAAGATTTGAGCTTCGGAGTGGAGCTTCGGCATGTGTGTGAGCTCAAGGCAATTAATGGCAAAGTAATCATGTCGTAGTCATGCTCAATGCTCGGTAAGGGATGCTTGAAGTCTGCCAACAAAATTGGCACCTGGCAGTGAGCCTCGACCTCAATAGCAGAAGTAGCAGCAAAGGTTGCAGCAGCAGAAGCAGCAGAAGCAGAAAGACACAGCGATCGCAAGCGGAGCCAAAATAAAAAAACTCGAGCTACAGCTACAACAGCAGCTTCAACAGCAACAGCAACGGGAACAAGAACAGTACCGGCAACAAAAGCTCATCTAGCAGCAGTAGCAGCATGAGGAGCAGCGGCAGGCACAGCAATACCAACACGAGCAGCAGCAACAACACGTTCATGCCAGTGTGGGTGTTAGTTGTTCGTTCGACCATGACAGCCCTACGAATCAGGGCCAAAGGTTGCGAGCACGAAGGTGGGCGAGCAAACGAACTTCGGTTTAAGGTCTTCCAAAATTATAGTTCAGCACTCGCCGTTACATGCTTACCGAAGCTACCAATTCACACCCGCAGGTCTCCAACCCAGGATCCTCGATTTGTTTTGCCCCCCTGCTGTTCTCGAAAGCCGATGCTTGCAATGTGTCAGTGCAATGCTGTGCTGACCACGGTCCTGACAGGACTGAGACCTGCACGGGCCTGACAGAGACTCCGTCGCGTGAAACGCTGCAAAAGCGAGTCAACATGGGCGGAGCGGGGTCGTGGCTCTGGGTTGGTTTCCGTCCGTTAATCCCACATGCCCGAGGTCGAGCTTGCAAAAAGATTCGCAGCACTGGATACGCTTATACGCTTGTCTAGGCGTGTGTCCTCCGGAATGGAAGAGGGTCGAGTTTGTTTAGTTTCAATATTGGGGTTTTGTAAGGATGCCTGAGTATGCTAACATGTCTCAGTATACTCAAAAAGAAGCGTAAGCTTAAACAAAACCATGACGACATGGTAAAACAGAATCACAAACACCGCCTACAGCAGTTCGCACAGGCTAGGGGTCGCGACCGTATCATGATTCTCCATCATGCAGACAGTGTTTCGCGCACTCCCCACTTTCGGGTCACACTCAACTCTCTGCCATGAACTGGACATAACAGAATCAGGAGAGCGGCAGATCATGTTCCTATATTGAAGTGCGGAGAATATTTAGCAAGTAATTTGAGAGCAGTTTGGTCGCTTGGCTTGACGATGTGCAAGTCGCTGAGAGGGATGATGTGCCATAATGGCTGTATTCCTTCAGCTGCCAGGTGATCAGTGGACCAATGTGCAGCAGAAACAGGAGTTGTCTAGTGGGTTCCAAACCTGGAGAATTCAACTGAATTGGAGATTACATTTTGCAAGTTTCAAATTTTCGTAGCGAACGAAGATGACAAGCTTCCACATCTGTTAACAAAGATGTTTGTTGTCTTGTGTTCTGTCGACTAATATGGCTAACTGCGTTGTTGCAGCTTCTGTATCAGTTTGAAGCTGTATTTGTTTTCTTGTGTTTGGTGGCACTGGAGAGGTGATGACTAAACTGTTGAAATACAGATGATCAGTCTTGCACCGTGCGTCTCATTCGAACTGTTTGTGAGCTTTGCAAACGTTTTCGCCCAGATGACTTCGCCTTCTCATCTTGGTACTATTTCGTAATTATAATTAGAGTATAAGTAATGGGCCCCAAAAACCTATTCTAATTGCACTAATTATTAAGGCCCCTACAGTACACGTGGAACCTGAAGTTCCCATGTGGGGGTTGCGAGGTGGGCCAAAGTCACATCGGACGAGTCATAGATGATGAATCTCAGCGTGATGAATTTGGGAAAGCCCAAATTGACTGTCTTCAGCTCGTTTCCAGATCTCGGCATATGCCAAATTTTGTCACATCCCAGGTGTTTCTACAAACATGATGATGGAACACATTTGGGATACTTGTACTTAGTTGTCCTGGACCCATTCCGTTTGGGTTATTGGGGAAGTTAGGAGTTTATGGATGAAGATCAGGCATCGGGCAATAGTTTCGAATTTCGAAGCCGAGACATACCGCTATGTAATATAAATCGAGATGAGCATCTCACGGATGTGCATCTTCAGGGCGCCAACTCGCGCCATGGAATCTCGTTCCAGCAGCGACGGCGTTTCACATGTTTCGTTGGAGCACGAACAGCTGGCACCCATGTGGGTTGTCAAGGCGGGACGAGGTCGTTAGAGCCGGTCAGGGGTTATAACTCCGAAGGTTTTTGGGTTAGGTCCTCCGAGTTCAAGATTGACATAGTGTTGCTGGATCGTGCCGTGAGTCCGGTTTGCAGTAATAAGGGTCCTGCAAGACTAGTTGTGCAAGTTTAGCAGGGCAAATGCACCCTGTTTGAGTCGGTTTAGGTCCTTGATGTGCTGCAAATGACAGGTGCCTGGGACTTCTTGAGCAGTATTTTGCATGCTTTGGACGCGGGAACCCAGCCCCAGAAAGAAGCCACCACCACGCATAAACGGCCATCCGCCCAATTACCCAGAGGGTCCAGGAGTCCATATACTCTACTATTATGGAATTAGGTCCCCAAAACCATAATGGGGATGGTCTTTTAGGGGCTAATTCCATAATAGTAGTGTATATGGACCCTCTGGGTTAATGTCTGAGACGCATCATACGCTTGTCAATTTTGTGGTGTGATGTCTCGTGGCGGTCGCAGTGCTTCTTGTGGACTTTGGAACAGTGCCCAGTGGAATCTGTGTGATTCACTTTTGGAAGCTTTTGGACATTTCAAGGCTTCAGCAACTTATTATACGTTTCGAACGCTTTACTGACTCGCCGAGGAAGGATGCAGCCACACCAAGTTCTTAAGGCTCAGGGCCTGCTGGCCACGCAAACCTCCAGCATGGTCACCATCTTCGTGTCGCACCAATGGCTGGGAAGCAATCATCCAGACCCAAACGGTGACCTGGGGCAGTTTGAGGTCTTGGATTCGAGAGCGTCGGGACGGATTCTAAAAGTATTTGTTGCGGCGCTACCGCTCCTGCTGCTGCTAAGACTCCTGCTCCTCCTCCTCCTCCTACTACTACTACTACTACTACTACTACTTATTACCACTACTACCACTACTACTACTACTACTACTACTACTTCTACTACTACTAAATCTACTACTACTACTACTACTACTACTACTGCGCAACACTACTACGACGATTACTGCTGCCACTACTACCGCTACTGGTTTTGCTATTATTGTTATTGTGATTATTGTTGGTGTAACTGCCGCTGCTGCTACCACTACTACTACAACAACAACAACTACTACTACTACTACTGTACTACTACTAATCGTTGCTGCTGCTGCTGCTGCTGAAGCTACTGCCACTAATCATTAGTCGCAGTATCACTAACCACGACGAATAAGGACTAAGGATAGGGAGGTTTGCTGCTGCTACACGTTATCGCTTGCTGCCGCTACGGCTAGGTACTTTGCTTCTATTATATCCAGATGCCACCACCCTTGTCTGTTGTCGCAGTACGTGGATTTCCTTTGGTACTTGGTGGTGCAACGGCTAAACGTGTCATTGCTGTTGTGTTTTGTGTCATGATGCTTCTTGTTCTATCGAGCGATGTGCCAGTGGTTCTTAGCGGAAGCGTGGGACTGGGTCTGGCAATCCTCGTTGTGATACTCTTTCTGTTTCCCATGATCTGCGCCTCTCATCCTTGCTTGAGCTCCACCCAGGTGTGCAGCTGAACGTGCTGCAAACTGTCTTGAAAGATGTGGTCTCAGGCAAATTGAATCTTGCATTGAACTTCGCCCGTTGTAGTCGTTGTTGGAACTTGATGCGCCAGTGAGCATTCAGTCTGGTGTGTTCTAGCCCAGGAAAATCGCCATGGATTTCGTGTCGCAACTTGGTGACTTTTGGAGTGGCACCGATCGGATCCTGACAAAGGGAGAACGTGACCGAATTCGGAGAGCTTACATTTGGATGGACTACTTCTGTGTTCCGCAGCAGGTGAGTGAAATGGCAGAAGTGGCGTTGGAACAGCCACTCTATATCCAGTCCATTCCTTACTATGTGGACCTTTCAGAGCTCTTCTTGGTCTTGACACCAAAGGCAAGCACTGAAGCAGAGTCCATCTGCGATTACAGCAGCTGGCTTCAGCGGGGATGGTGCAGGCACTGTCTTTCATAAGACGTTGTCTGTGGCTCGAAACTGTCCTGTGTTCATAGGCATGGTCTTGGTTCGTTACAGCGTTGTTACGGGCCGTGGTTCGTAAAGACCCGAAACCCAAAACTCGACGTGCAGAAGCATCGGCCCAGCGATCTGTTGAACTCCTCAAGGCAGCCAACAGGAAAAGGGCATATCTCATCGAGGCGATTATTGCGAGTTGGCTGCCGGTGCGAGTGTCCTTCAAGCAGAATGCAACGGTAGTGCAGTAAATATGTGCTTTAGTGGTGGCAGTGGGGACCGCATCAGCGGTTCATGAACCATCTACCAGAGACCGAAGTTGGTTGCGGCAAGTTCATACCTCGTTGAGGCGCTTGTCATGACTGGCCCGGGCACTGTAGATGCCAGTGACGAGTGACTGGGTGATTAGTAGGGCCCACCTTGCATTCAGGATCATAACTACGCGGTCCGTACGTACTTCTTTTAGGATTGGGGTGGGTATAATGGGCCACTTCTCTGTCATGGATCGCTTGGTCGCATCTCTTTCAGGTCGACCAACACGATCACTAGCATGACTTTTGCTTCCTTCTTGTGGCTGTGACGGCCTCACTCTTGCCATCGAAATTCCGTTCGCCTGTGCTCTTGCCAGCATACGTTTGGAGACTCGTGGCACCTGGAGTCCATCACAAAGTTCATGCTGCTGCCGGCCGCTGCTGCTGGTCTTGTTGTTGTTGCTGTTGCAGCTTTATCGAGAGTGCTTGTTTCAGATCCAACGATCTTAGTTCTATTGCCCATTTCACAATTCAAGATCTCCAACTCTAAATAGTGAGCCCTATTTTCTGACAGGCATGGCAGGAGGTGACAGCCACTCAGTAGAAGGCCCGAAACCCTAGAAACTCAACCCTGCACTCCTCAAACTCATGGCAGGACGGAGCTTTGGTGCAAGCAGCTCTCAGTATCTAGCACCATCCCCTTGCTGGTGGTGCGCGGCAACGATCAGGTGCAGTTTCTCTGACCAGTCTGGTCGTTGTTTTGTGGATAGTTCTGAATCTGTGTCACTGGTAAGGATAAAGTCCCTAAGCCCTAGACGACAGTATAGCATCTTATGTTCGAAGCATTCCGAAGCTTTGTTGTTATCGGGTCTTCGTAGGCTCGGGGCTTGGCATTTTTAAGTCTAAGATTCCTGTTTCATCTCAGAGAGATCCAGGATTGTGAAGCCTACTGACTGGTTTCTCTACCCAGTGCACACCGGCGACTTCACGGTTGAACAGGATGGCGTGGCCTGCGCAGATGTCGTCCGGCTTGCGTGGCGGCATAAGCTGTCGAAGTTGCGGTGCAAGAAGAAGAAGGCAGCTTACCGACTCTACAGGTCCCTCTTCGAAGAGATGACAGGGCTTCCCAAGAAGCGGCGCAGCTTGCAGGAGCTTTTTTCTAAGTTCGATGTCTCGCTGAAACAAGGGGGTCTGGGCCCGGTTGCTTGCGCCACGCTTGCTGGGGACAGCGAGCTTGTGAAGACACTTGTCTCGGCTAAGGCTTCCGTAAACACGCGGGCGCCGGCGATACCTGAGTTTCACAACACTGCGGGTATGACCCCGCTGCATTTAGCTTGCTACTACAAGAGCCAGAACCTTCACCTTTTGAAGACCCTTCTGGAGCTTCGAGCAGATGTGAAAAGCTCTAATGCTATGCTTGCCCCACCTTTGCATTACTGTCGCTCGACGGGTGCTGTGGAGCTTTTGTTGGAGAGCAAAGCAGGGATCAATGATACTGGCAAGACCCTCGCACGACACCGCCCCGTCCAAGTGGTGGCCGGGTTGAACGCTCCATCCGAAGTGCTCGCACGCTTGCTAGAGCTGCGGGCCGATATCACAGTTCCGGCCTTGGCAAATCTCGCCTATGCCAGCTTCTCCAGCAACAGCCGGTGTTCGGCACAGCTGCTGCTTGATGGTCGAGCTGACATAAACCAACGTGTTCGAGTCGATGGTCTGATCGGTCTTCTGTGTCAGTCAGCGGCACAGCTTTGGTTACGTGCTTTCAAAGATGCGCCTGATGTTTTGAAAGT
This sequence comes from Symbiodinium sp. clade A Y106, assembly GCA_003297005.1. Lineage (NCBI taxonomy): Eukaryota > Dinophyceae > Suessiales > Symbiodiniaceae > Symbiodinium > Symbiodinium sp. clade A. Next base: position 174,930 of record BGNK01000747.1, on the reverse strand, counting down.
GGTTGCGAACGCAGATTCTACTCCTCTGGGCTATTGTGCCATGTTTGAGAATCAGGACCTATTGGTTTTCCTTCTTGCAGCAAGAGCAGACCCAGAGATCTCGAACAGCAGAAGCCTGCGACCAATCGATCTGGCCAACTCTGAAATTATCCGAGACATTCTCCGGGATCCCATGCGACACATATATGTGTTTGAACATGAGGCTGACTTAGTCGAAGAATCCTTTTGACATGTAATTTAAGGCCGAAGAGCCACGAGCTGTGGTGCCACAGCGCGGGATTTTCCATGCACTCTGGTGCGCAAGGTGCTTGAGGCACGCCTGCGCATCGCAGAGCCTTTCCCGGATGGTGCCACTTACCTGAGCAAAAGCTTCACCTTGCAAAGCTGCGATGGATGCACAGACATTGCTCTACGAAGTTAAGGCCAAGGCTCATAATAAACAGGCGAGGAGCTGAGGCTAGACTGGAGCGTTCAGGGAGTGCAGCGTAGGGCAGGGTTCAAGGTAGCAGGCTTTGATAAGAAGGTTCGCCGGAAACCCTAGACCCTATTAGGAAGGGGGGCATTCATCCGCATTGGGCTCGCAGCTGAAGACTGACTGTTCCCGCCTCCCGCACTCTGCTTTGAAAGCCTCCAGCAGTGAGGCCCCGGGTAGGCTTCGGGCTCGCATGATGTCTGCAAGGAGGGTTTGGCTCTTCCTTGCAGTGACAGCGTGACTCCCAAGGATGCGCTGCACCGTGGAATTCAGGTATCTAGAGCAACATAGACGGCAGCAGATTCCTGTTCTTATCGGTCGTGTTGTGCCTGAGGCAATGCCCGGAAAGAAGCTTCGCAGTCTTGAAGAGCTCGAGAAGGCTGGGATCTTGGAATCTTTGCCCACCCACCTGTTCTGTGGCTTCTGCTTGGGGGCCTGTTCAGCTGCCTTGGCTAATTGCGAAACCCCCAAGCCCTAGCTTAACTGTCAGCGAGTTGAGAGCTCCGGAACCCTTAGAATGCCTTTTACATAATACATAGTAGATCAAGCACGCAGAAAGTATACCATGCAAAACCATACTCGTGACTTGTCTTGTGTGTATGCGCTGTCCCGCCGTGCATATAATGCAATACACAAAGGTGTGCGCACGCACGGGTTGTGTACGCTTCTAAATGCAAAGCATTTGAGATGTATGGGCACAGTGCAACAGACAGATTGTCATCTTTGAAGGCAGCTACAGGTAATGATGATGATGATAGTATCTGCACACAGATGTGTTTATGCACAACTGTCTGTCGTGGTTCCTCAGGCTACACAAGTATCTAGTCGTATGAACCGGCAAAAACCGAACTATGCAGTTCCCAGTGCATTTGTTTTGAACATCGCCTGGCAACTTTGCATCATCCTGCACAGCCGCATCCACCACCATCAGCGAGCGGGACCGCATCAGTATTCGGTGTTTGCATGATCATTTCCTCAGCATCTACATGTATGTATAAGCGTACAAACACATGCATACATGCATGCATGAATATGTACATACACACGTAAGCATACATAGCTACATGCATGTGCGCACATAGATATGTGTATACGTATATGTACATACAGACATATGTCTATGTATATACAGATCCGTCGATCCATTGATTGATCGATTCATTGAGGGATGGATGGATTGATTGATGGATTGATTGATTCATTGATTAATTGATTGATGTATTGATCGATTGATCGATTAATCGATTGAGTGATTGATTGACTCCACAGTATCGCATAGACACACATACACAAGTACATGCTTACATACGTACACATCCGTACACATACATCTACATACACGTACATAGACCTACATGCACTTATATACACATACACGCATACACACACACATATACACACGTACATACACACAAACAAACATACATACATACATGTATGCATACACATACACATACATACACATACACATGCACATGCATATGCATATGCATGTACACATACACATACACATACATCCACGTACCTACAAGTACCTACAAGCACCTACATGTACCTACATGTAGCGACACGTACCTCACACATACACATACATGTACATGCATGCATGCATGCATGCATGCCTACATCCATACATGCGTACATACGTCAAGCATCAAACGTCAAACACCTGTACATACATACTATATACGTGCATACGTACATACGTACATACATGCACACATACGTTGGGTATATGTATGTCTGCACTCATGTACAGATGTAGAGAGATGCGTTTATGTATGTATGCATGTATGTATGTGTGTATGTATATGTCTATGTAAGGATGTATGAATGCATGGATGTATGGATGTATGGATGTACGCATGTATGTATGTATGTATGGATGTATGGATGTATGGATGTATGGATGTATGTATGCCTGCATGTATGTATGTGTGCGCGCAGTAGCTGGGAAACATGTCACTGAGCTTTCAACGATATTTTGTTTTAGCTCAAGCCTTCGAAGGAGTTCGAGATGAAGAAGAGTCAGGACCAACTGAGTTCGAATGCAAAAGTCGGCCCTGGCCGAGGGGTTGGGGAGCACGAGGTTTCAAACAAGCTTCCCAAGCCTTAAGACCTGAACTGACTGTTCTTGGGACACGCAGTCGCCATGCTGCATTCCTACAATATGTATCCGATATCTCGGACTACGGCATCGCAGATTTGCGTGCACTTCTAGTTGTCAGACTGCCCGGTCAGTGGAAGCATAGAAGCCTGTCTGAAGACTTTTAAAGGCCATCTCACACAGCCATTGCGTTCCCTTACTGGGAAGGGCCGGGCCAGAGGCTAGACTAAGCTTCATGGCTTCCTCGCTGCATTCGTAACTCATTGCATATGAACCTCCTAGCTGCCAGCTGAAGCCTTTTGTTGAAACATCCCTTTTGTTTCAAGTTTATGTAGACCCTTCGGGCTGACGTTCAGTGGTTCGGATCTCAGCCTACCCTAGAATCTACAAAGCCTTCATTGCGGAGGATGCTCCCAATGAGTCCCGTCGCAGCCGCCGACGAGCCAAGAAAGCGAAGGCTAAGCAGGCCAGGTGGAATGCTCTAAATGCGTAGTACAGTAGTCGAGCAGATACCGTCAACGCTTTGAATCTACATGATCCTACCACAGTGGAAAGGTCAACATGTTGGCGGGCCACGGAGAAACACAAATCAAGAATGACAGTACTGGTATCAAGTGTCGAAGCGAAAGATTTTTCACTCTACTAGAACCAAAGCCCACACACGCGCAGTGGCTAATCCCCCTTGTGGAGGCATTGCTACCTCAACAGTTCATGCGTGGCTGCTGCCCGTTGGCTCCTATGTCCTTACTACTGATAGTCGTGATGCAGAAGGTAATATAGGGCCTCCAATAATTACCGATACTAGTTTGGGCGTTCCTTATTAGTTATATTTCTAGTATAATATGCCCCCAAACCCTATTCTAATCATTAAGGCCCCTATATGAGCAATACAAAACAAGCGATCGAAGATGAAGCCTCGAAACGTGGCCAGCAACAATACAGAAGGGACTGCCACGGGGCCTCTGTTTCTGCAAACCCTTGTGCGATAATGTTCTGACATTGATTTATGCCCTCTCGACCTGGGTAATACAAAAAAGGAGAATTTCGAACAACCCTCTGTGCGTATGTAGCATAATTTTACACCTTTTGTCAGCAGTAGCGCGCATATCTTGCATGCACGCAGAGCGTATTTCTATGAACAACCAAAACCCAATGCCAGGCCGCGCTGCAGAAATACCAACAGGAAGCTCTAGAATCCTGCCCCAAATGCTCGCAACAAGAGCAGCAATGACGATAGCACTTACGAGTAACATGGTTGGTAATGGCTTGGTGGTGAGTTGGAAGACCGCGGGCACCTCGCACGGTGCGAGTCTGGGTTTGCAAAGACCTCCGGCCTACTGAGGCAGAGAAGCAGGTAACGAAAGAAGCAGTCGAAACTATGATGCGAAATGCTCGTATGTTTACATGTGTGCGCACTAGATTTGTTTTACACATGTTTTGTTCATCTTGGATTTGGATGCTTATCCAGCAAGTAAGCGAGTTCAGTGAGCTCATAGGCGAGTATGGGCGTCTGCAAGGTGAAAAGAAGCTACCAGTAGCGAAGCGATTTCGTTGTCGTAATCACAGTTTGTCGGCGAAGTATAGGCGAAGCAGCAGCTCGAGAGTTCCCGTGACGGGACATGCGCCAGGAGGAAGCTACCCCTGTCGAGCCCGAGGCACCCAAAGGCCCGCGCCACGGTCCGCTTGAGGAATTGTTTGCGGACAATGGTGCTCGTCACCAGAACAGTGACGGTGCGTGAGGCGTAGTGGAGCATGAGAGGAACAGCAAACGATCAGTGGCTACATAGTACATCCCATAGGAATAATACGTATTTCACTGAGCAACGAGATTCGAGACTGTGTTTTAAGCTTGCGGCAAAAAGGAGAGTGGTGATCCGATTGATAGTTTTACAAAGTCTTGTGCTAGTAGTACAAGCACGATCATATGCAGCTCCAAAACACGAGCACGATCGCGATCATCATCCCCATCACAAGCACCATCAAGATCGTGATCACGGTCATGATTACTGGCTCATCACGCTAGGTACTTTTAGTCAAGGTAGCATAAAGTCGGAAGCCGTTTGTTCTTGTGGCTACATCCTCGGCCACGAATTGACGGACACGCCATGCGAAAAATTTGGGTTCGAGGTTTAGCGGTCAGACAGAGTTCAGGGAACAGATGTTCATGCGATTATCCATTCTGCTGCTGCTGCTGCTGACGGCAGCGTGGCAGTAAGGATGATAGCGACATTCACGATAGCGTGTGTTTTCACTAGCATTGGCGTGCTGGTATCTGTAGTCACCATAGTGATCGTGTTGTAATGCGGTCCCGGTATAAATAACCGTGCCTTCATAGGCCTCATAGTATTCATCCTGTGGGCCTCAGGGTATTCATCATAAGATGGTAGGTTTAATGATGAACCTTCGAGCGCAGCCAAAGTGTAGGACTTTGGAGGCCGGGGAGAACAGAAGGAGAACTGACTTGAGGATGATATGGGGTCCTCAATAATTAGACTTGTGTGGTATATGACAGCAGAAGCATATACGAACGTCCAATAGATAGCTCCGCCAGAAGTTGCCAGTAACTCGTTATTCGATGTTGCTACGTTCGCTTGCTTGTTTTTGGAACTTACTGGACTGTGCTTTCATTCAGGTGTCATTGGCATGAGTTTTAAAGGATGGGCTGCGAATTGAATATACCCACAGGCAGTTTAACAAGGGCATGCAATGATACGAATGCTATCACCCAGAAATACAACTGATAATGCCAAGCATGCAACTCCTGCCCCGCGGCATTCTGAACAGTCATACTAGAGTCATGCTAGGTCAGAAAATGCAGACATGAAGCAGTAAGAACAGCGCAGCTGCAACGATATTCCTTGTGACAAGTGGCCCGGCGAAGAGTGAGAACAACAAGTAGGAATACACTGCTTTTGCGGTTTCTACGACGGAGATGACGACTCCTAAGAAATAGTAGCAGTCACGGCAGCAGCAATAAGGCAGGCAGTGGTTGTCGCAACCACCTGCGCACGCCCCGAGGTCGCAAGAAGGACAATCGCCCGCCGAAATCCGTCGTGGCTGGGCTTGCGTTCACGTGGGCGCTTGGGGTGTGCGGTCTAGTCCGGATTTAGGCTGTGGGATTTGCAGAGTTGGCGGGCTCTTGATGGTGGAGAAAAAATGCTTTCCTGGCTGTTCCTTTCAAGGACTTGCAAGGGTTTCTCCGGCTCCAAACATTGCAGGTTTGGCATTGGTGTTTTGCTACTACTCCTGTGCAACGCTGCATGGTATAGTCCTTCGCGCTTCAGACCCAGGCTCCCCCCATGAACACGGAGGACATGACCGTGGCCATCAAGGCGATGTTGTCGCAGCCCCGGTGTGGCTGTGACTGTAGGCAGTGGGCATGGCAACCATAGCAAGAAGGACGTGGTCACGGTTATGACTCACCATAGTCATACTCTCCATCATCTTTGGCACTGTCTCTGCCGCTGCTTCTGACTATCGTCCTGCAACGGAACGTCGTAAACCCTAGGTTGAAGCCTAGCTGCGTGGTTCCGTTTCTAGCAGCTGGACTTTGGGCCTTCAGAATGAGCGTGAGTCATCGTCTGGGGTAGAAGGAGTGTTCGACGATTGCCTTTGTGCTGGATGACGCTACTTGAGGCTAGGCTTTAGGCACAACCATTATGTATGCAATGGATGTTGTGGCACGCTGTTTAAGGAGGGCACAGTACAAAGCCAAAGCATTTTCCTGATGGTATGGAATCCAAACGGTGCGTAACCTAAACTCTGAACAAATTACCCGTTGAGGCCCCACTGGCTCCGCCCAAACAGTGGTCCGACAGTAGCAGGGAGGAAAAAAGCCCACAAGACAACCCGAAACATCGAATCCGGAACCCTAAACCCTCTACCTCGGAACCTCTCCAGAGAACATGCTGAAACCCTAAACCCTAAGCCCCCCAGAAAGGCCTTTTACAGATAACGCCCTAAGCCCTTTCAAAAAGCCCTTCAAAAACAGCCCTAAGGCATCGAAAAAAGGCCTAACAAAAAAGACACCCGAAGCCCTCAAAAACAAGCCCTCCACAGCGAGAGCTTCACCGTTCGCGTCGGCCCAAGGCGTGGTCCGACGCCCAAGAGCCAGGCCACGACGACTCCCTGCCGAAACGCTTAAGGTTTAAGGTTTTGGGTTTAGGGTTTAAGGTTTAGGGTTTAGGGTGTAAGGTTTAATGTTTGGGGTTGAAGGTTTATATTATTCTCCATTCCCAAGCTCCGGATCCCTAGACCCCAAGCTTCAGCCCTGAAGCCCCATACCCTTAAGGGCCTTAAGGCCTGGAGCTCTAAACCAAAGGCATCCCTAAAGTATGAGCAGGATCGCTTTGAGCTTGTACCTTTGCTCCGCTTTTCTGCAAACCGCGGGATTTCGTCAGGTGCCCGTGCACGCGGCCTACGATCCGGGCGCGTTGCTTAGTTCGACTGCGTGGCTGTCGGATCATCTTCAAGCCTAAACCTTACACCCAAGCCTTTTGGGCATGTGAGGCTGTGGGCCAGGCTCCGTTTGAGAGCTTGTTTAAGTAGTTCGTGTCGGGTACCTTACCTTTGAGCCTGGTGTTCCGTCAGGTGCAATCCCCATGGCCTACACCGCACCCTGGTCGGATCCTTATGTCGCGAAGATGATAAGAAGGAGCCTCGATGGTCGGGACGGAATTTTGGGGTATCTATTCATACGAGGAAAGTAAGGACTCCTAACAAATATTACAGGCTTCTGGACTAACAGCGAAGAGGCTGCATGCACATCTAGTGTTGGTAGACATGCGAGTGTATTGCTACAATTTAACATAGTGTGTACATACCGTAGTGAGTATGCGTGTGTCTTATTACTGTTTGATGTTTGGTCTGTTCTGGTAAGTCAATTTCGATTTAGTTCATACCCTCACCGCTAAGCCCGAAGCACTAAAACCTGCTGTTCAAGGTTCTTTGAGGTACTGAATCCTTGCTTTTTCTCTATCTTGCCGGACTAGCTGCAATCCTGCGCATGCAAGTCGCGACTGTAGCAGGTTAATGCAAGAATCTACCACGAATCGGTGATTTTTTGTCTTAGGGAGTTCTATGCCAAGCTCTTCGTCCGTCAACCCAAACCCCGCAACCACCCTAAACCCTAAATCCTAAACCGTTCGAGGGGTGTAATACATGCCTTCTCTTGGAGAGATTCCTCTGTCCACAGTTGGAAAAAGGCGTTCAACAAAAAGGTAATTCGTGCGCCTGAGCCGTCCAGCTGCAAGGTTCGGCGCTGCAAGCCTTCGCCAGACGGGAACGGTAAAGAAGCTCGTTGAAGGTTCCTCATGGGTTCTATAAGGATTCTATAATTGGGTTCCCTTTAAGGGGTTCTTTCAGGGTTCCTGTAAGGGCTGGGGCCAGAGTGTAAACGTGTCCAGGATTTGCGGGTGTTGGCTTTCGGTTGTCTGTGTGCTGAGCTTTGAGTCTTTTGGTTCCCAGAAGCGGGCAGCATGTGGAGCTCGGGAGTGCGAGTTCGGTTTGGGTGTGGCCAGGTTGCAGGATTGAAGCTGGGACGTAGGGTTCCCAGGGATCTAAGTTTAAGGTTCAGGCCGAGGGGTGAGATGTGAAGAAGAATGTTGATTAGTTGAACGGTTCTGGTACTTGGTATTGCAACAGTGATCATGAGCATGCAAGCCTTGCTACACTCGCTACTGCTGCTACTAGTCGTTTGCGCAGCGCGAGCAATGATGAGCCGCATAGTAGTCTGGGTCCTTAACAACAACAGCAATTACAAGACAATTTTTTAGAACCAAGAACTAGTTACTAGTTTTATTCAGGCATAGAATGGCAGCACGGATGGCTCGGCCAGCACTTTCACAATTGTCCGGAATATCATCATGCATATTGCTGTTGTTACAGTAGTGAGTAGCACCGCTGTAACCCTAAACCCTAACCCTACGATTACATGATAGTTTTTGGTGTTAAGCCGAACCCTGTGAGGCAAAGGCTTCGGCTTCGTCGAGGCCGATGAATACGCCCGGCTCCTGTCTGTAGCGAATTGTAGCTTTAGGGTTAGGGGGACAATTATCCACCCAAAGTCATCACGAAGTCAAGGCATCAGACTCGTATAGACTCGTGCATATGTTCGACTCGGCCCTGTTTCGTAGTCAGTCTTGCTGGTTCTGCGGCAAGACGGTAAGCAGAACAAGCAGGAATCTCGGACCAGACCTTTCGCTCTTCGCGGACATCGCCAAGACCGACATGCTCCAGTAATAATTAACCATAGTAAGGAAAACATAGTAAGAGCAATAATAACCACAAAAAATGATAACAATCATTACAATGAATAACCTTCTCACTCGGGAATACCGCAGCCTGTGTCATCGACGAACAGCACGCTGAAGCCCTGAAGCCGAAACTCTGAAGCAGAGTCATGCGCCTAGAAGCCGAGGTGGCGTGCTTTGGCGACATCTTCTTACATTTCTCGGACATGAGGCAAGGAAATCGGATCAGCTGTGATGTCGGAATGAGTTTTCGTCCGGGAGCCAGTGCCTTTAAGATCAGCGTAGCATTTGCAGGAACAAAGGGTGCCATAAACCGAGATCACCCGGACCAAATCCTTCGTCTGCGGAGCGTCAAACCTCAGAACCCCGCGAATACACAAAAGCTTTAGGGATTCCTGGTTTAGGGCAGAAAAACATCTCCAATCCCCACAACCCTGTTCAACCGTTTACCTCAAAACCTTGCATCCTAAGCCTCCTAAGCCCTACAAACCCAAACCCTAGACCGTCCAACCCGATTTCCTGAGCCCTTCTGTAGGCATGGGAGCAGTGCGGCCGGAGCTCTACAAGTGGGTTCGCGTCGGCACCTCAGGGGAAGCTTGGAGATGTTTCTTTGGGGTCTTGGGGTTTTGGAGATGTTTTGCACGTGCATGCAGAGTGTAGTTTGTAAAGTTTAGTTTAGGCACTAGCTGTCTGGGCTCCGGAGCGGTTTGAGTCGCAATGGCTTTAGTGATAGCTCTCTCGTCAAAAGGGTGTTCATTCTTCGAAGCGGTTCTGCGGATGTTGCTCAAGCTTTCGCTTCTGGAGCTGTCCAAGACCGAAGCTCCACTCAAAGGTGCAATAGCTGCTTTCTAATGAGTCTCTATAGACGGGGAAACAAAACCCTAAACCCTAAACCCCTAAACCGTAAACCCCTAAACCCTAAACCCTAAAGGAGTTCAAACAAAGCACATCGTATCTTGACCCAGGCGTGAGCTTCCAGACCGAGATCGATTTCTTGTCAGGCGCCGTTTGAAAGGGCCATGGGCCTTGGGCCTGCCAGCTTCAAGTATAAGTAGGGCTCTGGGGCTTTAGGGATTCTCGTAGTCTGATCGTACCAGAGCGGTCGTCCGTTTTAAAACTCCCAGCCCAAACTAAAGACCCTGAGCCCGCACCCCGAAGAAATATCAAACGCTAAACCCTAAAACCCTAAAACATTAAACCCCTATCCCCTAAACCCTAAACCCCCAAGCTTCTTCCATTTTGTTCACAGGGCGCGGACGTGCCCGCGACATTCTCCCCGTGACCGATGAGGCTCTGTAGGGGAAATTGGTCTGATGTGCAAAGGCCGTTTCTCATGGCTTTGCATGGGTTTAGGTTTAGGGCTTAGGGTTTTTAATTTTTCCGTTGCATGGGTTTCATTCCGAGGTTAAGGCTTGCTCATTGAAACTGCAGGCTTTCTCGAGACAAGGCATCGTTGCCAACACTTCTCTGAAACCCTCCATCACGGAGGGCCGCAGGTTAGGAACCTCTGACCCGGCATAGGTGTCAAATTCGGGAGTGGCCCATGCTTTGCAGGTCACTGCCGCTATGAAAGCTCAAGGACGGATGTGGGCAGACTGTCTTGTTGATGGATATTCTGATAGTTGGGGAGTGATACTATTAGAGAGGCACTTTAGACAGTTGTGGTAGAGGTACCTTGGCAAAGCGATAAGACCTCGGACCGTTGAAAGTGTGTGAACATTCTGGTCCCCTGCAGCTTATGAGTGTGGAAATCTCCTACTTGTTTGTATTCCACCTGCTGGAATACCGATCACACCGAAGCAGTATTTTGGCACTAACTATACTATACTATACTATACTATACTATACGATACTGAACTATATACTATAACTACTGTTCTATACTTGCCATACTATACTAGCAGCTGGTAGGCAGAGGAGCAGGAGCAGCCCAAAACCTGAAGAATTGAACACCGGAGGGGCAGGAGCTCGGCTGCAACTGTGGGAATAGTTGCGGCGATGCCAATTGCAGAAGTACAGTTGTGGTGTTGGAGGGGCGATAACAATTGTAGCAACAGGCATAGCAGTGGTGGTAGCAGTAGTTAGTAGTTAGCAGCAGCAGCAGCAGCACCCTCAACCCTTTTCCCTAAAGTGGTCGTGGTGGTGGCGGTGGCAGTACTTCTTCGAGATTTTGCCTGCGTTGGCTCAAACCAGGAGTCCAAGATACCTGGGCCGTGGCCTCGGGATGCAAACGGTGAAGCTGGGAGTTCAAGGTTTCATGCAAGCTTCCTCCTCTTCGTTTAGCTCGTTGGACTTCCTTCTTGGCATCTGCGACTATTCCCATAAGCGCCCTGGGCCCCTGGAGTGGAATTGTCAGGCTCTGGCTCCCACATAGCTGAAGCAGAAGGGTGTTGCAGCCAGCCATGGGCTGTAGCATCATAACCTACAGCACCAAGCAGTCTTAACTGCATTCACGCGCTGCCGCTCCGAAGATCTCAGGTTGAGATGCACAGCACTACCTACTCGAAGTCGCAGCTCCTGTCGGCCGGCATCGCCACGCTTTATGCAAGGGTGCACCAAGGCAACATTCCCGAGAACGAGAAACAATGGCAACGGGGATGCATATGAATACATGCATAAATTCATTCACCCATGAGTGAGCAGACTACCAACTCACTATATACATAAAAGTATGTATGTACGTATGTATGTATGTATGTATCTAGCTAGCTAACTAACTAAACCAACTAACTATCTAACTACCTACCTTGACTGCCCATCCATGTATCTAGCTAGCTAGCCTTATGCCTATCTTTACGCATGGCACGGTCTGTGGAATACAGGTTCATGTATGTTCCATTTCATGCATGTGTCAATCTTCCAAAGTATTTCTTGTAATAGTGTATATGTAAATGTGTTTACGTCCATATGTCATAGTAACATGATTGTGTTTGATGTTTGTTCAAGATCAGTGGTTCGAGAATTGAGTGGACATTCACCGTCACTTTCAGGGGCAACGACATGTAAGCTTGCATCGCACTTCATTTAGATCTTAGTGGCAGGTGCCTGGCATTTCTGCTAGTTTCGTATTGCAAGCTCTATTGCGGCTTGGCGTTCCACAGGGCAGAGAAGGCTTCAGAATAAGAAGCTCCAAGTGAATCTCCCTATGTCCGTGAATGCATGGTGGTGGCGCCCATCTGGCCATCTATCGTTGGGCACCACTGAAGCCTCGAACCTGCAAGTCAGGCCGGCCGCATGATTGAAGTTTCCCCATGCAGGGCACAGAGGAGCGTTGAACTGTACGGTTTGGCACGCAGCCCCGTCCGGAAAGCTTGCCTGCAGGACATCGTCTTGCGATTCTCTATTCACCAGGATCTTCCCGGGATTAGATCAACAAGATGATTAGATTCGATGTGCTGGCTCATTCTTGCCAGGTGTTCAACACGATGCGTGTGGGAGCCTCTGTTTTCGGGTTTCGGTGCTCCGGACTTGAACAACTCGAGGTTCCAGGCTGGTGCTTCTAGTCTCTAGACTCTAGGTTCGTCACAGCTCAGCTCAGCCACAGTCTTGCGTTAAGTTGCTATTGGAGTGCAAGTCTCAATTTCCACTGGCGAGTTCTTTCTATTGGACAGGCTAGCAGCTAGCGCTGTTGGGTACCAAACAGACAGAACCGACCGTAAGTCAGAGGTGTAAGCAAGAGAACATTCGATTTGGTGCTCTCTCGAAGCCTTACGTAATCGGTTGGTGCGCCTGGTACTGCCTCAAAGTGCTGCTTTGCGACTCAAGGGTCCGAGTGGCGATGGGGGCCTTCTGGTTTGCTCGAACAGTATTCCGATTCCTTTTTTCCATTCCCAGTGTCAGTGATCCACTGACGATTGGTATAGGATTTAGGACTTGTTGCCCAGGCCAAAGACAACCGGCGGAGGACCTGGAAGTCAAGCGCCAGGGGCACAGAGTCAGCTTAGCCGTCGATGAGCACAGCAACGAACTACGATTGCGGCTGCAAGCCCCAGACCAGACTGCACAATTTTACGCCTGCGTGTTTGTTGCTACAGCTCTTTCCTGCGAGTCTCCACTGCTGGTATTGTTTCCTGCTTCTAATTAAGAGACTTATTGCTTCCAGCAACTATGCTTTTCCTGATCCTGCAGGGTTTTTGCACAATGCTGAGGCCTGTGCTACTATTGCAACATTTCAGTCTGATAAGCGACGGAAGCTGGTAGCGAGAAAAACCGGTGCCTGCTGACTTTTGACATCTTCCGCGTGCCACCAGTAGTATTCCCAACCTTGTCGCCGCAGACTGGGTTGTAACACGTTTTCATACACTTGTCCTACCGTTCGTCCTTGCAGAAACGCGGCCCCTTAATCAGGTGTCTACCTGGGCCCTTGACCCCGCTAGCCCTGCGCTGCTTCCTCAGGCTCAGCGCAAGCTTGGGATTCGCACGGAACCGGCCTCGGGCAAGGTTCAGTGACTGCAGGGTTCGGTGGCCACAAGAAGTAGCATAATTACAGCGCTTTGAGGCATCAGTTTGCTTTGCAGCGAGAGCGACTGCCAGAAGAGGAGGAGGCGGAGGAGGCGGAGGAGGCGGAGGAGGCGGAGGAGGCGGAGGAGGCAGAGGAGGAGGAGAGTAGGAGGAGGAGGAGGAGAATGAGAGTTCGCCGCCGTAGCAACGTGATGATAGCGACCCGTTGTCATGTTTCCTTACGTGCCCGTCAGTGCAAGCTTCGACTTCATCTGTGCCAATGAAGTAGGAAGTTGAAGGGGTCGTCCACAGGTTCGGTTCAGTCATTCTCCTGGACGGGCTACGGATCCCCAGGCACTAGGTGTATGCAACCCCCAAGCCCACTATAATACAGAGAGCCTAAGAATTCTTCATGAAGGTTAAGAGCCATTATGAATCAAAGTGTAGTCCCTAAGCCCTAAATCTTAAACTTTGTGATAGTATGAAGAGCCATTTAAGATGTATGTCCTGAATCCTTACCCCTAAACCTGGGCTCTGTCGGTACTGGGAGTGAGAATCAGCCACGACTCAGTTGAAGTGGAGCCCCGACCTGAGTGACGACGAGGATGGTGAGGCTCGACCGAGACCTCGTGATTCATAGGGACCCTTAGGGGGGTAGGGGGAAAGGGGGTAGGAGGCCTTAATGCCCAAAATAAGGACCTTAAGGCCTATTTAAGGAAGTACTGTCCCCTACCCCCCTGCCCCCTTGCACCCCTGAGGGTCCCTATGAGTGATTAGGGCTTAGTGGTTTAGGGTTCTAGGGTTTGGAGTTTTAGGGATTTAGGGTGTTTAGGGCTTTATTGGTTTTAGGGCTTGGGGCTTTTGGGCCCCAATCCCTCACCATGCCCCACACCGCGCAAACTTTCACCATCCCAAAGTCCCAAACCCCGAAGCCCCCTGATGCGTGGCACGTCCCTGTCCCTGATCCCAAGTGCCGCTGCTGTGCTCTGTGAAACTCCCAAGAGTTGACTACCTAGTAGTAGAGTAGTTAACCTTTAACCTTTTTTGGGTAGTATAGTCCCTATATAATCCCTATATAACCAACAAGGTTAACCTTTACTTCCCCATGATACCCGACAAGTAGGACTATAGCTGACTAGCTGCGAAGCTGATGACACCGGGAGCAAATTCGTAAAGACCACGGAAAGTAGCAGCGACCGTTAGTGTGTTGTGCGCTGTGTCACAATATGCACACCGGGCCAGTGCACAGACAACAACATCTGCGAAGAACAGTGTCAATCAGAAGAGCAACGGATGCAAGCAGCTACGGCTGCTGTACACTATTGCTTTGGTATGCTCGTATTTGTGCTATCTGATGGCCTGGCACTACTGTACGTAGCCACATCATGCTTTCTTCTACCCTGCTTATGCACTGTCCATTGTTTCGCATAGCCTAAGATTTACAACTGTGTGCTCTATACTGCCACAACAGACTAGATCTGAACGCATAGCACCATGCATTACAGGCTAGACAGCTGTACATTCTGGCATGCATAAAGTTGGAAACGGATTAAGGACAATTAGTGCTGGGATTCCCTATACATGACTTTTAAGGATTGAGGCTGTTGGGTTTCCAACTTTGGGGCTTCTGTGTATGTCACCGGCTGCACAGGATGATACTCAGCCACGGAACTTGGACGACTGCGACTTGTCACGGCCTGAGGTTGTAGCAAAGCTGACTGAGCTCTAAACCCTAAGCCGGAGTGAATTTTTGCTGGAGCTAGGGAGTACGAGGGAGGCGGGTGTAGGTCATGCAGCACAGGGGTCAGAAAGCGTTACCTCTATTGGCGATTGACGCCTAGGGCTCAAGGTGGGAGTAGTGGATGCTGTATACATCGACATCCAATGGGCGAAGAGCCGCCATAGAAGCTGCGGGACTTCCGAAGCTATGGAAACGAGGGGAAAGTTATGGATCCGGACCATCTGTATTGCACGAGTCTGCACGACCATCACCATCACGATGACAAGGCTGACAATGATCATAGTCCATGATCGTCGCCATATTCAGTCTATCATAGCCTGACACCTGCCCGTCTCGGCCAGGCTCTTTTTCGGGTTCAGGTCAGTCGAAGTTACGGCATATCCAGGGCTTCAGTTTGGCGGCTAAGGGCCCGCTGAGCAGTCTTAAAGAGGCTAAGGGGCTGAAGTGCTGTTGCTCTCCTGCTTTGCGTCTCTAGCTCGTCCTGTCTCTCTCTCTCTCTAGCTCTCTCTCTCTCTCTCTGTGCTCTGTCTTCGCATACCCATGTATTTACATGTGTCTGAATGGCGCTGTCCGAAGATCTTCCCAGGCTTGCACAGCTTGAGACTCGGCTCTCCAGGGAGCTTCGCCGGCTCGGTTGACAGCTGCAAGAAGGGGATTCCTGAGACTCCGCTATCCCTTAATTCAGGAATATACCTTAAATTATAGTAGGATCCCTAATATGATTTAAGGAATATGTCCTTAATCTGGGTTCCAGCTTTGGGCTCATTCTTTCGGAAGTCTTCCTGACCCACCCGCCAGCTCCAGGGCCCTCAGTATGAGGTGGTGACACACATGGGCGGGATGCAGGGTTTAGGGTTTAGGGGTTTAGGGGTTAGGGCCCCGTGTGGGCTGAGGAGGTTGCTTGAAGATCATGTCCGCTTGTGCTTCGCGTAGGTGTGGGAGTAGCGTCCGTTGCCATGCCCCATAAAGCACGGTGTTCTCTCGTACATTACCGATCCCGGGGGAGTGGCTGCCATGCTTCAAGAGGCTCCCAAAAACCCACACACTCCCCAGATAGGTGGTTCCCTATGCCGGCAGTGGTTTCGGCATTGTGCTAAGTTTCGATCACAATACTGATCCCGTCAAGTTTAAAGCCCTATGCACGAGACCCTAGCATTCTGCAAAGCCAGATCGTGAAGCCACTGAACCCGGAAGCCTTAGCTTTAAACCCGCGCCCCGCACCCTCGCACCCTTCTACGGTCAGAAATGAGGAAACACCTCTTCATCTCATCACATGACGGTGTTGTCTGCATCCACCTGCCCCTAACCTCATTACGTTTCGACGAACACCGATGGAGCTGTGATCGTGACTTCAGGTCCGAAGAGATGATGACTGGGTTCTTGTTAAGGGCCTTAATTTAAGGTACCATTATAAGGAAACCATATTAGTTACTATAGATCCCTATTATGTTGTTACTATGATTGGTATTGGTATTGTTCATATTCGCAAGCGATAGTTTGCGAGTATGGGTGCAGCGATACTGTCGGTGTTCGAGAGCTCATCTCAGAGCCCACAGTGCGAAGCCTCTGCACGTACGCTCACTCGCTCCAGGTATCCCGGTGTTACGATATTCCCGTGTCTCTGTGTTTGCGTGTCAAAGTGTCTGGGAGTCTTGATGCCCATCGACGTTTTTTACACAGCATCGGCGATTTATCTCAGACCATCTGAAAGAAAGGTCGTCACCAACATCGAACAGTTACTGGGAAAACACCCAGGTGTTGCATCTCCGATCTGTTTAGGACTGTTTTTGGTCCTGTGCCCAGAAGTTGTACCTGGCATGTGACCTCGGAGTCAAAAGCACAAGGCCACTCTCTGTGTCCATGCCTCGAACCCTAACACCCACATCCGAAGGCCCCTAATCCAACAAGAAGCCAAAGGCAAAGGCGAAGCCACTCAAACCCTGCATGGCAGGTCTGGGGCAGATGCCAAGAATGCTGAAACTTTCGGTCGGGCTCTTGTGTGGATTCTTGCTTATTCCTCTGAGTATTGCGATCATGAGTACGACTAACGTTTGCTGGTAACACTATCTAGCGGTGCACATAGCGGTTCCGCAGCTCCTGCTCTGGCAGGGTGCACAGTTCCGACCGAAACCGTGCTCCCGCGACATTCCTGGCCGGCCGTGTCCGACAGCGAAGCAACTTCTGTGGACCTGTTTGGATAGAAATCGCCCGGGCTTTGCCGTCTCGTCCTACTCACAGTTACATGCCGGGTTGGATTTTTGGACTATTTGGGGATGTCGCGCTGCCCTGCCCTTCTGGGGGTCTACGCTTCGTGATAGTGCTGGTTTCTGTCAGTCTTGTATGACGAATATTGCCATTATTAGAGTATGATGATGATTTTGCTGATGAGGATGAGTGTTGATACTAGCGGGGTACTACCGTTTGCAATCATCGAATTAGTAATGCTGCTACTCTTGTTGCGTTTCTCGCAGTCTACAATCAGTCGGTTACATTTCTGTTGTTACAGATGTGACCGCTGCCGTTCTGGCTGTATCTGCGATCCCGCATGTCTTTTCCAGTTTGCTTTGCCGTTGCTATTGGCATGTTGTTGCGACTTGCTGGTATTTTGTTGCGGCTTGTGTTGGTGTCTTAAGTTTGGTTTCGACATGCCTCTATGGCGACCTGCACCGCTGCCACGGTTAATACTTAATACTAGTACGTTCAGAAGAGTCTTGGTACTACGGATGTTCAAGTTATCACGGTTGGTATGATTGGCATGCGTGTTCGAGTTGCGACTATATTTAATTTATGTTTTGTTTTTTCCGAACATGTTCAGTGTTTCCATACGCTATCTGAAGCCTTCGCTCAAAATACAGGATTCTCAACGCGAGCTCGGTCCTGCAAGCCGAAGTTTGTTGCTGGGGCAAGACAGAAGTCAAAAGCCCATTCTGCGTATGCGCGCATCGGGATTGCCTCCGAGCCTAAACATGAAGCCGCTGAACACCTAGACCCAAAACCCAAAACCCAAAACCCCTAAACCCCTAAACCCCTAAACCCCTAAACCCTATCCCATGATAGACCCTAAATCCTGCTCCGGAGTCCCGCGCAGTCGGCTGAGGCGCCGGCTGTGACAGCGGATGGAGCTTTGAGGAGGCATCGTCACCGCTGTATTTGGGGGCCTTAGCGTCTAGGGTTTAGGGTATTAGGGGCCTTGAAGGAATGCACACCTGTAGGAAGCACCAAACACCGATGGGTGAAAGCCGGCTTGCTGTGTAGAAGTCTGACAGAAACTGAGGCATCAAGAAACCTCCAAATGCCTTTTCCAGGTAAGCATTGTGTATAACCAAGTCTTCGGCACACCATGCTCAGACCCCGCCTAAATGTCTACAGAAGCTTGCGTGTTGCAGCTAAGCATGTTGCTCTTCGACCCAGCGGCTAACTCCTTGGCTGCATATCATACCATATAGGTCGCCATCTAACGCCCTGCAAGCTCTAGATCTTAAACAGAAAAGGATCATTGTTGTTGAAGGCCAGATACGACAAGTCCCACCCGTGTTTCTTAGAGCACTAAATGCCAAAGGGGTCCCCTACTTGGCCGAAATCCCGGAAACCTTGTTCCTTTAACCTAAACGCTAAACCCGAAGCCCCAAACCCTAAACCTTGTTCCTTAAGCCAGGCTGTGAAAGCGAATGTTTTGCTTCGTGAGAAGTCAAGGTGCCGAGCACAGCGAGTGGAGTTTCGAGGTTGAGCCTGCAGTTTCCCAGAGAGCCCAATACACCTACATGCAGGTATGTATCACAATTTTCAGCCTTTGATCATTCAAGGCGTCTTCTTCCAATACGGGATATTGGAGTGTCTGGATTTCGGGTTTAGGTTTAGTGTCTCTGTTTTGCTTTGCTTTTTACATGTTAAAGGGTTGTGGGCTTAAGGTTTACGCTTTTATTTGGTTTAGGCCTCTGGGTTTAGGTAGACGGATTCACCATCGGTTCAAGGCTGCAGGGTCGCGAGCTTTATCATAATGTCGAAGCTAAAATAACTACCAATACTATTCCTTATGGTTCCTTATTGTAATTATACTATAAAGGAACCCAAAACCTTAATCTAATCATTAAGGCCCCTAAATTAGTCCGATGGGCCGAGAAAACGAACTCAAGGAGCTCGGCTGTGGCTGATGTTCCGAGGGACCAAAACCCAGACCGACACCCTAAGCTGCTGAACCCCTAAAGCCCTAAACCCTGAGTATCCCCAAAGCACTTAAACCCCTAAACCCTTAAGCAACCCACCTAAAACCCCGAAACCCCTCAACCCTTGGACGCCGAAACCCCTAAACCCCTCAATTCGGGGACCTGGCTTCGTCAAGGTTCCTGGTTCCCTGGGAGCACACGAAGCCGGAGGACTTTTGCCCAAGTTTCTGCGTTTTATTCGGGCTTGAGGGTGTAGTGTTCAGGGCTTTCAGTTCAGGGTTTTGGGGTTAAGGTCGGGTTGAGGGTGCGAGAGCCAGCCGCAGCTACCAGGAGCAAAGAAGAACACCACTGACCCTAGGCGTTGCCATACAGGTGTCAACTAGGACGGCACCGACAGGGGAAGGACACACTCAAGATCACCAACACGGGCAGCCCAGCGAGTGTCAATAGTACGTACTAGTAGCAGGAATACAGGGGCCTGAACACATAGCCACCTGGCTTGCCTGTACATCTGCAGAAGCCTGCCCAAGCAGTTTCGTCGCTGCCATGGAAAGATAGGGAAGGGTCGCAGTTGTCACTCCATGGCCATCAGCAGGAACAAAGAACGACTGAGTGTCCAGAGATTATTTGGATTGCAACCATGACCATGCTGCTGACTAGAGTAGTATTTTAAAACAAGTACTGAGAAAACATAGTAAGAATCATGACAGTCATAGTAACCATCGTACTCGTAACAATCAAGCCAGTGACAACGATCATAGCAGTCATAACAATCACATTAATGTTCATCATGTCAGAATCATACTAAGCCCATGGCAGTGATGATGCTGGTCATACTAATAACAACTACAAGATTCATATCCCGTGTAGTAGTCATAACACTGAACATACGAGTTCTTCCGAAGGACACGCCTCCCAAAGCCGGTCCCATGCAGGACGCAACCTGCTGTGATATTGGGGTCGAAATACTTAGTGGTGCGCTTCCCTTCTAATTTTCAAGGGTTTTCGTAGCGTGGTAGAAGGGTGATTACAATAATGGTCGCAATAGCGTCAATATTTCCTAATGGTTCCGACGTATCTAGAGTCTCTAGAGTGTGAAATTTGTTTCGCCATCGTTTCTCGAAGCTACCGGGTCTTTCCGAGATAATTCTTGAACTTGACTTCGGGGTTTAGGGATTAATCATGGTCCCAGATCCTAGACCCTGAGAGCCAAAGTCGGGTCGGAGACAGAGGACCAGAGCTCATGGATTCGATGTGTAAGGTGAGGGAAGCATGCGGCTTTAGCATAATATACGGGCCTTAATAATCACCAATACTATTGTGGGGTTCCTTAATATGGTTATAGTATAATGTACGTACCCCAAAACCCTATTCTAATTATTTCAGACCTCGGTATTACACCCCTGACGCCCTAATTCCGGAAGGCTCTACCAGAAGTCAAGTTTTCACCCGCCACAAAGCTGGAACTGAAACATATGTAATCGATTGATCTCAAGGAACCTCCATGCCTCAAATCCAATTCAAGCCAGGCTTCGAACTCAGGAGCTGGAAAGGGCACTTAAGTATAGAGACCGCAAGAAACCCGGATCCGAAACTTGTCAACGCCACTAACCCCAACAAACCCTAATTCCGCACAAGACCCCGGTGATAAAAGGAGGTGGACGCTCTAAACCCTAAACCCTAAACCCTGTAATAAAAGGAGTTGGAGGCACACTCCACCACAACGGCATCTACTCCCACGGAACCGACCTCGCTTGAGACCCAGCTGTTCAGATGAGACCTTGAAGGGTTTTCTGGGTATGAAGGGTGCATGGTATACCCGGATTTATAGTGAAGCCTCTGGCATGTGAAGGATTGAGGTATGTTGAGGGTATAGTGAAGTTGGTTAAGATCTCGGGTTTTGGAGTCTAGGATATATAGAGTGGAGGATTGCATCCTGGAGCAATTCCGTGAAAGTGTGACTGTGTTTGGACCATGCTGCTGGATTGAACGTAGACCAGCCAGGGCAGTACAGGCCACCAAGGTCTCCATCATACAGTGCTTTCGTACCGCGACGCCCGCATGTCAGGTCGGAAGAAAGTAGCAAACGACCGTCAGATGCTTCAAAGCTGTCACCCCAGCTGTCAGAAAATGCCGGCATGAAACCCGCAGCCCGACACCCGCAACCCAATCACAAACCACCAAGCCCTAAACCCTAAAACCCGAATAGAGGCCGTGAAGGATCACCGAAAGGGAACCCTGCACGGAACCCTTAAACCAATTCCCTACACCGTACATCCCAACTCCACTACTACTCCCAGGCCTGACTCGAGCATGAGTTTGCAAGCACGGTCCTGGCCCGAGATGCGACAGGTTTATGAGGGTTAAGGGTTAACGTAGGGTTTGCGGCCAGTCGAGGTTGATATAGAGTTGGCGGTTGTGGGGTTGATACGATTTCGGCGTTTAGCGCTTCTAGGGTTTGCAGGATTTTAGGCTTTAGTGCTGAGGGATTAGGGCTGGAAGTTGCGGCAGGGGTTTGTTTCAATTTAGTATGCCAAGATCCAACATCGCCCCAAAACAAGTCTTGGATTCGACAGGCCCAGCCAATACTAATTAAGGTGTAGTTTCAACTAGGAAAACTTAATTTTGGGCCTGAGAGGATGCAAGAGCACTTTCCTGCGCAATCTTGGATCTTGGGTCCGGCCGGGCACCGTTTCACACTGAAAATAATGTTGCGCGCACCTGCCTCCAGAATTGACATGCTCTTCAGATAACATCATGCTTGGTAAGTTTTGCTTGTAAAATCGTGCTCTTCCTCTTCGAGGTTATGTTCAGCGAAGAATGACGTGTTACATCTCTCAGTCAGCTCAAATACAGAGGAAGAACGAGATACGCATACCACTTTATTCTGTTGGAGATAGGCTGGCTAGTAGTCCTTACTTTGTGATTGAAGTCTAGACGCGATGTATCTGGGCTTCCGAAACTTGAACGAAGAAATGAAGCACAACGTAAACCTCTGAAGTACAGTGAACCGACATGAACAGACACTGTAGTCTGGTACGGCACAGACACCATAGAACAAGCAAGCAAAGGAGGAACTCGTCCAGCAGCAGAGTCGGCCATGAATTCTTCACATAATGCTTTGCAACTGCTCCTGTCTTTGCTGCTTCCTTGTGGTTAAAGAAGAGGTAAACACGGCTCTTGCACGTGCTTTGGAGAACCAGCTTGAACAAGCATGTGCGCTTCTTGCATGTATATAGAAATATGAAATTTGACTTCGTCTGGTTGTTGTGTTTGTGTTCCCATGCATCGCCCTTCTTTGTTGGAGGGTTCAATGTCATCGCAGTCGGCACTAAAGCTTTACCTAATCAGCACTGACGGATGGATCAGGTGGGGTTTCGGCGGGTACGAATTCAGACATCTTAGAAGACAGAGTTCCGAGTCAGGACTTGTAGTCGCAAGTAGGTTAGAGCCCACAATGCGTAGCAACAATAGCATACTACCACCAGCAATAATTACTCTTATGTCACAGCTCGGGAATCGGCATAGCGAAAGCAGTATTGACGACAAGCATGAAAGATGATTAGGCGCAAAATTACAAACCTGACCGAGGACGAGTAGTCAGTAGCCATGTTGGTCAATGCAAGATGTATCAAACTAATACCACTAACCCTAACAGTTGGACAGGAACAGGCGAATATAGCAACAGCAACTTCGGCAGTTGCAACGATGTAGTAGCAGTGGTGGTGGTGGTGGTGGTGGTAGCCGTAGTGATCACTGTCGTGGTCGTGCGCGTGGTGGTGGTCGTGGTGGCGGTGGTTGTCGTCGTCGTGGTAGTAGCAGCAGCAGTCCGTTGCGGCTGCATTCATAGATGAATCTGCTTCATGGCAAGCCCGAAGCCCTTCAAGGCCCCGCCTCAAAGCCAAGACATCAAACTGCAGCCAACAAAGGATGGATTATCTAGGCACTGAGTGGATTATGCAAGGCCAGGCCTTTTGGTTGCAGGTTCAGGGAGGCTTTGAAGGTAGACAGCTGGAGGTTTAAGGTTCGCGGCGGCTGCGGCATTTTTTGCGCCCTTGACCCTTTGTCACCCTCTGCCCCTGTCGGTTTCAACCCAGCAGTCGCCAGTGCCAGCTTTCCAGTGTGTGTGGGGTCGAGTGTGTATGCGTGTATAATATATATCGGACCGACACGACAGTGTCTCATGAAGCTAGTGCTAGTTCTGTGCACGGGATTCTCTGACAAGAGAGGTTGGTAATGCTACTGTTCCCCCTGATGGCCTACAGTTTGCTATACGGCCTCGACTCAAAAATTTCAACCGACGAGGTAGTCGCTATTGTTCGGTACACCCAAATATCTTAATATCTGAGACCGGCAGATCCTCAGCCCAGCACCCGGAAGCTTCTCCGCTTCAGGTATAACTGTTGTTCCAGTAGATTAAGAGTTCATTGAGCGCTCAAGATAGATTTCGGTGTTGAGTTTTCAGGTTGGGGTGTTCTGAACTCTTGAGTTCGCCATGTTTTTCCAGAACTTTCCATCACCGATGCTTCAAGCCACATGCATGCGGCGCAGGTTCGGAGCGAGTTCCACTGAAATGCCAATGAGGGCCAGCTGCAGCAGGATCATGATCTACGAGTGTTCATGCATGTTCATAGACCCAGAAGTGTTTTTGCCTATTCCTTGTGCGCTTTCGGCGTTGAGAACAGATGTCTGTGTCAATTCATGCTGAACGCCAGCATGGCTTTCGACAGCCGCGGCCTGCGGCAGAATCTGTGTACCAGGGGAAACACTGCTGAGCCCCCTTTACAAGCGATCTCTCGAAGGTTTGCGGTCCAGGTTGTCGGGTTCAGGCTTATATCTCAAGTAAGATGTTCGGCCTCTGACCTCAAACCCGAGATCAGATCAAAAGCTCAGCGTGTCCCCTGCAAATCAGCGGAATCTTGATTTGGTTTCTACAGATCAATCGCCATGTCGTGTGTACAGCCGAGGCGACGAATGAAGTCTTTGGGACCCCCCAAGAACATGTACTGGGGACCCTCTCGCGTCTTTCAACAGGCAAAGTGGCATGGGCATTCTGAATGTGGAAGCATCTGTATTTTCTGCAAAATGTGATGGGCGGACTAACGAGGAATCATATCCACGTAACATGACAAAACCTGAATCTAATTATTCCAGGCCCTTTTTCAGCCCGCAGCACTTGTAACCTCTTGTTTTCTCTCGTCATCCACGCCACTCTGCCTCCGCTGCTGCCCAGCGCTCATCTGAGGAGACCACAGCCACCATGCAGCTGGTTCGCTTTTGGGTCACTGGTAGGATTTGGGATCCAAAGATGTCTCAGGGTTTGTGTTTCTCAGGACTTCAGGCATCATCATGGCTTGCTTGGTTGGCATCCGGTCACGCAGCATGCGACTGTACAAAGAAAACCATCCTTTGCAGGCAGGCTCGAAGTGAGTCGGGTGGGCGGGGTCCGGACTGAGAGGTGGGAGGGTCCCGGATGCGGATGATAGGCTCTCCGGGAGAGAATCTTCAGGACGAGAGTAATGCCTTGAGACTCCACGGACTCATTTAAACCCGAAGCCAGACTATAAAACTCTAATAACTCCTGCTGAGGGCTTTTTAGCATTTTCGGACCTGCGCCCTGGGGTTTGGGACAGCTGGAGCGAGGCAGGCAGAGCTTACGAGCAGTTTGTGTCTTGTCACCCTTGTGATATTGTTTAGGGGTTAGGGGATTCTGGATGTTTTCGCAGGCTAGTGAGAAATTGCTCGGTTGCCCGCATTGACGTTTCTCCATACGTTTGGTTCCAAGTTATGCCTCATGTCCGAAGAGACCCGACCCCTCACCCTACCCGCCCAGACATTCAGCATCAGGCCGGCACTCTTTCTCACTTTCAGACTTCCTGTTCTGCTGACGCAAAAGGCTTGCTGAGGCAGCACGCACGTCCCTGTCGCATCCCCGTCGGTGTACCGGTTGCACTTCGGTCAAAGTCCCGGTCGTGTCTTAGTCGTTGTCCCGGTCGTAGTGTGGTCGTGTCCACGTCCCTGTCGTATTCCGGTCGGTGTAT
This sequence comes from Symbiodinium sp. clade A Y106, assembly GCA_003297005.1. Classification (NCBI taxonomy): domain Eukaryota; class Dinophyceae; order Suessiales; family Symbiodiniaceae; genus Symbiodinium; species Symbiodinium sp. clade A. The sequence continues at coordinate 149,715 of BGNK01000747.1, read as the reverse complement.
AGCTCGCGTTTCGGTCAGTGTCCCGGTGTCGCGCGGCGCTTTATCCGGTCAGTGCTTCGGTCAGTGTCCCGGCCACGTTCCGGTGTCCGGGTCGGCGGGTTCCGGGCGTGTGGTCTCCCGGTCATGTCGTGATCCATTCTCTCCTGTTTTTTGGTTGATGTGTCGGTCGCGTTCCGGTCAGTGTCCTGGTGGGGTCTTGGTCGTGTCCCGGTCGTGTCGTGGTCAATGTTCTGGTCGTATCCCGGTCGGTGTCTCGGCCGGTGTCCCGGTCGTGTCTTGGTCGTTGTTATTTTCGTTTCGTGGTCGGCGTTCTGGCCCTGACCTTGTCCCTTTCGATGTATGGTCGTGCATCGGACACTGAAATACATAATGTAAAAAGCGTGTGCGAAGCACTATGTGCCACACATGTGCAACAGGAGCTTTGCTTGCAAGCAAGCATGGCTGAATTTCGATGTGACGTACCTCGCGCCCCAGTGCTAAGATGTGATTACGATTGGATGCCGGTATCCCAAAGATGTGAGTGCTTTGGGCTTCGTGTTGGGGTTCAAATTCAAGTCAAAGTCATGCCCCAGTGCCAAGATGTACGATTGTTTCCCGCTGTATTGGGCCCCAAATGGAGCCCCAGCGTTAAGATGTCCAAATGGGGCCCCAGCGTTAAGATGTGCGAGTTGTTGAACATGCCTGGAAGTACCGCACCAAGCCCCCAACGTGCCGGGATCTTTGTTTTTTGGGATCAGGTCTTCGAGATTCGGGTTCGGTGTGAGGGTTTGGAGTTTTGTCCGCTTCCGTTTTTTGGGCTGCTAGTCTGTGGTTCGAATACATCAGCATGTCCTCATGCATGAGGGGAAGTCCACTGCTTCGTGTCAAATCGACAGGAGCCCTCAACTTCGGCAATGCTCAACAGGTTCAGAATTTGCCCGTGTTGAAATCCTTCATGTTGGGCTTCCACAGCCTCACGATGCCGGAACTCTGAACCCCAAACCTTAAATCCCTGAGCCCTCAGCCCTGGACGCCAAACCTCCACTGCTAAACCCTAAGCAGAACCATCCCAAGCTTGCGATGCGATGGCGATGACTCTGCACGAGCGCTGTTTGCACGGATGCGGATGCCGACGAATGCGCAGGAACAGGCCACGGCTTATAGAGGTGCTTAGGCATGAACATTGATGACAACCATGCTTTAGGGTTTGGGGTTTGTGGGCCTTGGTGGAAAGTGCCGTTTACATAGGCTGTTGCTTTCTTTTCTAATCTGGGTGAAGCTGCCCCTCGCCAGAAGAGTTGGAGCTTTGGGGTGAAAGACGGCTTCTTTCGTGTCATTCACAAGTTGCCTGGTACTTCCCTTTAATTATTGCTCAGGCCCCAACTTACGACCAGCTGGGTGTCTGGAGCCCTGCACGGGCACGCCCAGGTCCAGATGCTTATGCAGCAGCGCGCTTCTCAATTCTGGCGCCGGCAGAGCCAGCGGATGCCTGTCTACAGGTGCACCAAAGAGGCATCGAGAGGCCAGGTCCCAATGTCGAAGGTCTGCGGCGAGAGCGCTCTTGGTATGGATGGCTGCAGCATGCACTGGGATCGTTCAGGTTTCTTGAGCTCGTCTGTTTCAAACCCCGATCATTATGGCCAAACTTTGGAAACACCAGTCTGATTCACAGACTCCCAGTTGACTCTTCGACCCCAATCTTAAAGCATCAGCGTGTTAATGTTGGAAATGCAAACTGTTGTGGTTGTTCCTGCTGATCATGGTGATGATGATTCTGATGAGGATGATGATGATGTTGATGATGTTGATTCTGATGGCCATCGTCATATGTTGCTGTCAGAGACGTCGTGCATCCAAGGAGGGCCAAAGAGCACCTCGTGTCAAGGTATGTGGCAACCTTGAAAGAGGCTGGAGTGATATTATATGAGTGTATTTTTTTGAACTCAGAGGCTGCGGGGTTCTGAATCGGAAGTTGTTGATGAAGACATTATGCCGTGTGAGACTGCTGGGCTTTGGCATATATCCAGATCCAGATGTGGGACATGTGCTCTTGTTTCTGCAGAGCTGGTTAGAAGTTAGTGCTGTTAGAAGTTGGAAACATTTGGAAACCGTACAGGAGCATTGCAACACGGTGTTGTGCTGCAGGAGCACTTGCAGTCGGCTCACGCCAAAGTCGGAGTAAAGTTAAGTTCAGGAACAGGGAGATTCTGCGGGACTTGCAAGCTAAGCAGCCTTGCCAAGCTCAACGGGACGAAGAGGCCCGGTCGTTCGGACATGGACAGTTGACCCTCATCCCTAAAGCCCTTGATGCTACATAAGCCTGCAGTAGTAGCAGGGTCAGCCCTCTGTTTGCGAACTGGTCGCAGAGCTGTCCGCAGCTCAGCTGCGCAAATGCACAGCAGACGCTGTCAAGATGTTGCTTTCGAGGCTTCGGACTTGGGCTCGGGTTTCGGGGCAGGTTTGTAGGGGGAGGGCGGGGCGTCGGGGGCGGGGCCTGCGAGTAGGCTTGAGGGGCATGGCTTCGTAGTTAGTAGGCCTTCTGAGTCAGAGACGGCCGTTTGGTCTACCGTCCGCACATTGGGGTGTACCTCTATGCAGGCTCGCCTTCAATTGCTATGTCAAAGCTTCTTTTCGACTGGGTTTTCAACGGATCTATACCTCCCCGTGCATTGCATTGTGAGGCGGCTTGGCCATGCTCTTCTCGATGCAACAAATGCACTACCACATTCATGCACAAGGATACTATTCTGTTCCATTAATAGGCCCATGTCTGTGTGACTGACTGCCACGCAAGACTTGTTTACTCTTGTACTGGCCTCGTGTAGTTGTAAGCCTTCTGTGCCTACCTAAACAGAGTTGTTCCCCAGGTCCGTGTCGATGTACTTGAAAGTTGGGGTCTGCAAAAAAAAGTGCAACATGTGATCGACAGACGTGGGAGGGTCAACTACAGGAGACCTACTTCCGAAAGCAAACACGGCATGAGTTCAATGAGTTTTGCCGACTTGCCCGAAATCTCAAAGATGATTCCACAAGTTGGACGGACGCGACCCAGGACGAGCATCGCTCGTCGGTGGAAGCGTTGCGATGCGGTGGTCACCAACCTGCAAGATATCTCTACATTTGTTGATTGTCTATGGTGGCTTCAGGTTCTCTGTAAAGCGAACGTCCAGGGCAGTGTGGCATTCCGGATTTCTCTTCTGCTATATATTCTGATGAAGTTTTTGGACGCTGGGCATGGGAAGGTGCAGGCGTGGGCGTCCACAGGACAGTTTTGTTTGAAACGTCCTGTAGTTACATTTGAGCTTTCATCGGTTCCAGCGACAGCCTTTCGACCACGTCCTCCTCAGGCGGCTTGCTCCTTGCTGCTGTACAGCGAGGCACCAGAGCAGTGGCCGCCCCTAGCTAACGTATGTGCCTGCTGGACGCGTGCATCCACACTTAGCTAGCATCATCAGCACAAGCAGGTTCATTCGCAGGTCAAGGGTCCTTGAAGATCTGGCCGGCCATGCTTGCTGTACGAAGTCGCATCGGTGTCGACGAAGTCGCTGATAATTTGCTGTCGCCACGTCGATTCGCAAGAAGCTTGGTTCTTGACCTTCTTTGATGTGCAGAGGCGAAGTAGAGGGAACTCTTTCAGGCAAGGATCTCGAGCGCCTGCTGAAGCATTTTGTGTCACATGGAGTTGAAATCTCTTTATCGATGGGCAGCGGGTCAATGTGCAGCAAACCCGGCAGCCTTAGGCCCAAAGTTGGCCCTCATTGCGAGAGGCACTGCCTGGCGGTCCTACCGGCGGCTCAACGCAGGATGGGAGGGGGGCCAGGTTATAAGAAAAGCAGACCGGACAGTGACTTGATCCACAGGCTTATCCACCAGGGCAACCTTGATGTCGTCACGTGGTACTGTACTATGGCAGTTTACAGTGCGAAGATGTAGTGTTATGTTGGTAATTATAGGATCTTGGCAGGTAGCCGGATTTGATCATGCAGCACATGAGCGCGAGTTGTAAACCTGTGCAGCAGCTGGAGTCACCACTCCCGAAGAGGACACCATTACAATGAAGCCATGATTGGAACAGCTGTATGTTGATGTGGTCGTCCCCCGAAATGAAGAAGCAGATGTAATGCACTACTGTTCAGGTGCTGATGAAGTGGTAGAGCCGTATTGTACAGCTGTTATGAGGCCCGTGCAAAGAAGAGCACCTGTATGACGTGCAGTATAACGATCGTGACAAGGCCAAATCATCGACATCGATGCTGCATAAGTATTTAGCAGCATTGCCATTTTGCCACCTGGATGTATGCTCAGTTATGTTACTTGATGATGTATTATGCAATGCTATATTATGCTTCGTTATGCTATATGAGATTGTGTTGCGTTGTGTTGTGTTCTGTGTGTGTTGTGTGTTGTGCACGTTATGTATGTTATGTATGTTATGTATGTATATACATGCATGTATGTAAGGTACAAGTAAGTGAGTGGAACGTAGGGCAATGTGAGCTACCTATGTACGTAAGTAAGCTAGTTAGTTAGTAAGTTAGTTAGTTAGTCAGCTAGTTAGTTAGTTAGTTAGTTAGTTAGTTAGTTAGTTAGTTAGTTAGTATCTATGTATGTGTGTGGACCATATCGTACCCGCATTCAAAGTCCTTCCATAGTTCTGATAGCCTGTGCGACTGTTTCGTACTTGGGCTGCTCTATTTCTCAGAATTTTACATTGCACCCACCCCTAGTTACTACCATCCTTCACGCATCTCTTGGCTGCGTGACTTTGCCAAACGATTTAGTTTAGGGTCTCGTGATGTATGGTCGAGCATGCGCTAGCTTTTGCAACAGAGTCTACCGACCTATCTGGAACTGCTTCCACCACAAAGGGCGCTAAGCTTTGTCAAGCGCTTCGCCAGCGCTTGGGACGAGAGGGTTGCTCAGCTTGAAAGCCAGTGCGAGAGGTTGCAAAATCCTACATGAACCCTGCAAGGCAGTCGGCATAGCATGCTTCTCATTCTCTGCCACTGGAATCGATCCTCTAACATTGGATGATGTAGCAGAGAAGGGTCGCTCTCTGTTTTGATGTTGTGCAGAAGTGCCTGACTGATGATTTCAGATTATGAACACAGGCGTCCTGCAAACAGTGTCAAGAAGTGCAATGGATTCAAAGGCCTTCACTCAAAAAGACTACACAGGATCTCTCTGATTTGCTTAGCTTGCTGCTGATACAGCTACAGGACCGTTCCAGCGACAGAGCTAGCAAGCATGAGCCAGCTATAAGTCTCAAGTTCAATTGGTCTTCTTCCAGTGCCCTTCGCCTTACATGCCTTACATCTATCCCTCTAAGGCTTGAACACACCGACTACGCTCTCATTCTAAAGCAGCCTTGTGCCGTAGCACTAGCAGGATGCTGCCGATTGTTGTGTGCCCGTCAGATGCCCCATAACATGAAGACTCAGGGTGAGGAAGCTACGGTTTCTGTGATGGGACTGCCGCGCTGTGGTACGGTGCGTATGAGGCTGGGAGCAACGTCGTGTGCACGCCAAAGACATGCTGCAGCGGCTGAAGGATGCTCATGAGGCCACCACTACCCGTCACCACTATACTATCTTCGGGGTTCCTTATTACAAATATAGTATAATGGACCCCCAAACCCTATTGTGATTATTTAGGCTTCTATATTACCCCCTGGGTCTCTGCTTGCTTTATCCCAAGAAGGAATGCCTGTGCCACTGAAGAGGTGCCGCCTCGCTTCTACTCCGTGTTACAGCGGACGGCCCGGTCTGAGGGCGTTTAGCGTCCAGGGCTTCTGGACTTCGGGTATTTCAGATTAGTATGTAAGTATATTAGTATATTAGTATATGAGTATATTAGTATATTAGTATGTATTCCATCATTCCGCTATTCTAGTATTCTGTCCTTATAGGACCGAGCCTCATTTCGGAGGCTGCTCTATTCTTCAGCCTAGGAATCACGATGCAAGTTGCAACATTAGAAGAGAGGAGTGCCAGGAGAAGGCATGTCTGGGCTAAGCCGCTGGCAGTGTTTGCGCTTTGGTGTTTTCTGAAGTTTTGAATGCAAGAGAACATATACAAACATTGACATGTGTAACATAGTTTTTTATATGTATTTCTGTTTCTGGTCCCTTTCGGTATGTGTATATATACATATATAAATGTACATATATATATATATATATGTATACAGATTCTGCCAAGAGGATTTCCAAAGGCTCCTTTGCTCCTAATTACTCGAGGGCCTCTGCCTTAAGCATACAAGTGCTGCCAATAGTCTAGCGGCAAGTGTCGTCAATCTCGTGCGCGACCTCTGATCGCAATACTGTAGTCTTCATTAAGACGACTGCATTAAACTGCCAGGAATCTTCCTAAAACCTATATCAACTCCCACCACTGGGTCCCATCACCCTTTCCTCATGCTTCGCCCCAGAACTGGCAGGTCAGCGTGGCTTGCGTGCACAAGGATGGCCCGGGATCCCGGTTCTTGCGAAGCCCGATCTTCAAATCTATTTACCAGTACTATTTTGGGGGTTCCTTGGGCGCTTCTCAAGCATACTTAGCCTTTGCTAAGAGTACCCTGTGCTATCGTATCCCCTCCTTTGCGGCCTCATGTCGGAATCCTGTCTTCCCCTTCGCCGTCTCGCACAGAATCATGCTCGAGCTTGCAAGGCGCACACTACCCCCTTTATGGCCAAGGAATTAGAGCTCCAAGACCCTAAACCACCCTAAACCGCCTAAACCCTAAACCGATGCATCTAAACCCTTAAGTCCCAAACCCTAGACTCTGAACCCTCTAAACCCCCTCTAAACCCCCCCAAACCCCCCAAACGCCCGACCCAGGCCCATCTTCAGAGCTTCAGTCCCTCATTGCAGCCACCGCAGCAGCAGTTTGCCGCTGCGATCCGGAGGCACGGCTGGCATTCAAATTCGGATCGTTTAGGGCTTGGGAGTTTAGGGGTATGCTTTTTTTGGCAGGTATTTCTGTCATTGAGGGTTGCAGGATTAGGGCCGTTTCGGGTCTCGGAAGCGGTTAATACGCTGGGTCTTGAGAGTCGCAGTCTAAGAGGTTTCTATTGATTCAGACATTGTAGGAGTGTTGTTCAGGAGGCCAGCTCGGTTTGGGGGCTTCAGGGTTTGGTTGGCTTCCGGCTTGAGGGATTTGGCTTGCTTCGCAGATCCAGGGCCTTGCCGTTGCAGAGGTTATCGAGTCTTCAAAGCAAGTCCTTGCCATGTGGATAATTGCTTGCCGTGCCACGCCCCAGTCAGTGTTTCAGTGCAAATGTGCAGCAGCAAAAGGAAGCCAGTTCCTTTTGTCCGAATCACCATGTTCAACCAACAACCTCGCTTCAGCATCACACGTCCGTGAATGCCTTCACCTTTCCTTTTTTGCATTCTTGCTAGGAACAGCGTCTTCCCAGAGACTCCAATATCCCTTAATTAAGGACTAGACCTTAAATTATAGTAGGATCCCTAATATGATTTAAGGAATATGTCCTTAATTAAGGGATATTGGAGTCTCTGGGTTCCACTAAAGTGCTCTCAGAGCAGCCCCCAACTCGAGAGATCAGTGCCTTCCTGGCGAACTCACGAGCTTCTTGAGCCAAGCCAGGGTTCGTGCCCTATTTGCCTTGCGAGATGGACCCCAGAAGACAGGTCCAGGGACTGGGCGCCTGGGTGGTAATAATAATGCTAATAGTATGAAAGAATAGTATTAACAATAGCTAATAATACAATAATAGTAATAGTTATGGTGATGTGGACGTCTAGGCAGTTTCAAGCAGAGTGGGCTAAATAAAGTTTATAGTGGACACTGCATCAGCTCACGGCAAAATGCACTTGGATAGGCTATCACGTCGCAACGTCGATCCTTTCGCCCCAGCGTACAGCTGCTGCTTGTAACTTTCGCCGAGGCTGTGAGCTGTGGGGTTCGCAAAGTGCAGCTGTTAAGGGACATTGCAGGCCCATATACTGGGTGTTTGGGCTGTTTCGTACGTCTGGAGTATGTGTCAAGATTGACAAGCCTCAAAACTCCCAAACCCTAAACCCTAAACCCTAAACTGCTGAAGGACCAAGACCAAACCCTAGTCGTGGAATCCAAGCTCTAGACTCGAAGAAGCACCCCAAAGATACCACACCGGAGTTTCGCGACAGCTTGATCGTCCTGTCTTGCGACCACGTTCTCCACGTGGACTGCTTTTGGAAAGTGCTGCTGGGACTGGAAAAGTGGGTCTTTGGGTGCTGAGCTGTGAGTGTGTTGGTTTCAGGCAGATTCTGACTTGGAGGTTCGGGTGTATTGGCTAAAGTGAAGTCTTCACTACAGTGCCTCTGAGCCAGCCAGAAACACATCTTTGCAAAAGAGGAAGTAGCTAGGACCTAGGACATGGGCAAGATGTACTCAGAGCTTGCAGGAGTTTCAGGCTCTGGGTTCTCGGCAGCCGAGATGCCATCAGGCCTTGCTCCTCCCATGGTGGTGCGCTCAGGATTATGTCTTCCGGAGCCGAGACTTTACGAGGAGCGCAGCTCTTTGATGCCTATGTGCTGCATTGTTGCTATTGAGCCCTGCTCGAGTTTGCAAAATACAGCAGTGTCGATGACCGAAATCATGTTCCTGACGAGTTGGGAAGCACTGTAGTCCAGCTTGAAGAAGTGCGAGGGGCACGTGAGTTGAGTCGATACGTGTAGCGAAGATGTCAACCAGTTGCAGAGCTACAGCTGTGGAAGGGCAACAGGTTGTGGTTTTCAGGCAGCCCGCATCTGTGCTTCCAAGTGTGTATCCTCGGAGATATACAAGTAACTAAACTACCCAGCAGTTAACGAAGAGTCATGCCCAACAGCTGAGGCACGGCTTCACCCTGGATCCCATATCTGATATCTGCATCATGTCTCATGTTTGCACAGAATTCTTGTATTTCAGGGTACTTGGTAGTGCTACAGCGACGTGAACGTTCGGCTTGAAGTTATCACATTCTGGAAAGCTCTCCCCTAGCTGCACGAGTACGACTGCATGGTACCGAGCTGCGGTCGGGAGCGCAGGTACACGTATGGCCAGAAGATAACAATAGACCACCCCCAACCTCGAGCTGAGAAGCATCCTCCTTCGGCTTCCCAAGCCTGCGTCGTTTCACAGGATGCTGCCGAATCTGCACCCAGCCCGGCTCTTAGTGCCTGCAGATCCCTTCATTCTCGAGTGCTTTGCCCTACTTGCCGCTTTTGCTCCTAAGTGCAACAATTGAGAACAGAAATATATTGTGCCCCATGAGCTTGCGAACGATGTCGGATGACGGAATTCTTTGGGTTCATTGCTGGACCCGCACATCATCATGCTCTGTGCTGCACCTTACCGTACCTAACCCGCGATCCTGATCAGTCAGTTTTAAGAATGTCGAAACTGGCCTGTCTAACCTTGCTCAAGCATCCAGTCACCAGTGCAGAGCACACAAGGCGCTCCCATTGGGGTCCTGTCGCTCGGGGCAACTTCCGCTGTATGCCGCTGGGCAAGGATGCAGGGCTTGGTTTTGATATAAGTGGTTGTCAAAATTATGGTCCCTTTTTGGGTCCCTATGATAATTCGGCACCTATTATTAAGGGTACCCAAAAAAGGGGCCATAATTTTGACAACCAGTCATATGTGGGAATGCGTAGGGATCCGGAGATTGGGACACAGGTTTTGTTCTCCAAGCTTCTGGGTGGCAGCACGAGTCTTGGAGGTCGGATCAACAAGAATGCCATCCCGAACGCCATGTTGCTGCTGTGTTGTGGAGTCAGTACCCATCCAAATTACATTCCGTAGTGCTGCCGTGTTGTGGAGTCAACATGCATCCAAATTCTATGTTGCTGCTTTGTTGCAATACAGGCAATGTCGAGGGGTTCGATGCCAGAACACATCAGCAAAGTGGCAAGAGGAGAAGCGCATTCAGCCCACCACAAAGACTTTCGGCTGGGTAGAACAAATTACAAAACTTGGGTGTTGAATAGTAATAGTATTGGCACCACATCGTAGCAGCAACACCCCTCCCCCCAGATGGGGCTGTTCTGTCCCCCTCTCGTGCCCCCGGCCGTTCGGTACCCCTCTTGTGCCTCAAGCACCTCGGCCTTGTTCGGGTCGTCTAGCCGTTCGTAGCAGCCCCTAAATATGACCTAAACCGTATGCCCTATAAGCCCTATAAGCCCTATAAGCCCTATAAGCCCTATAAGCCCTATAAGCCCTATAAGCCCTATAAGCCCTATAAGCCCTAAACCCTAAACCCTAAACCCTAAACCTAAGCCCGATGCCCTGACCTCTTAGGCTCTGCTCGGCGGCTGCAGCGGCCCTGGTCCGGCAGTGCGAAGCGGGAGGCAAGGAATTTTGGATGCTGAAGGCTTGCGGCTTGGAGGGCTTCGGCTTTATAGAAATTGTTAAGAGTTTGGGTGCCAAAAACGTTTTGACCGAAAGTTTGTTGACCGAAACGTTTTGAGCAGGTTTCTCTGTTGAAGTTGATTTCGGGGTTGATGGGCCGGGCTGGGACTGAGCTGGGCTGGTTGGCCGGGGGGGTCGGGGCAACCCCAAACCCTTTTCGATTTATGCTTCGGTGATTTTATTTGTACCTTCAACGTCATACATGTAGTCAAAACCCTAAACCCTGTACCCTATTCGTATTTGTTCTCCGTGTTAGTTTCTCTCCTAAACATAAGACAGTCAACTTATTTTTCGGTTGCCGAACTGCTGCTTATATTGTTGTAGGTGGAGATCTCGACGGAGATCATGTCTTCGTCTGCTTTTGGGAGAAATTGGTTCATGTGGTGAAGCTTACCCAGCCCAGTGTGTCACGTCTGGAGCCCGTGCTGAAACTCTGCGATCGGGAAGTCCTGGATCCGGTGATTCTCCATACTACCGCATGGAGGGTTTAAATATAAAATCCTAAACCCTTTTCGTAGTTGTTTTCGTTTTTCTCTGTAACTCATAAGACCAGTCAACCTACTTTTTCGGTTGGTGTGATTTTTTACTTATATGATTGACTGAACACACGAATCGTCTTCAACCCCAAACCCTAAACCCTTTTCGATTCGTGTTTCGTTATTTTGTGTATGAAAGAACATACGTGACGGCGTTTTTCTCGTCGAATGTGCAATTTTTTGTGAGCTGGCTGGGCCGGGGGTTGGGGTGGGCTTGAAATTGACGGTTCAGGGGGTTCGACGCAAGCAATGACAAACAATTTCTATGTATTTCTTTCTTGAAGGTTTAGGGTTTAGGGTTTAGGGCTTCGGCTTTCAGAGTTACAAGGTTCAGGTTGAAGATCCACAGCCCGCAAGAACATCGAGTGCTTGTTGGGAGCAGGTAGCGTTGAAGGAAAAGATGAAAGCATGTTTGGGCAGCTCATCTCCTGAAGCTTCTATTCCGAGTATGCAGGCGAGCTCACTTGTGAGGAGCTTGCAGAGTACTGCCGACGTATCGCCAAGGAGAGATAAAGCTGCTAATATGGCTCGACTCGAGGGTTTAACGGTTGTGGGGAGCAGTAACTTGGCAGCCAGACACTCTACGTTCCAATGTTTGGTGAAGCTGGTCGGTGACAGCTGACGCAGAGGTGCATGAGGCCTGTGGACCCAAACCCTAAACCCTAAACCCTTCGTAGTCGAGAGTTCGCCTGTCGCCTGGGACTTGGGAGCTGCTGTGAGGAGATTGGCGTGACCTACATGGCGACCTTGCGGGAGTTGGCCAAAGAGATTCGGAAGAAGGCCGTTCCTGCAGAGGAAGTCTGGGTAGATGTAGGTGCAAAGAGTGGAAGCGGTTGAGCGGTTTTCGGAAGTCGAATGCTTCGGAGACCTGCACAGGAATGATGTGAACGTGAAGCAATAAGTTCAGCCTTAATGCTGTTTCGGCCTGCGGCGGTCTGCCCACTGACAGCTGGGAATGGCTTGAAACTGGACAGCTTCGTTTTCAGTGGTGGCATGTTCTGCTGCTTCCATTGACTTGTCTGGATGTGCCATTTGATTGGTTTTAGCCTATCCACAGCCGCCGTTGCAGTCAGAGACCCCAAAATCTGCGTGCAACCCCTAAAAGCCATGTATACCCGCGTCCTTGAGTTGTGAATTCTCGGAAGGGCGCAAAGCTTCCGGTGGCAGAGATGGCAAAGCTGGAGAGGTCCCTGACCGGGCAAAGTGTTCATGGCGTAGGGTTGAGGTATAGAGTGTGGGGGCCCAGGGAGATTAGGGTTGAGGGTTTGGCGTTCAGGCCCGTGTTTCTTAAAGCTGAGGGCAGCAAGAGCAAAGGTCGCAGCATGCACATGCACAGGCCTCAGCCCAACAGACCCCGAATGACAGCTCTTGGGGGTTTAGAGTTTAAGACGACGCAACCGACTATTTGCTCATCCTCGGTTGTCAAGCTCGCGAACTCACTGTGGTATCTATCTTCATCCTCGGCAACCCCAAAATCTCAATGAAGATGCTGAATACTCCGACAGCGACACCCCATGATCTGGGAGGTTGGTCAGCAGCGCAGCCGAAGTTTCTCTGGATGACATATCCTGAATCCCGGAAAAAGAAGAGTTACATGCTTGAAGGATACTATGAATCACATATCATATCTTCTCGACTTCTCAGAATCACGGTCGGAAAGAATTGTCCTGGGAATTGGGTGTTTCTGGTGGTTGGTCAAAGACAACTGTCCTGGAATGAATAGTTATAGTTGCGTTTTCGATGTTCAGGGAAAACTGTCCTGGGGATGTGGTGCTGTTGGCTGGTCAATCTAAACTGGCCTAGAACAGTTCTTTATGTCCGGTCGGAGGAAATTGTCTTGAGTATGTGGTGCTTTTGGTGGCTGGTCAAAGGCAACTGTCCTGGAATAGTTGGTCAGTATGCCAAGTCGGTGGGTATGTGACAAGTAAATTCTCCTGGAAGAATTGCATCTTTGTGAGCATGGGGTGATTTTGGTGGCTGATTGGACAAACTGCGCTTGTATGTCAAATCGGAGCTTTTCGCAATTCATTGGTCAGAGAGCAATGTTAGAATAATTGAGCCTTTTTGATTTGCCTTCCGGGAGGAATCTGGGTGTTTAGATTAAGAGCATCTATGGGTCCCCTTAGGATGACAGCCAAAGTGGTTGAATGTCGATTCAATCTTGTTACACATCGATTTTTGGCTGTCTCTCCACTGTTTTGTTTAAGATACTTTGTAAAAACTACATGAAATGGATTCAAAACCCTGCTTAGACGCTACATCAAGGGGCAGGGTACCTGCAAATACCTCGTGACAAATCCTAGAAATCTTAGTGTCGCGAGCGCTTCTCTCCCGGTACTACAATGCAGAAGATTTGGTAGCTTTAGGAAATCTCGCGGTATAAAACCTTCCCAATTTGGCTAGCTTTAGGGGGACATTCTCGTGGTAATCAAATTCTACAGGTTTTTGGCGGAGGCTTCAGTGCAGTGCTTGCTGAATGAAGCCAAGAATCAGGGTTCGTGTCTGGTTCCGGTCCGGTTCGTGTCGGGGGTCCTTTCGTGATTGGTTCGTGTCTGGGCTCGTGTTTGGGTTAGTGCGCGGGTTTGTGTCTGGTTCGCGGCCGGGTTCGTATCCGGGTTCGTGTCTGGTTCGTGTCCTGTTCGTCACCGGCTTCGTGTCCGGGTTCGTGTCCGGTTCGTGTCTGGTTTGTGTCTGGGTTCGTGTCTGGTTCGTGTCCGCTTCGTGTTTGGTTCGTGTCTGCGTTCGTGTTTGGGTTCGTGTCCGGTTCGTGTCCGGGTCGTGTTTGGGTTTCGTGTCTGGTTCGTGTCTGGTTTGTGTCTGGTTCGTGGGTGGTTCGTGTCTGGTTCGTGTTTGGTTCGTGTTTGGGTTCGTGTCTGGGTTTGTGTCCGGTTCGTGTCCGGTTAGTGTTTGGGTTCGTGCGTGGTTCGTGTCCGGTTTGTGTCTAGTTCGTGTGCGGCTCGTATTTGGTTCGTGATTGGTATACGGGTTCGTCTTAGATCATATTTGATTACGTATCGATTTCGTATCTGGGCTCAGATTTCGCTTTATATAAAATAATATATTATATTGAAATTCTAAAAGAAAATAATTCTCTACATATTTCAATTCTATTGTTTATTTAGTGATTAGATATATTTTATTTTATACGAAATTCTTTCTTGTAATTTTTTCGAACACTGAAATTTTGGATGGGGGAAAAATTTTAGAATTTTTGTATTTCTCTATAGAAAAATATATTTATATATTTTTTTCTAATATATATATATAAAATAATTCTCTAATTGATAATTCAAAATTTTATTAGAT
>BGNK01000747.1:24332-135470 GCA_003297005.1 Symbiodinium sp. clade A Y106 | reverse complement strand
TAAAAGATTTGAATTTTTTAAAAAAATTTCTGAAAATTATTCTATTATTATCATCACCACGAAAATTAGTATAATTAATCTTTTTTTACTACGATAATAATGAGCTCGAGCCGAACATAAATCATAGAGAAATTTGGCTATTTTAGATCAATCCCTCCCAGCTCCCCTTTTCAAGATTCCCCCCACACGAAACTTATGCAATCTATCAAATCTAGATTTCTATCGCCTATTCTCTAGTGTTCTTCTCCTCTCCTCTCTCTTCGCCTCTCCCTTCCTCTCTCCTCCTATCCCCTCTTTTTCCATCACCTCCCCTCTCATTATGACGACCCGTGGCCTACAAATTCTGCAAAGGCTTATATATTTATTTCTGTGAATTTTCTTGCGATTTAGCTATAATTTGGGTGGCCGTCGACCCTCCGCAACCAAATCTCAGAAAATCAGAGCCCAAACCGGACAGCCACCTGGGTAACAAACGCCTAGGAGGGACAGTGATTTTCCTATGATTTGCCTGAGTATTTTGGCGTGGGGTTTGAGCTCCGGACGTTGTTGGCCCTCTTCAGGGAGCCTGGTGAAGGATCCAATCAAATCCCAAGAAAATTATAGTCCAAACCGAACAGCCGCCTGGGTAGCAAATACCTAAGTTGGGCTATGATTTTCGTGTGATTTGGCTAAAAGTTTGGGGGGTGGGATTTAGTGTCGCCCTGGGCTCGGATTTGGGGGGTGCGTTCGCCCTCCGAGAGCCTAGAGAAAGATCCCGCAGCCAAATCTCCGAAATCATAGCCCAAACCGAGCGCCTAGGAGGAGCTTCAATTTTAATATAATTTTCTATAATTTAACTAATAATTTTAGGGGGTGGGATTTAGGCTCCGCCCTGCATAATAAGTTGGAGGGGCGTTACCCCTCCTTAGAGAAATTAGTAAAAGATCCCGCCAACCACAGCTTGAGGGATGAGATTTAAGCTCCATTAGGGGGGGCGCTTGAGTAAAAGATCCCGCCAACCACAGCTTGAGGGGTGAGATTTAAGCTCCATTAGGGGGGTCACTTGAAGGAACAAGGTTTCCTTCTCTTCTCACGTAAACGCAAGCTAGGGGATCAAAGATCCTAACGAAGAATTCCCCAAATCTCAATAAAATCATACGACACTCATAGAAAAAATCCTAAGAATAATACATCGGAATCTCAAGTTCAATAGAAAATAATCATACGAAATTCATACCCCATATTCCCGCCCACATAATAATCCCAAGATCAGCTCATAAAATAATATATTTAGCTACTTTAACTACTCTCAATATTTGTATACACAGACCGTCGTAACTATCTCTCCGCTCCACTCCCCACCTCTCCCGATCTCTACCCTCCTCTCCTCTCTCCTCGTTCCCTCATTCCTCTCTCGTGACTCGTATCTCGTATCCTCCCCTTGCCGCTCCCGTGTCTCATATCTCGTGTTTCGTATCTCTCGTCTCGTCTCATCTCATCTCCTCCCCTCTCCTCTTATCTCCTCTCGTCTCTTCTCGTCTCCCTCCTCTCCTCTCTCCTCTCCCGCGCTCCCCTCTCCCCCTCTCCCCTCCCCTTCTCTCCTTTCCCCTCTTCTCCTCTTCCCTTCTCTCCGCTCCCCTTTTCCCCTTTTCCCCTCCCTCCCCTCCNTTTTTTTTTTTTTTTTTTTTTTTTTTTTTTTTTTTTTTTTTTTTTTTTTTTTTTTTTTTTTTTTTACGGCGTTTCCTATATTCGCAGTGCCTGCGGCATCGGTTCCTTGCGGTGCCGGTGCTGCTGCGGCCGCTGTTGTTATGGGTGGTGGTGCAGCTGCTGTTGTGGTAGTGGTCGTTGTTATTGTGGCTGTTGTTGTTGTTGCTGTTGCTGCTGTTGTTGTTGTTGTTGCTGTCATTGTTGCTGCTATTGTTGTCGCTGCTGCTCTTGGTGTTATTGTTGCTGCCGCTGTTGTAGTCGTTGATGTTGTTGTTGTTGTTGGCTCCGACATTAACGTAAACGCGATAAGACCGACATGCCGTTTGCATTGGTTTTTACAGCACATCCTGCACTCGAAATGCCGAAAACATGAGTGTGGCCGATATTTCTTGCATCATATTGAGGCCTGCTCACATAAATACGGGGTCCCCCCTCGAAGTAAGCGCACGAGCTTCGTCACCTACAAAGGCACCTCAATGCTCGTTCAACCGGATCCGAAACCCCAAGATCTGTGTGAGCCCTTTCTCTCTCGACTGTAGACCTCGAGCTGTTGAGACCTACGCTGTGCCCGATCTTAGATTGCAGCCCCGAAGCAACCCGTAACAAAGCAGGATTCGAGTCAAGAAGACGCAGGGGCTGCAACTGTCTGGTCTTGGTGCCAGCAAGGTCCGTTGGGGAGCAAAGGATAGCCCAATGCCCGAGGCCCGCGACCCTATCTAGTAGGAGTGATTGCTAGAGTGCTAGATGCATACAATATGGGGTCCTCACACACAGGACACCGTTTGAAGACTTGAAGCAGATAGTACACCGTATAGACGCACTATCACCAGCAGCAAAAAGGAATGTAGCCCCTCTTTGCGGTGGAGAGTGGTGCTTTCATGCTCTTTGCATGATCTCTGAACTTGCAAACTCAAGAATGAAGAATACATAAGACGTTAGTAGCTGGAACAGGGTCTCGAGGCAAAAATCTAGTATAGAAGACATAATAAGGAAACCCAAAGAACAGTATCGTTAAGCTTAGACCTTCATCTGTACCTCTTCAGAGATCCCGAAGCTTCTATAATTGGCGACGCATCTTGCTTTGAGCAGAAGCATCGTGGTATTCGGTATTCGACCAATACAAGGCAAATGATATTGTAGTTTTCGAAGAATACAGGGCTGAGCATACCGGCCCTCAGTTTTCCACGCGCGTCGCTGTCTGCGCATTAATCTTCAAAAGTTCCTGGTTCCTACTTCTCCATCAGGCCTCATCGGGGTACCCAGGTGCACCTGGCATCTGACCGAGGCCCACACGCTACTGATGTCTTATCAAGCCTATTCCCGCTGACGATGTGAGAGGTAATGTGAATGGCACGTGGAAACACTGTGCCATGATGGCAGAAGTCCAGAGAAGAATCTCAGAACAACATCTGAAACGAAAGCACGCCCTGCTGCCTGAAAAGTGCTATGGACCTCCGGTCCAGGCACGGCGATGGGCGCACGCCGGGAAGATTCTTGCAAGAGACGGAGGGCCTCACTGGCCCTCACTTCTTCTGTCGCTTGGCCCAGACACTGCCCGTGTCGATGAGACCCGCCTTAGCCATGGCCTTAGCCTCCACGGAGGAGACTTCGAGGTAGCCCTGGGAGCTGGCCGGGTTCAGGCCTGCAGAAGCCTCCATGGAGGAGTCCTCCTCGAAGTAGATGCTCTGCGCGCAGTCCGTCAAGGCCAGGAAGTTCATGTGGCCCTTGTGCAGCCCGAGCTTGACCTTCATGCACCAGACGATCTACGATGTTAATTGCTTTGCTTACTATCTGTAGCTCCCGAAGGGCATCCTGCGTTACAGCATATGCCGCATGAACTGGGTCGCCGAGATTCTGTTCCAGAGGCAGGCTCTGCCAGCTGCCACACTGCGTTGATGGCAGTGCGTGTGGAGGGATCGAAGTAGCGGCCGTCGTAGATCTGATCGGAGATGTGCGCGCTAAGCTGCCGGAAGAGAAGAGTAGACCTGGCAAGTGGAATGAAGGCTGCAGCTAGCTTTGCTGTACTTGCTTTTGCCTTTTCTCTCGCAGCCCAGTATGACCTTTCCGCGCACACATATTTAATAAACTATCAATTGCGGCTGCTACTTACTATGATAGTGTGACTGTGACTACTGACGAGCTCTTGTGTTGCATTTAACAACATCATGAAAGGCCGTTGTTGTGAATAGAACAACTGCTATGAGAAACAGGAACGAACCGCTCGAAAGGGACTTGAGTGTTTGATAAACAGGAACAAACCGCTTGAAGGGGACTAGTGTATTTGAGAAACAGGAAAACCCCCTCGAAAGGGACTGGAGCATTTGAGAAACAGGGAAAACCGATCGAAAGGGAGTGGAGTCTTTGAGAAACAGGAACAAACCACTCGAAAGGGACTAGAGCATTCGAGAAACAGGAAAAACCGCTCGAAAGGGACTTGAGCATTTGAGAAACAGGAAAAAACCGCTCGAAAGGGATTAGAGTGTTTGAGGATCAGGAACGAACCGCTCGAAAGGGACTAGAGTCTTCGAGAAACAGGAACAAACCGTTCGAAAGGGATTAGAGCATTTGAGAAACAGGAACAAACCGCTCGAAAAGAACTAGAGCATGTGAGAAACAGGAACAAACCGCTCGAAAGGGACTAGGGAGGGGAGAAACAGGAGCAATCCGCTCGAACGGGACTTGAACATTTGAGAAACAGGAACAGGGCGCTCGAAAGGGACCAGAGTATTTGACGAAAAGGAACAAACCTGTCCAAAAGGAGTAGAGCATTTTACAAACAGGAACCAAGTGCATCAACCGCTCGAAAGGGAATAGAGAATTTGGGAAGCAGTAACACACCGCTCGAAAGGAACTAGAGCATTTGAGAAACAGGAACGGAGCAAAGCGCTCGAAAGGGACTAGAGCGTTTGAGGAGCAGGAACAAACCACTCGAACGGGACTAGAGCATTTGAGAAAAAAAGAACAAACCGCCCGAAAGGGACTAGAGCATTTGAGGAACAGGAACAAACCGCTTGAAAGGGGACTAGAGCATGTGACAAACAGGAACAAACCGATCGAAAGGGACTAGAGTATTTGAGAAACAGGAACGAACCGCTCGAAAGGGACTAGAGAATTTGGGAAGCAGTAACACACCGCTCGAAAGGAACTAGAGCATTTGAGAAACAGGAACGGGGCAAAGCGCTCGAAAGGGACTAGAGCATTTGAGAAGCAGGAACAAAACACTCGAACGGGACTAGAGCATTTGAGAAAAAAGAACAAACCGCCCGAAAGGGACTAGAGCATTTGAGAAACAGGATCAAACCGCTCGAAAGGTACTAGAGCATTCGAGAAAAAGGAACAAACCGCTCGAAAAGGACTAGAGCATTTGAGAAATAGGAACAAACCGCTCGAAAGGCACTAGAGCATTTGGGAAACAGGAACAAACCGCTCGAAAGGAACTAGAGCATTTGAGACACAGAAAGAAACCGCTCGAAAGGATTAGAGCATTTTAGAAAAGGAACAAACCGCTCGAAACGGAGTAGAGTATTTGAGAAACAAACCGCTCGAAGAGAAAACGCATTTGAGAAAACTGGACAAACCGCTCGAAAGGAACTAGTTTATGTGGGAAGCAGGAGCGAACCGCTCGAAAAGGACTAGAGTATTTGAGAAACAGAAACACACCGCTCGAAAGGGACGAAGTGTCTTTGAGAAACAGATACAAACCGCTCCAAAGGGACTGGAGCAATTTGAGAAACAAGAACAAAGTGCTCGAAATGGACTAGAGTTTTTGAGAAAAAGGAACAGGCCGCTCGAAAGGGACTAGAGCATTTGAGAAACAGGAACAAAGCGCTCGAAAGGGACTAGAGCATTTGAGAAGACAGGAACAAATCGCTCGGGATAGTATTAGTATTAGTATGAGTATAGGCATTAGTAGTAGCATTAGTATTTACTTGGAAGTAGTACTAGTATTAGCATTGGTACTACCTAGCACGAGGAGAGTTAGGATTGGTAAAAGTCTCCGTCGTGTTAGAATCAATATTAGTCATCGGGTTCGTATTGGTATGAGTATTTCAATATTAGTATTAGTACTAGACTTAGAACTTCTGGTATCAGTGTTCGTCGTAGTAGTAGTATTGGTATGCATATGAGTATTAGCATTCTTATTCGTATTGTTATTGCCATTGTTGTTCTTATTGGTGCTACCGTTGCTATTGTTTTAACCATTGCTGTTGGCTTTGTCACGGTACGTACTTCTGCTTATTCTTACCATCATGATGATTGTTGCTCTTTCCACAAATAGCATGCGCCAGGCAGGGTTGCACTGTCAGCTAGCTTCTTGGAGTCCTAAACGTAGTATTGGTATTAGTACTCGTATTCGTATCAGTATTCGCATAAGGATCGACGCCTCCGGTCCAGCACTGCCATGTACACGCAGGTCACTGCATGGCCGAGCAGCGCCATGCCCGGAGCTTCGTACCTCAGACCGCCAGCAAAGAAGTCCCAAGGACGAATTTGCTTTTGAGCCTGCCGGAGGTTCAAACAGACATGGTTCGTGGGCTGCGGAACCCCGTATTAACCTCACAGAACCAAGACACCTTGAAACACAGCTAATACACATCAGCCAAAGAAACTGTTCTGAACCCTTAATGCTAATCCCTAAACCCAAAATATTCTGAGCCCTTCCACCTAAATAGCCTCGTGAAATCTGGGACCCTTAACCTTGGCAGCCCTTAGACCCTTAATGCTTCGAGCTGCACACCTCGGGACTTGGTGCCCAAAATTCGGTTCTCAAGGGCTTGGCACAGGCCAATGCCGTTACGACCGGCGATGGTGTTCGCCTGCTGGACAGCCTGGCACATCATAGGTTCCTGATCATGTAATGTAGCCATACAATGATACCTGTTCATACGTATACAAAATACATATGACTTCTGAACTTACTTACTTACTTACTTACAAAATATATATATATATATATATATATATATACACACACATAGATACAGCATATAGTGTGCATATATATATATACACGTTCATGTATGTATGTATATATATATATATACACATACATTGTATATATATATACATATATATAAAAAACAATATATGACCATATATATATTTCTCCTTCTTGTACTTATCATCAGTCATTGTCAAGTGTATAGCATGTTCGCAATGGCTCCTGAAACATCGGTATGACCTTCTAGATCAGGGGCTCTAAAGGAGCGATCGAGGGCCAAACCAGGGACAAGGGTGGCGATGCATGGTTTGTCGAATGTTGGACAGCGGTAGATCGTGCTCAAGGCAGCACAAGCAGTCCTTGAGCCAGACTACTTCGAATTCGGCCTCGTCCAGGGATTGCAACTTACCGCGATTCCTTGAACAACAGCTTAAATGAAATACTGTTTACCCACGGGGGCGCAAGTTCCTACTTGGGATTGGCTCGCATTTCCAAGCTCCAAGTGTTGTATAACTTCGGAACCCCAAACCCTAAACCCCACTGCCACAGGATGAAACGGTGAGGAGCTCAGCTTAACCTCTCAGCCCGCCTGCAGTGGGGTGACAGCTTTTCCGTTGATCTGGGTGCACCTTCCCTTCTCAAACTTCAGGGTGATCTCCTCCTGCTTGTCTGGAGCATCCTGGCTCATCGCTGGTGGGCATATTATGCATGCAGCCTGGGAACCTAGGTAACAAGACCTGAGGGTATCCTGACCTTGCCGCCCAGGGCTCTGTCACACCGGAGAGCTAGAGCAGCTAGAGCAAGAAAACAGAGGTGAGTTTGGCAAAAAGTCATGTGCATCGGGCTGTACCGCGCATGCGAAAACAGTCACCTCGCGGGCCAGTCCGACAAACTTCAAATCTCGAGAGCCCCACTGACAGTGGTGGGATCCCTAAACCGTAAGCATCAAATTTCCCCTCCTTGGGCCAGACGCCCATGACAGGGTTCACGATGGTGATGGGAGTCTGCATGGACTCCAGGTCCTCTGCCTTTCGAGCGGAATGCTACATCTCCAAGGAATACTAGTTGCAATTTGCAATTTTTGAGAGCCGGTTTTTTCCGGCATGCAGTTTGCGCATATCCAGCATTAACTCAATCACAAAAGCTAGAGGGAATCAGAGCACTAATCATGCTTCACCCATGTTTCCAAACCGCTGGGACTCTCTCCAGATGTCTATATCCAACGATCCCCGACGCCTCGTTGCTCAGTCCGCAGATATTCGCATCTGTGGAGTAGCGTTTTGAGGCCTTGGCTGGGAGCTATGAGCTGAGCGCTGGGATTCAACTCCAGAACGGTAGGAAGGGATGGGGAGGCAGTGAAGGAGGGGGGAAAATTGCTCGTTTCTTCGCCCGGCTTTCGAAACATCCCATACAAGTACACAAGTACAGACAGCCAAAAACCAACACATGATTTATGTCAGCAGGGACGCGCCTGTTCTCTGCTGGGACCCAAGCCTGCGAGACGATCTTGTGGTCGATACCATGCTTCTGCAGGAATGTCAGCATCTGCGAGCGCCCTGGGAACTCCTGCAAAACCGTGAGCTAGGCACGGTTCGTAGAGCCTTATAGGCCATTGCAGGATTATTCAGCCTGTAGATACGCGAGATGGATGTTGCTGATGATGTATTTGGTCTTAGTCCTGCCTTTCATCCCCGGTGTTAGCATCGATAGCATGATTTTTCGGCAGATTTATCGATTGTGCACGGAAAGATGCGGGACAACCATGCTCGTAGAACGGCAAATATTGGTATTCATGCATCTGCGACAACGACAAAATATTACCACAACGGGAACTGAGACTCTGACAGGTATCAACGACATTCGTATCCACATACAGACACATATTCGAAAGCATACCGGTGAACCTGATGCTGTTGTTCAACATGGCAACTACCAGTCTACACCACCTGCCATCACCGCTCCTCTATCCCCCGTGGGACCATCAAGACATGCGATGCTAGCGTTGAGAGTCCTGACCCTAAACCCTGAGACACTGTAGGAAATCGAAACAGGAAGGATGCCTCCAACAGCACGGGATCTCGCCAGGGAGCATAGACTTTGAAGGAAGGATCGATGACCTGTGCCCCAGCAATGTGTTTCAAGCCTATATGCTGCGATATGCCGCGGTGATTTCTGTTCTGGTACCGGCATGGTCAGCTTCCCGGGAGCCAAGCAGCACCCTTTGCAGCTTGACTTCACAGAGTTCAGACCGCGATCTGGGCTTCTCTGAGGACGGCGCATTCACGTATCGCTCGAAGCGCACCTGGAAAGTGCATTGGCTGAAGCACAGGACTCGCAAATGACCGGATCATTGTGAAGGCTTTGTGGTGTAATTGTCTGGATACTTAGAGGCCTTAAGTGTCTGGGTTTCAGTTTCTTTGCGGAGGACTGCGCCTGGACTTGCCGGCTGATGTCCGATTTAGTTAGTCAGCAAGAGGACACACCTGACAGTTCTCGAGCCACGGACCAGAATCAGACGAAGCCGTGCTTTGCACGCTGCTCTTTCTGCAAATTGTGCCTTAATGCTGCTGCGAAGCCTGAAAGCCAGATTCTCTCAGACATGCCTTTGGTGCTAATTGCCGGGAATCACGAACTGTGCACAAATGCGATCTTAAGAGAAGGATGGTATGCTCTTGTCGGTATCGATAAAGTCCCAGGATTATCCTATGTCTTGCCTTGCAACGGATGTCCCAGTTCAAAAAGCGCAGGTTATCCCGCCTGGTCGTTGCCACGGCCCGTCGCCCCGTGGGAGAGGACGGTGCAGCCATGTTTCTTCATCTCTGCTAGCAGGCCCCTGCAAAAACACATGGATTGATCAGGGCAACGGTAATCTCTTAGAATAGGGTGTTGGCGCCCATTATACTATAATTATGATAAGGAGCCGCCAAAATAGTGTTGGTAATTATATATTTCGGCCCCTATGTTACCGAACCAGCCATAGTGGCAGCTCTCTTGGTCAGGAATGATCAGGACAGGGGTAATGGTCAGGGAACTCGTTCAGCCGATCTCGCCAACTCCTCTGCACCATGAGTTCTAATGCGGAAATGCAGCCGGTGCCGCCACCACAAACGCAATGATGTCTTGACGCATGTCAAAGGCCAACCGGAAGTGGAGCTAACAACATCCTGATTTACGCGTGGTGGGCACTGCGATACCGTAGCAACTTCTCGATTTGCAGGAGCCTCGCAGTGACGTAGCGGCCGATGCCGGTCGACTGCCAGTATCCTCCGTCGTACATGGCCTCAGGTTTCAGGGCACCGGATTGGTGCTTCCGCTCCATGCTCCTTTGGCGGTCAGCGCAAGACTTCGCAGAACCGCATCAGGCACTCTGTGATTTCACTCATCCAAATCAAGCCCAAAGTCCCGAAATATGAAGCGGCCAGTCTCGAGATCTTTTGCTCGAAACTTGCTGCCGCACATCCTGTCCAAACATGTCCTGAAGACCTGCTCACCCGCACCTGGGCAGCGACCGCCTCGAAGGCACCTTCCGCGATCTCGTCCTGGCGCACAGCTTTGTCTGAACAAGGTGTCGATGCCGGGCACAGGGGCAAGACTTCCAGCGTCAGTTGACCTCCCCTAAACCCTGAACCGTTTTTATGCTTTTTGCCACTCCCTGGAGTCTTGCCCTCCCCGGCTGTGTAGACGCACGAGTGAGACGTAGGAGCAATAGGAGCCCCAACTCGAAACTCAATGATAATAAAGTAAGTCTTTGAGGTCGACGACAATCGTCTCCACCCCACAGGGAGCCATCTTCCTCGAATGAGTTGTGTTTTGTGTAGGGTTTAGGGTTTAGGGGTTTAGGGGTTTAGGGGCTAGAGTTTTGGGTTTAGGGTTTCCTGCCCCTGGCGCGGCAGAGACGGCATCTGCCCCGTCTTCGCCAAGGGCCCAGTACAGGTTGGAAGATCCGGTCATATCTCATGGATATCCCGACTGCATCATTCATATAGGGGACTTAATGATTAGAATAGGGTTTTGGGGCCCGTTATACTACAAATATAATTAAGGAACCCCCGCAATAGTATTGGCAATTATTGAGGCCCCTTTAGCAATCATCATTAGGGGCTCCTCTCAGCCAAGAGCAAAACTTAGAATCCTTGCTGGGGT
Organism: Symbiodinium sp. clade A Y106; assembly: GCA_003297005.1. NCBI lineage: Eukaryota > Dinophyceae > Suessiales > Symbiodiniaceae > Symbiodinium > Symbiodinium sp. clade A. The sequence goes on along the minus strand of BGNK01000747.1, from coordinate 124,699 downwards.
GCCTGTTCCTTCTCAACGGAGCACTGAGCCAGAGTCAGCCAGACTACCCTGAAGCTCCTCATACCTAGACAACCTTCATGTACACCATGTGCACCGGTTCATTGGGTCTTGGGCCTTTGGTCAAGAAGATAGCTGGAGATGTCCTGAGTCTAGATATCGGACTTGAAGGTGTCAGGGGCTATCTTTACCAAGGGCCCCGTCACGAGCGCCTACCCACAACACACGCGGGATCCAACCCCTTGCTGCCAGGCATCTTTACCACATCGTTCACGTCCTCCTCATCTGGCTGGCCGATGTCAGCGGTGAAGCATTTGACCTGCCAAGCTAAGCAACTAGCTGCCTACACTATTATGCAAGATTGCAGACGTAGTGCACGCCTACAGCATGGTTTTGCGAATATATCTACGAATGTAGGCGCAATGTATGTCTGTGTGTATGTTGCTATATACACCCATGCATGCATGTAATGACATTAAATTAAAGCAAGCTGCCTGATTTCATGAACAAATGTGGCTCCGTGCCGAAGCTCTATATCTGCACACCCTACCCATGAGGTTCTGAGGTGCTGCTCCACAGCCCCATAGCAAAGGACAAAGGATGAATGATGGACATGACGCTTCGTTCAGAGACGGAAAACCACGAACTCTCGCGCCTTCACACCTGCCAGGCGGAGCCTCAGCGCCACGGTCTTCGAGTCCAGGCCGCCGCTCACGCAAATGCCGACGACGTCGCCGTTCTCCACATACCTGCAGCAGTCGGAGCTCACGAGTGCAGGAACTCCAGCTAGCGACAGCGATGGTGCACATGCCGCAAATACCACTGATGTTGCCACCGTTGCTCGCAGTGCTGTTGCTGAGTCGAAGTTCTGATAAGCATTGTGAGGGCTGCGCTTTGAGCGTTCGACTTGTAGAGGCCACCGGGCTTCGGTCTTAAACCCTTCAGCCTTTGCGAACTCCACTCTGAATCAGCAGCCATTCAACAGCTTGAGCCTCATCTTTGTCATTTGCATGCCTCCATCCTGAGCCCCTGATGCTGAACTCGCCTGCGTGAGTGTTGCTTCGCTGCTTTGCAGGATCTGACTTCGGGGCGCGACCTAAGATCTGCCTCAAGCCATCCATAGGCCATATACTCGTATACGGTATACGATGAAGCTCTATACGGTAACGGAACCTTAAACCCCTCCTAGGGTAAGAGCCGAGCGGCTTCTTCAGAATGGGGGACTCGTTCAGGCCGCCGTTCGCGGGCATGGCTCTTGGGCTTCTGGGTGCTGCACACGCTGAGAGCTCGCTTGAGGCTGACGTCGGCACGATGTGCGGTGTTTTTTTCTAGGGGCGACAATGAGTAGAGTAGGGTGTTAGGGGTATAAGATACCCGAACTATAATGAGGGAAACTCCGAAATAGTAATGATAGTTATTCGATCCCATATCCAACCCCATATTCAAGCCTTCATCTGGCCCATGGTTTGGGGCACCTCATCTTTATTGGGGTAAGCACCAAACTTCCGGATCGACGATGACCTCGAATTTTACCGCAGTCCGTTCTTTACAGTGCTATGGAGATTTAGCATAGGCGCAAACACATGCCCTCTCCGGCTCCGACCGATTCGGTCTGGCTCCGAGCACCTAAGCCTATCCCTGGAACACGAACTTACATCACAGCACCTCCCATAGATCCCTTGTAGAGTCCAGGGAAACCTAAACCCTCAACACGAAGCCCTAAGAAGGCACTTCCGCTCCTTTTTGTTGCTCAGGCCGCATCTTGTCAGCTTTGGGTTTTCACCGTCCAGCCCTGGTTCTTCAGTGCCTTAGGCGTGCAGTCAGACGTTTGGTTCAGGGTTTAGGGTTCAGGATGAGCGCTGCGCTTGCAGGCAAGCCGGGCATAAGATCAGGTTTCGGTTTCGAGCTTCGGGTTTCAGAATCCTCCATGTTCCTCCATCACCCCTGCCAAAGCTTGAAGCACTACTCCAAGATATCTCCCGACCTTCCAGTGCCGGGCTTGAAGTATTCCTCGAGCGAAACCCGACCCTGAAAGAAAGTCGTCGACCCCTTCGCAAGACAACCGGAAAGGCACTTTGAGACCGTGACCCGCAGGCTCAGCTGGCAGCTGGGAGACAAGACCGACTTCTTCTTGCCCATGCCTTCAGAAGAAAGTAGTGAGAGTTCTCGTCTTAGGTCTTAGTACGAAACTGAAGGCCTGCTGTAGAGTTGATGTGGAACGATATGGAATGGCTGGGCTGGGAGGATTGGTGGCTGCTTTCATCGCCTTCTTAAAGAGAACCTGAGTTGAAGTCATGCTAATCAATCACCCCTCCTCTCGCTCGCCAAGAGGCGCCCCACTGAACCTCTCCACCTAACAGGCATCGCCTGACAAGCTCCTGCCCAGCCTGAGCCTGCAGAAAGCCTCAACAGCCCACATCCAACCCCAGCAAGCATCGAAGCATCGACACTAACGGGACCTGCCAGTGTGTCCCCAAAGCCCAGCAGGCGTATTCCGGCTGACCCGCCAGCTTTTTTCTTTCCTGCAAGACGTTGGCACATGGTCGCGGGAGCCATCTGCATAATTTTTTATGTATACATAGCATATATACATATATATATATATATGTATATTTTTTTCTAACCCCCCCCCACAAGACCAACCCTGGATTTCTTAAATTCCCTAAATCCCAGCCCCATGTGTTGGTTTTGAAGAATTTTCCCTAAATTCTCTAAATTCCTTAAATTCTTTAAATCCCAGCCCCATGAGTTGGTTTTAGGGAATTCCGTAAATGCAAATTCCCTAAATCCCAGTCCCATGTGTTGGTTTTAGGGAATTTCCTAAATTTCGAGAAAAAAAAATACCAAAATTCCCTAATTCTTACCCCCATGGGTAAGATTCAGGTGTTCCCAGTCATGGGAAGGGAATTCAGGGAATTTAAGGAATTCGCTAAAACCAACACATGAGGCTGGGATTTAGGGAATTTAGGGAATTTAAAGAAACCAACACATGCGGCTGGGATTTAGGGAATTTGGGCAATTTAGGGAATTTAAGCAACTTAGGGAATTTAAGGAATTTAGGGAATGCCCGAAAAGAGAATTTAGGGAATTTTAGGGAATTCTCTAGAACCAACACATGGGGCTGGGATTTAGGGAATTTAGGGAATTCCTCAAAACCAGTACATAGGGCTAAGCATTAATGAATTCAGGGAACTCACGCGTTCTATACATTCAATGCATGGAGGCAGTGATTCAGTGAGCAGGGAATTTGAGGAACTCACACGTTGTGTAAATTCAATGCATGGAGGCAGTCTTTAGGGTATTTAGGGAACTCGACGGCGCGACATCGCCGGTTGGCGGATTTGGGCAAGTTTCATCGCCTTTGTATTAGGATGCTGGCTACATGATCCGTATATTGCTTGTGTTTAACATTCTCTGCTTTTAGTTCTGTTCATATAATCAGAAGCATAACCAAAAGACGGGACAACTGATACTAGTGCGAATACTACGTAATACAAAGATGTCTATTCCTACGAATAAAGATACTCCTAGTCATGCTAATCTTAATCCTCATACTCGTATTGAAAAAGATACTGATACTTATACAAATATTGATATGATTTTGAAAACCAATGCTCTTGCAAGTATTAATGCCCATCGAAATACTAATGGTGAAAATGATAATAATGATACTATGAATGCTGATGTTCCCAAGAACACTAATTATCATGTACATGTTGAGAATATTATTAGTACGGATACTACTATACATACTACAGCTAGTATTGTTGCTCACACTAGTATTAGAAACAGTATGAATACTCCTACGGATAATACTACGCCTATTCGTGTTAACGACTTTTAATACTAACGTTCCTAAGTTTTTGAATACTCATATTCATCCTTAACTAAGGCTAATGCGAATGTGCATAATACATACGAGTATATTAATGTTAGTATTCGTATTAGCACTAGCATTCGTATGTATATCAGTATTAGTATTAACTAGTACGAATAACAACATTAAGATTCATATTCCTGCGAATACAAAACATATTTATTCATAGTAACTTGAATTTTACTACTCGTATTTAACAATAGTACTAATACTAGTTTTAACGGACGTTGATATTCAAATGAAGCCTAATACTCTTGCGAATACTAATACGTAGTAATATTAACACTCATATGAATACTAATGATCCTACGAAAATTAATAACCATATTCTGTTCAATATTTTTTAATATCAATCCCAAGATTTATACTAATGCTAGTACTCATACCAATACTAGTACAAATACCAAGATACATATACGTATTCATAATCCTACGGATACTAATGCTCATGCGCTTCATAACTGTTCTCAGTACGAATATCGACATTACTATTCTGTTTATATTAATATTGTTACCACAGTATTTTATATGAACACTAATACCTCGGCTAATGCGAACATGTAAACGAATAGTATTATTACATATTCATATTAATGTCAATATTAATATCAATACGAATACTAGTATATACATACATGTACTAATGTCTACAACTAAACATTCTATTAGGAAAAACACACAAAATGCATACCAGTATATATTGTTGTGCTAACATACGAATATACTAATATACTATTATACAAATATACAACATATTAAAATACTAAATATACTAATGTACTCATGTACCAATACATCAATGTACTAATATTATACAACTGTATCAACATACTAATATACTAATATACGAAAATACCAGTATACTGATTTTGTTAATCTGCTGATATACTAAATATGCACATATTAGTTCTGATACACATACTCAGACTAAGTCTAAGGCCAAGTCCAAATCTAATATCAGTACGAATACTAACACGAACACTAAAACTACTATATAGACATATATTACAACTACAACAGTAATATTAATATGTATAACAAAACTAATACTGATGTTGACGCTGACATCAACATTAGCACTAGCAGCAACACTGATCAAACGAACAGTACTATTGAACAGATGCCAGCAGTATTATTTACCACTACTAGTATTAATACTGACAACATGCGTGCTCATACTAACACTAACAATAATAGTAAGGTTAGGACTCGTAATACTAATCATAAGATTAAAACTAAGAACAAGATTAAGTCAAGACCACTGTTAACACAATTATTCAGACTGAAACTAAGAAGAAGACTAAGACAAGATGACGATAATTAATCAGGTATGTTCTGTGCGCGCCTGCCCAATCCGGAACGGCACCAAGACAGACATGAGCAATCACACGGTCGAGGTTGGTCCAGGGGGGGGGTTACCATATGTATATATATAGAGAGAGAGAGAGAGAGTATACAATATGAATATTTCCATGCACCCTCTCCATTCTTCATCTTTCCAGGCAGTGGTCACAAACGGACGCGAGAGCCAAGTCCTTGAAGGACGAACTCAGCACCTTGGTGCCCGAAACGTCGACACAACGGCTTGCTGGATTTTTGCTTTACGGCCTTGGGGCAGCCCAGAATTACCGCAAGGCCTGTACTCCTGAACTACGTCTGCGCCTGAGCTGTGAAAAGGCTGATATAGTGCTAATGCCTAGACTATAATACAAATACGACTAACCACTAATCAATAATCGGAATACGCGTTGCTGGTAGTATTGTTATTGTTGTTAATGCTTCATGTCATGCTGGGGCTCCAACCCACAGGGACGGAGACCAAGCCACGATTCGACCTTGCAAGGGGGTCAATCAGCACTTGATTGGGTTTAGGTCTTTTGGTTTGGGGTGTAGGGTTTAGGTTTTGATACTTGCTGCAGGAAATCAGGTCAAAACCAGAGCAAGATGTTTCTTGTTTTCGGTTGAAGCTCCTGCCCTATCCCTAGCGCCCTAGGGTGTGTTGGTCCTTCTGTCTTTGCCGATTCCAGGGGAGAGTTTGATGATGTGTGTGGATCGTGCGGTGAAACTTGTTGCAAGTGCAGGTCAAGGTCGCTATTGCGAGGCAATCTGCACAAAAGCCGATACAGTTGGTCACTAGAGAAACTCATCACATTATATTGGATTCCTGTGATCAGCACTCTGCCGGATAACCCTGTAATACACATAAGTCTGCTTTCTGGTTTGTGATCTGAACAACTGCAATAGTTACAAAACATGCCACTGCATTTCAAGCACAACGACAATGCTAGATCTGTTCGTTCTGATCTGTGGACTTCTGGACCAACGGCACAATTTAGGGTGCAGCAGTGCCGGGTTGTTGTAATTTTGTCACAACAACAAATGAGCAAGTCCAGCAGTACTGCGCATAGCTTAATGTGCTAAGCCCCTACCTTCTGGTTGCAATGGAGCCGCACAAACTCCTCTAATGCACGCCCTAAACCCAAAGCTGCAACCCCTGATGACTCCAAAGCCCTGAGTCTTAACCACTAATCCTTAAGCCTAATATATTATACCCAAAACCCTATTCTAATCATTAAGGCCCCTGTATTAAGCCTTAAATTCGCCCCGGTGCTCCGGATCCACAAGAGGTGGAAGAGGAGCCATCGGCCTCAGTGCTATGCTTTGAAGCTTCGCTGTTAAATGTAGAGGCGTCAAGAACTAGAATCTGTGAGCAGGGTACCTTTAGGTCACGGGTTCCGTTATGGGCTCCTATGAGGGCTTTTTGACAGAGGGAGATAAGCATGAAGAAGTCATAACTCAGAACTTTCATGACATGAATAAGCATATGTAGCTAAGAGCAAGAGGAAACCATAGAAGGAGGGTCTGATCTGGCAGTCGATTCTACGTTTGGGGGTTTAGGTATGTTTCTGTAGATGTATGCTCCGAGTTGGAGATAGGGGCTTCGGCAGGTCTAGTGGATGTAACCGGAGATTTTCTTTGGGATCTGGTCCCAAAGATGTCTTCATGAAAGGATCTCACGGCCCTTCAAGTATCAGGGCAGGGAGGTGAAGGGCTTCTCGCCCTGCAGCACTGCGCGAACTTAAGTGGAACTTGGTCGGGAGCTGGTGCTTCGCAAGGTACGTGCAACTCAGACCCCTCAACCCGACGTGCAACCGACCCTAAGCCCTAAGCCCTAAACCCCTGAACCCTAAGCTTTACCCTAAACCGTGCACCCAGCAAGGGCCAGAGATTTCTGATCTTTGGGTGTCGCCCAGGCATCCTGAAAAGTCGTGCTGGTCGCATTGGGACCGGTGAAAAGTTACTCCCGCCTTTAGAGTTTAGGGTTTAGGGTTTAGGTTTAGGGTTTAGGGCTTGGGGGTTTTATGTTTCACGGCATTTGTCTTGGTCTGGGGTTTTTATGGTTAGTGCTTCTTGATTTTAAGATTTAGGGCCAATTCTCTCCTAACAGGCCCGTCTGCAAGGCCGCAGATGGAGTGGCAAAATGCGGGAGCCGGAATTTTGGAGAGTGCCGGGGATCGAAAACTTGTAGTGTTGCGCCTGCATTTGCAGGACATCTGCCTGTACAGCCTTGGAAGATAAGTCTTCCAGAAGAAGAGAGGCGAATTGCTCGGCGAGCTTTCTGTCTCTACAGGTCGAAATAGGATTAATAGTTTTGTGACTTTAGTATATGATGTCATGTGGGTTTAGCTACCTAGACAGGCTCGAGCATCCAGAAGTTCACAGGGCCGACACCACGTGAAAAGCACACGTGCGGCTTCACCTCGCCCGTGCCTCATGCAGGATCTCTCACATGGTTTCGGGCTTACGACTTGTAGTGTCTTGCTAAATGTCTCAATGGTTGGGGAGCACAGCATTAAGGTCTGCCGGAAGGTTTAGCCATCAAGACACCATCGGCATTGTGTAGGTTCAGAGGCCCTAAAGCAGCATGCAGCTGGACGAATCCACGAATACAACCCTCCAACGGTTCCAGATATTGGTACGAGAGGCTATGTTGCGCAGCCAGCTGCTCCAAGCCAGCTGCCTGAGAAATGTGACAAATCGCGCCCTATGCAGAGAAAAAAAGTTTCGAGCCTCCAAGAGGGGGCCGGCCGTCAAGTGGTCCAAGGCCGCCGGCTGGACTGGCCACTGGGGATGCTCAACCTTGGTGACGGTTTAGGGTTTAGGGTTTAGGGTTTCATCATCATGATCATATTCATCATCACGACCACAGTTGTAGTTGCTGGCCGGGCTTCTGTTGATGCTGCTCCTCATGCTCATCCTACTCGTACGTCAACTCCTGGCATGGACCATTACTACCACTACCACGACCACCACTACTCAACTACCGCTACCACAACCACCACTGCTTCTGACGGACAACGTTTATTACACAACATTCTCTGGCTGTTGCATGCATGTATGCATGTATGTATGTGCGTAGGTATCAAGTACATATGTATGTACGTATGTATGTATGTATGTACGCACGCAGGCATGTACGCTTAAATGTGTGATAGACAGCGAACGAATAAAGAAACGAACCAAGACGCACAAGTAAACAAGCTTTTATCGGCATATATATATACATGTGTACCCACACACTTCTCCAGTAAATTTTATAATTTTATATAATTGCTCATTCCGTGATACATTTTCGCTCTACATATCAGATATTAAGAAAAAAGTAAGGTTGGGAAGGCCTCATATCCGTTTATGCCCAGCGCCTGTCAAGCCACGGCACATCTCCCCGAAGAAGCAGAGGCCCTTGGCCCAGGGGCCAAGCCGCGTAGACTGAATACCTCTCAAGGCTTTGGGTTCAGGGTGTCTGCTTTCGGACTTTTGATGGCTAAGGGCTTGGGGTTTCTACCATAGGCTTGCTGCTTTTTGGCTACTTTTTCCTCCAACTAAGTCCGAGAAGTACCATGGGGCGCAGGGCTTTGGAGTCCAGATTTTGGATTCCTTCTCCCAGGTGCAGGGTTTGGGGCCTCTGGGAGTGCCTTCAGGATGAAGAGTTTGCGTGATTCGTCTGCACTCTGCAGGTACATGCTTCTGCATGCGTGTCGTTGAATGTATGCAGAGTACCTGCCTTTACATCCAACAAATCGGAGCACGTCTATGTATGTTTGCCCATGTACCTGCAAACCTATCTGCGTGTCCATCCATCTATCCCGGTGTGTGTGTATGCTATATATATATATGACATGATATGATATGTACCTCTGGCATTGACCTGTTGATTTCCGGTGACCGAGCGCGCCTCTCCACAAACCAGGTGGCCCGCTGTGAAAACTTCTCGTCTGAGGACTCGGGCAGCAGATGCCACTGGGCAGAAACCTCATCAAGGAGTGCGAGCTGAATGTCGTATAATACATGGAAGCGATGTTGTCTCTTTCTGCAGCTCTGAGACCTCCTTGAGAGTGCAGCCTTCTTGGGGCTGAGATTAGCATGTTATCATGTTATGGGCTACTGATCAGGTCATCTACGCAGGCCGATGCGAGTACTCCGAACCCCTCAGCCTGGCCCTTGCCCAGGGCTGCAACTATCTTGGCTGAAGAGTCTGGTGTGTGCATAGCCGGGACGAGGGTGGAAGGTCGACACTTTTCCGATATAGTCTACTAGATTCCAAGAAGTCTATTTTTATCATACCCAAACCCTATACCCCCCAACCCCGAAACCCGAAGCCCTAAACCCTGAAACGTAGACTCCGCTTCAAACATCCTCGGCCCAACAACCTGAGCTCTGAGGAGGAAGCGGAAGGCCGATGAAAGAGCCCGGACCGCGTGGAAGCGAACTTGAAGGCGAATCCTGGCTCAAGTGAAGTAGGGTTTAGGGTTTAGGGTTTAGTGAAGGTTTTAGGGGTTGGGGTTCTTTAGGGCATAGGGTTTGGAACTCGTATTTGGGGTTTAGTATTTAGGGTTCAGGGTTTAGATGGAATCCTGGCACGTGGGGAGGTCTTATTTTGGGAGATTCGAAATCAAGGGGTCCGAATACTGTCCAACAAGCTAGTAGTATGATGGATGCCTAGTTCTCCAGACTTCCTACAGTATCCTGCCTCCAACAGCCTGCTCTGTTCTGCGCCTTCTTGCGGGCCCAAGGCACCCTAAATCCCGATACCATCGATTTTGCAGGATCTTGTGGGCCCCCCACCACAACGTCTTCTAGGTTCTGTTCACTATAGGCCCCTACACTCTAAACCCTGGCACCCGTGTAGGAACCCACATTGTAGTCTCGACCCGCCGCCTGGCCTTCGGCAGCCAGCGGTTTAGACTCCTCCTCAGAGCTTTTGGCGAAGGGCTCCTGCCAAGAACCGGATTCGGAGTGAAGGGCTCAAAGCTTCAGGAGCTTTAGGGTGCTTTTGATGCAAACGTGCCATGATTCTTGCTTATGTGAACTCTAATCAGCGTATAGGATGTAGGATGTATAGGTGTTTTAAAATGGGAGTTGCCGCAGGGTGTATTTCGGGCTTATTCACTAAGGGTTCTCGGGGACAGGTTAAACCCACGTGGTATAGGCTTCACGTATGCGGAAGGGTTCGGCTGCGGGAGTGAAGCATGGAATGTCATGTGGTGGGCTGAAGACGGACCAATGAAAGGCTTCCAGATTGCGAGATAGTTGCTTTGGAGGTTCGGGATTTAGAATCGGAAACTTAGGCTTGGACACCTCGGGCCCTCGTCATCCTTATCAAAAGCATGCCCTTAGCCGTGGCTTGGTCTACACAACGTCCCCCATGCTGCTATCACGCATTAGAATCTCCGTAAATTGAAACCGAGAAAGTCCAAGCACACACCGGGTGCACCTGGTCCACTTCCCGTTCCATGCTGGCCGGGTAGTAAGGGATCCCCGCAAGTCGGGCGCCCAAAGATGCTAGCACGCCTCATGATGGTGGGTGCTGTTTCGATCGTTGGCGAAGTGCTACACTACACGTCGTCGAGAGGGCAAGTCAGGAATCTACGGCTTGTTGCTCGAGCCATGCGCGCTCTTGCAGGAATGCCAGGGTTTTGGGTTTGTTTGTTTGGGTGGAGCTCTAGCTAGGGCCCTGGGGTTGTCCGGTCGTGTGCGGACATGTGGGAAGCTTGATCTCTGCTCGTCGGTGCCAGGGTCCGAAGTTCGAAACAGCTGTTCGAAACGAACCATGAACAAATCCAAGCCAACTACCAAAGCACAGAGCTAGCCTTGTGCATGCTGTCAGGGGTCTTCACTATCGGAGGGACCCTAGCACAACGTCCACCAGTCCAAACACAACAGCATTGCGCAAATGATAGCCGCGACTGCAACAAGGGCCAGTGCACGCGCTACCGAAACTCTTTCCCTGAACCCTAAACAGAACCTACCCCCCAAGCCTGAACCCAAAATGAGCGATCCAAGTTTCTGGAGCACTCCAGTGACCAGAAGAAAATGCCAGGCACGCCGTTGTGGCGCACATATGTTCCTTACAAGCAAGCATGCCGAAAGTCTTCAAACGATTTTTAGTGCCGGTATGGAGGGGCTCTGCACTGTGCCGGCTGATTGTGGTGGAATGAATTTTTCCTGTTCAAGGGACTGCTACAGTTGCCTCTTATCTTCGCCCGAGAAGCTAACATTGGCACCGAGGTGGTCGATGGGGCGCACCTCAACTTATCAACTTCCGAGTATGCTCTGGCTCTTGCAGCGAATGTTCAATATTTCGAGTGCTACAGTATAAGGCAAACCTAGCTGAAGCTGGCGTTAAGCAGACCGGCAAGCTGCTCAGCTCGCAACTCGCGGGTCGCATCAGACCTTTTCGACGAGTCACAATTGCGCGGCCCAAGGGGTGCGCGGCAGAGACGCCACGCTCCGTGAGGAGCACCAGACCTGGCATGGGAAGTTCCTTGCCTGAATGAAACAAAAAAAGAACGACTGAAACTCGGCTTGGCGGGGAATGTGACAGCGCAAGCACAATTTTCAACAGGTTTTCCTGGAGGCTAGTGCAATCAAGGTTGATAGACGGGCTTTGTCCTGAACCCCAAACCTACATCCTAAACCCAGAGACGTTGCAAGAAGCCCTACACTGTGCCTTTCTTTGCCGACTTCTAAGGCGATTGGCTTCTCAGCGCTTACAAGCAGGGCACCTTTGAGCATCCATACCTTGCTGATCGACTTTGAAACCTGAAATACAAGTTGTCCTTGGACCATTCACATCTCAAAAGCCAAGTGGCCCACCCAAGCAGAGCCTTCCAGAACATCGGGTTCCAGGCCCCTGTGTTGTCCAGGGTCACTGGGGGCTTGAGGTTGCCGGTTTCCGGCAGGACTTCAACATCCAGCCCTAGGGCTGGCTTTTCGAGACTGCTTTGTCTTTGCAGATGTAGATAGACAAAATCAACAGCCAACAGAACTTGGATGTCTCAGTGCCACCAGACCAGAATTCTCAAATCCACAATCCTGCACTAAGAAAGAGTTTGGGGGGCCTCGAGTCACTGAAAGTACCGGCCGGATCACTCAAGGGTACTTGATAAAGAAGCCAGTTACGATTTCGAGTTCGTGCTCCGGTACAAAGTCCAGCAGGATGCTAGCAACTCTTTCCTGAATGCAGAACCTCTGCTGCTGCAGCAACAGCAGCTAATGATACAACTCTTCGACAACGTATGCCGTATACAGATGCAAATCTATAGTGTGTGCGTATCTTGAGACCCCGTGGCCGCTGCGTCGTTGCCGTTGTCGTTGTCGGTGTTAGCTAGCCGTCGCCGCCGTCGTCGTCGTCCTCCTCGTTGTCGTCGTCGTCACGAGCACCATCATCGCCGTCGCCATACCCGGTTGTCGCGGTTGTTTCTGGCGCTGGGTTAGTTGGCTGCTGTTGATTCCTGCGTTATCGTCGGCACTGATCATGTTGCTAATTATATTGTATTTGCAGTAAGCCTGGTCTTCCCATGACTGGTAGTTTTGGGGTTGATTCCTGATTTCACCATTTGTAAATTAGTGAGGGCCCGAAATACCCGCTGCAGTCTCTGCCAAATTCCCCCCCCCCCCCCCCCCCTATTCAATGCCATATTCTAATTATTAAGGCCTCTTTGGTGCGGGTCCTGCTTGCCACACGAAACGCTAAAGCCTAAACCTCAGTCTCGTGCCGTTACTCCTGGCCAGGCCTTGGCAACAAATTCGCCACGACTTCGGGCGGCACGGGCCAGTGCACGAAGAGAGCATTCCTAGGCTTTTGTGATCAACAGCACCTGCGCAAGTAGCAACATTTCCTCTACAAAATTGCTACTGCCTCAACATAGTCAGCCGCTCGGTGATTACAAGTCAGGCTCCACCCCCAAAGCCGTCTAAAGCTTAACAGCCTTGGGAGTGCGCATCGAGTCGAGGTACGAATGATGCTGGTGTTTACACTGCTAATAGCAGCCAAACAAAACAAGTTGGTATGTTTGATTTGAGGATTAGTTGCATTCTCCCAAGCCCCCCACTGTCAGTCTGCGCTTGCAAGTTTCTCCCAGGCATCGTGCATCATGAAGCGGAACCTGAGCCATTTCAGTGACTCGAGACTTTGGGCTTGTGGGCCATGGGTTCCGGGTTCAGGGTGCAAGCTTTGGAATGAAGACTCTGCATGCATGCGGCTATGCCACGATCAAAGAGCATCCACTGGGAGTAGGACCGCACGCGCTGATGTCTGCCAATGTGTGCGGTTCTTTGAACTAGACGGTCCTCAAGAAAAAACAGTGGTAGCAACCCCAAACCCTAAACCCCCAAACTCGAAACAATAGACTCAATAGACCTTAACAAACCTTAGAACCCTCAGCTGTGGTCTGCCGGGGGGCTTGAGGCGCCTTTGCGCTATCAGCGCCTGTGAGGCTGCGATCTCGGCCATGGCTGCGGGACGGAGATGGCCAAGCGGAAGAAGACGGGTGGGATCTCATAGGTTTCGAGGTACGAACACAGTACTATCTAACAGCAAGCTCATTTGCAAAGATGCTTTTGAGCACGGGAGTGATCCGCAGCATAATTACGACCTTCAAACGTTTGCTTGCTTAAGTGGGGTGCCTGCTGTAAGCTAAGCTCGGAGTCTCCTGTCGGAAAGTGGCGATGTCAGTTGAGACACTTGCAATCGCAGCCTGGGCTCCTTCGCCTTACCGTACATGTATCTAGTGGCCGAACCCAAACACTCTTTCGAAAGGCCTTGTCATTGCTCAGGTCCACGCATAGTCTGCATGGTCTCCAGAAGCAGTTCTGAAGCTTTCGTCCGTGCATCGGAGATCTGCGAAAAGTTCGGATCAGGAAATGCCGCGCGTGAACAGTGCCAGCATCTGACTCTAGACATGACATGTCAAGACGACCAGCTGCTGTCGTGGGTGTCGAAAGCGCAAATTATTCGGAATTGGTGTCGCAGCCCAGATTAATTAGGCTGTACTTTAGCAGGCTCGCTAGCGACTCAGGCTCCTGCACATGGCTTTAGCATCATACGCACTGCCTCTTTGTGTATCAGATCGGGACAGAGCGAGGGCCAATGCATATGCATAATATGTGTGTGTATGCATATGTCTCTATATATATATATGTACATATATATATATATATTTGCACATGTATGTATTTGCTTTTGACATGATCAAGCCACACCTACGCCCCAGTCCCGTTTCAACCTGCAAGGCATTGATCATGGAATGGTTTTTCTGCACTAGGCTCCCTTCAAGGTACAATGAGGCTTTACAGTCTCAAGTCCTCACGTAGCCCTAAACCCTAAACCCCTAAACCGTAGCCTATGCGCAGAGCTGGGACCCAAGCTATTCTCAGCGTCCTCCGATCTGCCAAGCACCTTCGGATATAGAGGCCTTAATAATTAGAATAGGGTTCCTTTAAAGGGGTCTATAAGGGCTACTATAAGGGATCTATAAGGGTACTATAATATAGGGGCCGTAATAATTATGCTAGGGTTTGGGGGTATTTTATACTATAATTATAATAAGGAGCCACCACAGTAGTGGTAATTATTTAAGCCCCTATAGTAGGTGTATCTGGAGGCCTGTCGGCAAGAGCTTGGGGTTCGTGGCTTAGGGTTAAGATGCCTCTTGCCATGTCATTGGGGGAGAGCCGCAGGGGATGAGGTTAGTCCATTCGTGAACCCAATGGAGCAGAGTATGTCACGACGGTTGTCTTCAAGTCTCAATCTTAACCCTCTTGTGTGATGCGTTATCCGAGTGAAAGGAGAGATCGTTGCAATCTTGGGAGATGCCCAAGTCTGAAGACGGCCACAGCTTAATGATGCCGACAAAGCAAGGGATATCCTCTGCAAAACGGCGGGAGAAAGAGCCCGGACTCAACTGGGTTGCGAGCAGCTGGCGCGAGAGCCGAGCGGCCTGGTTGGCCCAGGGCGCCTGGCGACGCAATCCGTACAGAGGTTTAGGGTTGAGTGTTTGAGAAGCACACGCGAAGTATTCTCTTCTCTAGCTCTTCGCAACCTGATCGCTTCGGTCCCAGGATTTTCAGATTTCGTGCAAGTGCAGGCTCTGCCCCTCTGACCCACAATGCCATAAAATAACCAACATGCGCCAGCCCGAATCCCCAAAACTTTCAACTCTAAACCCAAACCCTCTAAACCCACCCTAAACCCTAAACCCTCGGAACCCAAACCCTCTAAACCCCGAAACTCTCATTCCTTCTGGGTTTGGGCGCAGCGGTCCGCGCAACCCTGAGCCCCGCCAGCAGCGAATCGCCAACGCCAGCCATGGAGCCGGCATGGAGCCTTGGTCTGGTAACTGCAACAAGAAAAACAAACTGATATCAACAAAATATAATATCACACAATACAATACAATCTAACATCACATATTATCATACTAACATATCATCACATCATGTAGTTTCATACCATATCATATCATATAACACAAGACCATAGATCATAGCAGTGTCTCAGGGTTCGGGTTCAGGGACCATGGATCATGGCAACAGGCATTTATTTGTTGAACTAATCGACCAGTTAATTTCTGTTTAGCGAGCTTGTTTAGCAATCGCTTGCATGCTTGCTTGCGTGCTTGCTTGGCTGCTTGGTTGCTTGCTGCTTGCTTGCTGCTTGGTGGGTTGGTTGGTCGGTTGGTCGGTGGGTTGGTTGGTTGGTTGGTTGTTTGGTTGATTGGTTGCTTGATTGATTGATTGGTGGATTGGTTGATTGGTTGGCTAGTTGATTGATTGATTGATCGACCGATCGATTGATTGATTGATTGACTGATTGATGGATGAAAGAAGCAACAACTTCCGAACTCAATTAATGGGTTAATTAAGGGCTGAACAAAGAGCCACGGTTAGTTAAACAAACAAATCGTTCGTCAAAACATTCACCGAATAGTTAAATGACTGATTGAACCACTGGCTAGTTCATGAATGAAATGCTTGCCCTATAGATTCGTTCATGTGTGTCTGGGTTACAAGAGATATTAAGAGCATTGTCGGTACGTGCTACGATTGCCGAATTTGCTCACCCAATCTAATGGTGTCCTTATCCAACGGTCTGGTGATGGAGTCGTGAGCGACATCGGACTGAGCAGAGCAGCTCAACAAATACCGCTTGCAGATGGGACTATCGAAGCATGAAAGTAAGAACATACAGAAGAGATGCCGGCGAAGTCGGATCTCAAGCATATTGGGAAACCTTTGAATGTCATTGTGGAATTTCTGATATCTGAAAATACAGTCTAGTAACTACTCCGGCAGCATCTTAAGCACTAAGCTAGCACCCTGAACCGTCAGCCACATGACAAGCTCTATACTACACCCTCAGCCCCTAAACCCCTCAACCGTGACCGAACGTATCTGGAAGGGTTGGAGCACGGACCCCGACACTCTCAGAGTCTTCTCTCCGTCGAAACGCGGCGCCATTCGCCGCACCTCATGGAGAAGGAGCGGGGTCCGGCTTTAGGGTTAGGGTTTAGGGTTCGGGACTTAGGGTTTGGGGTCTAGGGTTTGAGGGCTAAGGGTTCGGGGTGTAAGGCAGAGCGTAGAGGGGGCCCAGAACACTTTAGAGCCAAAGCTGTCGAAAGCATGGATGCGAGAGGCTCCTGTATATCTCAAAAGGGGCGAAGGTACGAGCAGCAGTGAGCACTTCGTCTACGCAAACCCTTACAGAAACTATACAAGGCCTTCCCTGACTTGAATTTCGCATCAGCACACCAGGGCCTTGATACTGAATAGCTACTTAGTTCCGCAGCTCGAAGCAGTGAGGGCCTGCGCAATGCAAGATCCTCAACCCAGGACCCAGATCCTGAAACCCTAAATCAGGAGTTAAAGGGACTCTAAACCCTAAACAAAGCCAAAACCGTTTGGGAAACCGGACCCAGATCCGAATCTCAAGAAGCAATCCTAGTAAGATCGGAGGGTCTGATTACCCCCTGAAGACTCCCAGAGCTCGAGCCGAAGGTGGCAATCATTTCCGGGTGCAGGGCTTCAGGCGATGCAAGCAGCCCAGACAGCAAATCAACCTGTCAAGGGTTTCGGCTTAGGGTTTGGGGAGTGTAGGGTATAGGGTTTATGGTGTAGGGCTCAGGGTTTCGGGTGTAGGGTTTAGGGTCCATCGTGAGATAAATCTAGCTCTCATGCGGCTGTGTTGCACATCTTGCATGCTGAGCATAAATACACCTAGAGCAATTTAGTTTCGAGCTTAGACTGAGGACCAGTCTCAATCTAAACTCTCACTTCACATGCCGTGCACAGTCGCAGAATTGTCTCGTCGCATCACAGCCTGCTCTTTTATAGGGTACAGCTGGTTGATAGCTGAATGCGATTGTTACGACCCTCGTCTTCCGCACACGAGCTACATCTTCTGCCAAGATGCCGGAAGGCTTCTGTTGGATGGGCAGTTGTAACGTGAGACAACTCTGGCCGGCACGATCACGACTGATCCCTAAACCCTAAAACCTAAACCATGTTAATTAAACATACTGATTAATTCGTATCAACGAAGCCCGGCTGCGGAGCAGAGCCTAGGTCTGTCAAGGATGCTAAGCCGGAAAGGGAGACAGGGAGAGAGACACCAACAATCAGACGGACAAACAAGACAGAGAACGACACAAGGAGAGGGAGAGAGGTGCAAATAGATATGGATATAGATATAGATATAGTGTAGATGTAGATACCGATATAGCTATAGGTATAGGTACGGTATAGGTATAGGTATAGATGGATGCAAAGGAGGGATAAAACAACGCTTCAGTGAAATGCGTGGGCACCGGATGTGTGTACGCGATAAACTTGTGCGCGTGACATTGCAAACCGTATGCAGCACGCAGCCCAAACCCTAAACCTAAAACCCTGAACCCGCCGCGAGGCCTCATCTTTGTCGGCTGTGTCGGCAATGGCTGCCAAGCAGTGCACTGCATCGGCAAAGTGATCCCGGACAAAGGTCTTGTCCTGGCCGGTGCGGGCCTTGGGGTTCTTTTGCTATAGTGTACCACACAAAACTGTTGCAACCTTACTTGACTATTTTGCGCCCTCTGCTAGGATTTCGGGTTTAAATTTCGACATGCAGCACCATGAACCCGGGATGCAAGGGGGTTTAGGGCCAATCAGGTCAAGGGCTTGCAGGGTTCAGGGGACCGTGAACTCCAAACAACTCAACCCTCAATGCCTGCGAGCGCTCTAGCGTAGGTCCTTCAATGCGATCTCGGTCGCATCAGCACACGCCTGAGCAGGCCCCCACGGCTTATGCACAGCTGGGTCCGTGTTGGGCTAGTGTAAAGGCGTCAAGTCACTAACGATTCCAACCGTGTACTTCCCCTGCTTTCGAAAGCTCCGTGTTGCCCCGTTGGAGTTGGGAAAGTTTGGCACCCAACCTGACCTCCTGCGTGTCAGGGAGGGGGCGTGGGTGCGTGTAAGCGAGGGCAAGGTCAGTGGGGCAGGGTTGTTGCTGTTGTTGCCAGTCTTGGCATTGGGGGACAATGGGGGCCTGTGAGGTGAAACTCCGAAACTTCGGCATCTTTCCCAATCATTCCTGCAGGCCGTACGAACACTTGGTTTCAGTGCACGGGATGACTGCATTGTTGTCCGTGGCAGTTTGTGCAAGCGCTGCCGGGCAGGCAAAGATCCGGCCGCCAACACCCGCACCCCACGTCTCTAGTCAACCTCGAAGTCGAAGATGCAGACGACTTCCCTGCATCCCCCTTTAAGGAACCCCTTTAGGAACCCTTAAGGAACCGCTTAAGGAACCCCGCAACCCCGCGATCTTCATTCGTCAAAATGAATGCCTGGAACCCCTGGCCTACCTTTGGTTAGTTGGGAATGGAAGAATGGTAGTAATAGTAGTTATAATTGTACCCCATTCCTCCATTCCCTACTAACCAAAGGTAAGCTGGTAGCCTACCTTAACCTACCAAACCCTACTTTTTTGTAGGTTCTTATTATAGACCTTAATATATGAATTTATAGGGACCCTACTTTTTTGTAGGTTTGGGGTAGGTTAAGAACCCTAAACCCTAAACCGCCCAGGTCTGCAGATCCCACAGGGGATCCCAGGCCTTCCAGAGCGGAGCCTCGGCTCGGAGCTCTGAGATGCTTTCGGGTTCGGTCCTCAAGGGTTACATAGCTTTATTAGGGTTTATTAGGGTTTACTAGGGTTTAGGGTCTAGGAGTTTAGGGTTTAGGGTTTAGGAGTTGAGGGGTCAGGGTTTATTAGGGTTTAGGGTTTAGGAGTTTAGGGTTTAGGAGTTTGGGTTTAAGGTCCAGGAGTTTAAGCTCTCGGTGCTTTCCGGTCCCAGGGCTTTCTTCATAGTGAGGCGGGGGTTCTTGGTGGGATTTAGGCTCGGGCTTTTTGGGGCCTACCGAAACCAATCTGATCCGAGGCGTTGAGCAACCGGAAAAACCTGACACCCGCACGACTCACCGAAAGCCTGTGACCTACAGTGACAATGCCCAAGACCTACGAGACCAGAAATCTGTAATTGGAATGTAACCCTCAACTCTGAATCCTGTAAACCTTGCTTTTTGAACCTCAAGCTCTAGACTCTGGACCCTGTAGGCTCAGTTCCGAAAGCTGCAAAGCCTTACTTGGGGCTCGAACACTCCGAACGGAGAGGCGTCGCATCCACTGGAGCGAGGAAATGGCCTGGCCCAGCCGCGAAGGGTTGGCTTTTGGGGTTTGGATTCTTTTGGTGCCTTGCCAGCCGCGAAGGGTTGGCTTTTGGGGTTTGGATTCTTTTGGGGCCTGTTGGGCGCTTGAGGCTTTGTCAGGTTTCGAGGTCGAGGGCTTCGGGCTTCAGGGGTTTGGGTTTAGAGCTTCACTATAGAGTTTCAGGTCTCGAGCCGTTCTGCTGCAGGCTATGATTACCCCAATATGGCGGCCTGCGCAGCTAGCACAAAGCAGTAAAGGTTTTGGGCTGTCCCCATACTGACGTCACAAAAAGCACACACAACGCTGCATCCCGCAGCGCATGATGCTGTTTTCGCGACACGGGTTGGACCTCGGATTCCGAGCTCAGAATTCAAGGTCCGGAGTTGAAAGCCCGCATGTGGAGCTGGAGCTACAGAGTTCCAGACGCCGGGTCTGCGTTGTTTGCTGATAGGTCTCGAAGGGAAGATATGAATACGTTCTTGCCTTCTTGCCCCGCACTTGTTGCAGAAGTCTAGACTCCAGCATCCCCACGTCCTAAAACCTAAGGCCCCATAAACATCCACAACAACTCTCCCAAATCTATGTAGGGTGCGTTTGGAACCCCTCTCCTAGGTTCAGACCCTTTGGAACCCTTATCCCTTCTGTAAAACCTTTGGAAGGCCTTATCCCTTATAGTAGATAAGCCGTTTAATACCGTCCTCTCCTCCTTGTAGCTGGCTCTCTGCAGCGCTTCAACCAGATGGGTCTGGAGAGAACATGAGAGGTTTCGGAAGTTTCGGGTTTAGGGAAAACGAGGCTTGAGGGCTTAGGGTTTAGAGAAAGTCAGGCATCCCTTTGTAAGGGTCCTTGGACTCAGAATCGTACTACTGAGAGTCTGTATTCGGGTCGTTTTTGGTATTGTCTGAAAATCGCAAATACTGTTCCGCAGAAGCATGTAGTCTTGCAAGAGCGCTGCATCTGTCTCGATCTGACTCACTGTGCGCTCAGATGCACAACAAAAGCAGCAACATCCTGAATACTCCCCTTACTGCCACTGTTGTTGCATCAGGCACTCAGCAACACCTTTGTTAAAACCTAGCCTCGCCATGCACGAGAAGAGTCGCTGCAGCAGTCAACGCAAAACAAATAATGATACTACGGCAGACGCTACCCTGTTTCATCTGGAGGCACCAAGTTTTGTCCGCTTAAACCCTAAGCCCTACAAACCCCAAAGCCACAAACCCCACAAGCCCTAAGCCCTGAAGCCTTAAGCCCTGCACTGCAAGCCCTGGAGGTGCAAAGTTTCCTCGAGCGCCGACGCTTTTGGCGAGCCCCGCGGCGAGCGCAGGAGACAGGCAAAGACCTTCAAATGATTAGGGTTTAAGGGTTTTCAGCTTACTTCACTCCCTCACAAACTGACCACTCTCCGTAGCTCGGCCCCCCTTTACCCGGATCCCGCTGCCCCTGCCTTCTCATGTAACCGCATGGTGTCTACGAAGCAGTGAGTCGTCGCACGTGTCGGGAAAAGTAATGCGGATGAGTACTGGGAACCCAGTACTGCTATCATCTCCGCCAGTGTTCTTGCAGCGGCCACGAATACCGCTGCCACCGTCGTATTCAGAATCGTCTAAACTCCTAGTCTTAACCCCTTTCTATTGATCTGGTTACGAAGGATCCGAATACTGACGGCATGCTACAGCCCGCTGACCCAATGGGCTGCCAACATTCAGGCCATCTCGGACATCATGGGACAGCTCCGAAGTGGAGTCCTGCCAGGACAGCGAAGGCGACCGAAAGAGATACAACCCTGACATAGTCCGCAGTTGGGACACCTTCGAGATGGGGTTTCCAGGAATTGCACTTATGGTTGAGCCTCTGCTATATGTTCAAGCTCTCACGACGCCCAGAAGGACCTGAAAAGGACACTGCTGATGTTTATTTGAGCTTGTCTTTTGGTGTCTCGTGTGGTGGCTCTGAACTTCACAAATCCCTCCAGGCAGGACAGGGCACGAACATGGTAATCCGTCGCCAGCATCTACGTTATAACGTCAGGAATGAGCGCAGTTCTCATCGCCGCTGCGGCCGTTGTTCCTAGCAGCACCTGATTCATGAACACCGCAAACAGCGACATGATTGTTCATGACAGTTTACGACGAACCGGACAAGTGTCCGCATGGCTGGTGTCTTCGAACATTCTGGGTCTGGGGCCTCACCATTCCCCAAAAAAACACAGCCCCAAACACCAAAACCCAAACTGCGCCGGCCATGCCATGATCTGGCTTGCCAGAGCTTCAGCACGATCTCGAACTTCCTGTACATCGTTGGGGCTTCGATAGGCTCAGGGAATTAAGTCACGGCGTGCTATTTGCTGTCTGGTTTCCGGGAGCAGCATCGTCCAAGTGCTTCTCAGGTGCCGCCGGCTGTAGTTCCACTACCGCTTTCGCGTGACTGCCGTGAGGAATCAGCGGCATGCCTGTTTTCGTCTACAAGTAAACCTTGTTGCCTGTCATGCCCCCATTGCATAACAGGAGTGGAGAACGACGAACCGAATCCCTGCAGCTCGCATCCCGTTGGTCAAGTCTGGCTTGGTTCTTGGGAATGGAGCGGGCCGGTATTCTCAGAGCAGGTCTTGTCGGCTGGATCCGAGCACTACGCGCCTCGTCCTTGAGGCCGTACCTTGACCTCGGGAAGTCGTGTCGGGTCCTACGACCATCACAAACACCAGTGCTAGGCTTCCAGCGCACAACCCACATGCTTGCAGAGGTTGCAGAGCTGCTTAAGCTTCAAGTGACCTTGCGAAGTCGTGAGCAAGTGACAACAGCACAGTCTGCAGCTTTCGTCTCAGGTCACATCGTGTCTTATGCACTGAACCCTGGGTGGTATAAGGGGTCTTAATTGTCAGAATAGGGATGGGGGTACACCGTGTTGCAAAAAACGTTTGTATATAGGGATCATGTTATGTACGTGGATACTATTTACAAAGATTCCAACCCCTACTTTCTTCTACTCCAACTGGTGAGCTCCGACACTAGAGCCTCGCCGGCATGTCCTGCGTCTGCCGCATGGCCTGGCGGATGGCAAAGTCAGCCATGATCTCCTCGCTGCCACCCAGGATGGCCTGAAACTTAAAACTCTTCTGGAACTTCTCGACGATGAAGCCCATGCCTGATGCGGTGATGGCACGACCACCGAAAATCTGGCAGGCGTTGTCGCTGACGACGGTGGCCACCCGCGTCTGCTTGTACTTGAGCAGGGCAATGGGCCCTGCAAGGTGCCGATTTATCTCACTTGTGCTCATGTTGTTCATCTGGTAGGTCAAGTCCTGCGACACAAGAGCATAATTACATTGAGTTTAGGGCTCGCTGATTTGTCAAGTCCTCCACTGTAATACGGGTTTAGGTTCAGGGTTGAAGGTTACCTGGCACGTCAGTGCCTCCAACATCCGGGGTTAGGGTGACCTGGCATGTCAATATAATGCTTTAGGGTCTGGGGTTTAAGGTTTTGAGGACTACCCTTCACCTCAACTCCTCCAACATCAGAGTCTAGGGTTACCTGTTATGTTTATAACTGTATAACAGTTTAGGTCTTAGGGCCTGGGGTTTAGGATTAGCTGGCACGTCAAGTCCTTCAACATAAAACCGTTTTGTTTTGGACATTAGAATTCTCTAGCACGTCAAGTCCTCCAACATACTGTGCACCGACTCAATCGCAGCTGCCATCTCCGCTAGTTTGTAGCGGATCACTGGCTGCTGGATCAGTGCCTTGCCGAAGACCTTGCGTGACAAAGCCCATCTGAGACACTCGTCGAGAACCATGCGTGAGTGGCGATTGCCGCAGACAATCATACCTGGGCTGTGGCTTTGAGCCCCGGCCCCCAAAAGGTATTTAAGATGTTGTACCTCTACGGGCCTCTATATAGGGTCATATAAGGGAAATAATGTTTCCCAAAGTGCCACCTAGATACCCCAACGCTCAAAGTTGAAGTTTGCCATGGTCTGCATGAAGCCCATCCCTGGCTTCCCGATGAGGTTCTCTTTGGGCACGACGTTTTTGTAGATCTCCACGTAAGAAGTGGCGGCCGCAGGGGAGTAGGAGGTCTTGATCGGCTTCGTAGAGAGCGTTGAGCCATCTCCCCGATCCAGGAGCAACATGCAGGGGCCATGCTCTGCAGTCCGAACAAGTGTGGTGAAGTAGTCAGCCACCATGCCTCCTGTGATCCACTTCTTCACACCGTTGACGTGCCAAGAACCATCTGCGGCCATCTCAGCAGTTGTACGAATCTGAGCCACGTCGCTGCCTGCATACGGCTCGGAGATGGCCAAACAGATGCGCTTCTCCCCCTTGATGATCGGCGCTGCGTATTTCTCAATCATCTCCTTGGTGCCGAACTTCAGCAAAGGCGGAAGGCCAATGGACACGCCGCCGATGAGGCCATCGCTTACGCCGTAGCAACCGTCGACACCGCGACGGATCTCTTCATTCAGCACCAATGCGTGGAAATAGTCCCACTCCTTGGCGCTGATGCCGCCTGGCAGTGAGATGCCGTGCTGCGCGAAAAGTTCTGTAGCACCCTCTTCGCCGGCGACGAGCGCCGCGAAAATGCCAGCTCTTCCCACCGCGATGTCGATCTCTCTGGTGGGGAGCGTGCCATTGTCATCCCATTCCTTGCAGTGCGGCTTGATCTCCTTGTCCATGAACTCACGCACGGCAGCACGAAGCCTCTCGTGAGACTCCTTGTAATAAGGCGAAAATTTACGCCAAGTTCCCATGGCCTCACCATACGGGATGTGAGCTGGCGCCGAGGATTGTCCCGCCGCTGGCTTCTTCTTTTTCGCCACCTTCGCTGCCTCTGCAGCACCGGAGAGCGTGCCGATCTTTAAGCGCGCATACTTCGGCTCCTTCAAGACCGAAGCACGGTGCAGGCCGAAGAATAGCTCGGTGGCATCTTTGCCGGCTACTGCTGGGTCAAGCAGCGGGGGGATGCCGCCTGGGTGCAGCGAGGCAAACTTTGAAAGGTCGTAGACATCGCCGTCGATGACCATCCAAAGATCGCCCTCGGAGCAGTGCTTTGCCACTTCCTCCGCGGTGTAGGATGCCATGGCGGACCGAGCCACGAGGATCGACGAGGCAAACAGAAAAGCTCAGTTGACTCAGACGTCTGGGTAGAGTGGGGCCTGGAGGTTGAGCTAAGAGTGCCATGCTCGAGGTCAGAACTTTTATTTCGTGAAGCAACCGTCCACATACGAATGTCTGCACTCTGGCCCGGCAAAAGCTTCTCAAGCCCAAAGCTGCCAGCTGCAAGGTTTCGAAGGCAGCTAAAGACGCCTTCAGTGTCTCCGCTGGTGTATCCATGCATCTACCGGCGGGTATAACAGCAATCCCAAAGAGATTGAAGAGTCGTTGAAATACAGAGGGTTGCGATACGTAATTATAATTATAACAGCTACTATAAGGGACGAGCTGGGACATGGCTTTCTGTCGCTCATGGCACCAATAGCAATAGCCAGAACCCGCTCGAACCCACTTTTTCATATGCTTTTGCTTTAGGGCTGGTCGATTATAGGATTTCTATTTTGACGACGAGCCCTCAAAAGCCCCAGAGACCGGTTTATCATAGAGTCGAAGCTTCCTTTCTCAGGCTGAGAGCAGCGCCAAGCTTCCAACACCCGTGCCAGAAAGGCATCACCCAGCTCCTCCGGCCGATAAATTGCAAGAAAAACAAAAGGAATCAGGAGCAGGAGCAGTAGCAATAGTCAATAGTGATTAAAGAGATCATAGCCGTAACCGTAGTGGTTATGAAGCTATGGTACGCTGTTTCAGCTTGAGCTTGGGAACGCCCACGCTCATGTCTCCAAAAATCGAAAGCCTCTCGAAGCAGGGAGGGCTCAAAACCAACATCCCTAAACCCTAAACCCCTAAACCAACATCAGTAAAACTCTGACCTCTTAAAACAAAGTGAAGCCCGGTCTTTCGGTCCAAAACCTCCCGGAGCTGAAAAGATGCCAACTGGCATCCAGGGATCTGCCATCACTGGATAAACAAGTAAATAAGCAAATAAATATGTGTGTGTATATATATATATATATATTTTTTTTATATATGATATATATATATATATGTATATAATCTAACCTAATATAATATGAGCAAAGTCCTAAGAACACCCCTGCGTAGCAGCCCTCCAGTCCGAAGCACTCAAAAAAACCCTTGTGCTGCCCATATAAAGGCCCTTTGTTTGGGTGCATGACCACTACCTATAGTCTCCATTGTAGTTCCTTTTTGGGGTTACCTTATAGGATCCTAATTATATGTTTGGTTAAACCAAAAAAAGGAACTACAATGGAGACTATAGGTAGTGTCACTGAAGAACTACACGTAGGGTCTTGCAGAGTGTCAGCGGAAGTGTCGGCATATCGCCGGGCTCCGGATTAGATCTGCCGGAACGCCGCAATCTTGTGACGGTAGCTATAGGTAGGAGTGCTGATGTCAACAATAATCGCAATCATAACAGATCGTCAATGTTTATAGTGAGATCTTTCGTAAATTCGCATAAGCCCGATATAGCTTCCCAATATAGGGGCCTTAATAAATGGAATAGGGTTTTGGCGCCCACTATACTACAATTATCATCAGGATTCCCATCAACTCCTCCGAGACGATGAAGCCCTGCCTGGGCCACACTTGAGACTCGAGCGACGGAGTTTTTTCGGGCTCTCGATGTGCTCTGATAGTGCATGTGGCAGATGTGTTCTTTAATTTTGATATGGAATTCCTGGCGGATTCTGTTGTGCTCTGCTATGCAAAGAGGTGTCATCCATACTGCCATCCTGGCTGTCATTGCTATTACTGGTCGATTTCCTGTGCGTCTCAGGCTTAAGGTAGGCAGCCCCACATCGTTCGACAAAGATTCTTCTGTCTTTGGGCACGGGGTCCAGGGGAAGCTTCCTACCTTAGTCTCCATTGCAGTTCTTTTTTTGGTTAACCAATCTTATGGTTAGGATCCTATACTATAAATTTGATTAACCAAAACAAGGGCCTGCGAAGCCTCGCCATGATGAGCTTTGAGGAAGCTGTGCAGCCCGTGTGGAAACCCTCCTAATCGAAGCAAAGAGTTGTGCTGGCTGCTTGGTGACCCTGCGTCAGAAGCAGCTCAATGATCTCCGGATCCCGCCTGACGTCACACAGAAAGTCTTCGGATTAAACATGCGCGCGCGCGTAAGATGCCACCCCTCCAGCCTCGGCAGTAAATTTAACAGACCGAAGCTAAAATTGAAGGAAGTCAGCTCCTCTGCTTAACTGGACATTAAGGCCATCAAGCACGCACCTGAATCCGAAGCTCGGTGTTGCCACCAGTATTATGGCCAACATGATGACGGATGCTATTCTCGTCAGCATCGCTGTAGATGCTTCTTGTTGCTGTTGGCTCTTGACAGTTGCACTTCTCGCTTCGTATGCATCGGTATTGTAGTTCTTTTCTAATCACAACGTCACATCGTGAACAGTACAGCTGCTGTGAAGCTTCACGCAGAGTGTGGAAGGAGGAGCCGCGCAGCAGGAGGAGTAGCAGTTGCAGCAGCAGCAGCGAACGTGGTAACGTAGCAGCGGCAGCGGCAGCAGGAGTTAGCTGCAGTAGACGTGGCTTTAGTCGTAGTAGTCGTCGCTGTCCTCCACCTCCACCTCAACCTCATCATAGCAGCACCATCAGCGGCATGGGCAGGAGTTGCTATAGCTACAGTAACCATGTTGAGTCTTGACAGATGCTGATCCTGCCATGAGTTCTGCGCTTGCCATTCGGATTCCTGTTGCGAGCTTTAATTTTTGAACCCCCAGAAGTTCGTGCCACAAGCCCTATCAGATCGGCCTCCGCAGAGAGTGCAAGTGCGAAAGCACGGCCGGGATGCCTTTTCAAGGGCAGGGCCGTCACGGCCAGGCACAGTTTTTCAAAAGCGCCCTAAACCCTAAACCCTAAACCATTTAAGCTCTAAGCTCCCGAACCTCCCTGAACCCCCCGAGCCCTTAAACTCTTGCTTCAGCGAGGCTCATCTTCTTGGAGTTCAAGACGCGATTGCAACCAAAGCTTCTCGATTCCGCAGTTTGGGGTTTTAGGGTTTAGGGTTCAGGGTTTAAGGTTTAGGGGCTATGTCGGGTGTGGATGGCTGAATGTGGCGCAGTTGCTTCTCCATTTTGCAGGCCGTCCATCCCTGTCAGTCCCAAATCGCAGATGGGCTACCGTCAAACCCAACCATCCCATGACCTTGCGCTTTTTTGCATGCTGCCCGCTGTACAAAGGCGGTCTTTGACCCTTGCTCTACGGAAGTGTCGATTCTGTCATTGCAGGCTATCCACAAGGCGAAGGCTAGAGCACTACGTCGATGCACAGCTTAGTCGATCATCCACCGTCATGGATGGGGGACCAGTCAACCAACTATCGACTTCACATGCATTCAGAATAAGACCGACCAATATGATTTTCTTTGTCACACACAGGTTTGCCTGTGATAGCCGGCATGGCATGGGCCAGAAACAGAAGGGCCCGATGTCACCACCGCTCAACTCTGCAAGGATGGAGTCGTGCGTAGAACGACTCCTCAGCTGGAGCGCGTCAAGATCAATGGTTCTTCTGAAGCTGAGAACGAGGCCCACTCACAGAAGTGCTGACTGTGGGAGTCCTGCAAGTATGGCTTTCGTGCGCAGAAGTCCGAGTAAGGGTTGAAAGCAGTCGCCAAGGCTTATGGGACCCTAAACCCGTCTGCAAATACACCCTAAAAAACCCAACCCTCAAAAAAACGTTCTTATTTCCGAAGCTGCTCAAAAATGTAGCAGGCCATGAGAAAGACACAGGGCAAAGTCAGAAGTGAGACGTCCCCATACAAGGCTCGACTGCCGACCCAGGAAGAAGGAGAGCAAACCTCGCTTGCAGGACTTACAATCTTCTCTGAGTCAAGTGGCACCTTTGCCAGCCCAGAGATTATTGTGTGGACTTGGCGAAATCTGCCCCCTTCCTCGGAACAAAAAACAGCTGCACAACGGATAATGCAAGTGTCCCTGACGGTCTAAAAGCGGCTTTGGCAATTGGACATTGGAGTCCCTGATTTCGCTTACAGCGTACTGATTTGCCAGCTTGTTGGAAGAGGCTTGCCCGTCATTGTTGTACAAGACAGGGCTCGTCTGCTGCAATCGGTCCAATCTCAATCCACAGTTTAGAAGCAGCCCAGCCGCTCTGATTAGGCCGATCCAGATCTGTCTCTTGAACCAATGCCCGAAAGCCCCGAAGCTTTGAAACCCAAATTTCCTCACTTCCTTTTTGAGTACGACTCTTCTCAGATCAGTTCTGAACTTCGCCCACATCGCACGAAACAAGAACACAGGCTCTACTGGCCTAAAAGCCGCTTGCCGGTTCACTCATGATGTAGTCCAACATCGGATAACATGGTGCAATATTGCAGAACCTAGTACCATGTTGTATAATCAAGTATGACCTAGTACACGAGTACAATGCAGTCAGTATAGCTCAAGTCTTCTAACAGACCATGCGATTAGTAGTAGTGATAGTCTTAGTAACAATAATGCTATTACATGCTATTACTATTGCTGCTATACTATGGCGATTACTACGGTTGATGGACAAAATCCTGCATGACCTTAAGGACTCTAAACTATGGGAATTATGGTATATTCCTTATAATGGGTAGTGCAGGATTTTGTCCATCAACAGTATTAAATTGTCAGGGCAGCCAGGGCACTCGGCTAAACGACCGTTCCACTCGCAGTGCCTGTACAAAGATTCCATGTCGTCGATCGCTGCCAGGACATCCTACAAGATCGTGGGATCTTGAACACTTCAGCCCTTCAGGGGGTGTACCCTAAACCCTAAACCCTAAGCCCTGTGTAAGTTTGGGGATTCCGATGTAATATGCCCCCAGGAGAGGAAGTGATGCGCCAAGTCTACACGAAGCTAGACTTCTCTCTATCTCTCGATCTCTATCTCTGTAGCTCTGCATCTCTGTATCTATCTATCTCTCTCTCTGTCTCTCTCTGTCCCTCTGTATCTCTCTTTCTCTCTCTTCCTGTCTGCCTGACTATCTGTGCCTGGCTGTTTGTCTGTCTGTGCCTGTGCGTCTGCCCGTCTAGCAGGTAGGCTGCGTGCATACATGCTACATGCAAGGGTGTACATCCCGCACATCCATAGCAAACATACGTTCCGAGTTGACTCGCGTGACTTCTGTTTGGAACTGAACGACCCTCGGCCTCGGCAAAGCCTGCTACACACACGCACACAGACACAGACACATGCACACACAGACACATGCACACAGAGACAAACAGACTCTCTCTTCCCAGCTCCCTTCGCAACAAATGAAAACGATCCTGAAATGTCGACATTTCGTCGCTGAAAGCATGCTCCCATGGGAATGCATACACCTCGCTTTATGATACTACCTGCATGCGAAGTTCTCGTTGAAGACCTGTACATGATCATCTATCCCACATGCCTGTACTGCCCGAAAATGCAAATTCGAAGACAGGTGGACAACATAAGCACATAACTTGAAAACCAAACCCTAACCCCTACACCATGATGCAGCATGGGGCCTCCGGAGATGGGACACCTCCAGATACCGTATGGTAAAACCTGCAGCGGTGAGACTTCGCTCTGTGCGTGCTTCGAAGATCAGGTCGGTCTCTTTCATCTGATGCAGGCTTAAGCATTGGCATGGAGGCCGTTTCACATTTGGCCTGTCCGACAGGTTGTAAGGAATGTAGTGGAATTCCAATGAACGACGACGGAAAGTTGGTATACAAGAGGTGCGGCAGGGGCAAACCAACATCCGGGAGTCCAGCACCATCGCTTTTGCTCAGTATGCCACTACACCCCCCTGTCGACAGGAATGAACGAATCTAGATCGTAGATTTGCGCTTCAACTAAGGCCGGGGGCAAACGGGGAGTCCAGCACCATCGCTTTTTACTCAGTAGGCCACTACACTTGCCTGTCGACAGGAATGAACGAGTCTAGATTGTAGATTTGCACTACAACCACGGGCACAAAGCTGACAATGATACATATCTCAGATGCCCGTTGCAAGTAAGCAATCTGAATCCTAACAGCACACACAACACAGTTAAGACTCAACTCGAAGCCCTACAACGCCGAGGGGCTGAACCGTGATTGTGCAGCGTTGCTTGCGATCCCGCCTGCTTGGTGCACCAGCTCAACGGAACGGCAGAGTTGTTGAGGGTTTAGCGGGTTAGGGGTTAGGGTATCGGGGCCTATGGGGCAACTGTACTAGGGTTGAGCGGCCGGTTGAACTAGGAATGCTATAGTATGCTATAGCAATAGTAAAAACTATAAGCGACGGTTTAGGGTTTAGGGGTTTAGGGGTTTAGGGATTAGGGATTTAGGAATTTAGGGGTTTAGGGTTTAAGGGTTTAGGGTTCCGGGCCTGGGCTCTCGAATCCGAAGACCGGGCCAATAGTCCTCATGCTGGCCGCAGCTCACTCGCGCAGCGTTGGCGGTGCCATATCCCCCCTGGCGCGGCGCAGGGCCGACGAGTGCGGATTGCTGAAGGTTTAGAAGGTCTAAGGGGGCGAGTTTAGCAGATTGCCTTCTGAAGTCTTTAGTGGAACGCATTTTCCTGTAGGATAGAGTTTATGGTTTCAGCTGCAGCAAGCAGCCCTCGACCTTCGTTCTAAACCTTCAGCCATCTGTTTTGTCTAGCTCGGGCTGCTGACTAGCGCTCCGGTCAGGATTCCACCCAAGCCTGGAGGCAAACGCATTCTGGAGTCAAGAAGATAAGACTCAGACCTTTCCTACTTGGGCACACCACGTATTTCGTGTTTGATCGATCCCTGCGCTTCAGGCCCTTGGGAGGTAGTACATAGAGGTCTTAAGACTCCGTAATTATCGTCTTTGTAGCTAGAGGACCATAAGCCCAGAAACCATATACCCAGCGCTGCTACAATCCGAATGAAAACATACCTGAAGCCCCACAGCCCCAAACCCGAACTAAACGAGTTGGCTCAGTGCCTTACTACTTCCATAAAGCAGAGCCATCCCACGGTTCTGGTGATTGTACAGGGCTCCTCCAGAACATTGCGGAGTGTTGGTGTATTCCGGTTTAGGGTCTGGGCGCTATGGGTTTCGGGTACACTAATAGAGTACGAAAAAGAAGCCATACATCATACGGGGATTTCGGAGGTCAGGGACCCTCTCATGGCAGGTGCTTCCCTACATTATGAAGCCGAAGCCCCAAATCCAGAGATTCCAATATGAAGCTATATATAAGGAATATAGTTTAACTTATAGTAGGATCCCTAGTATGACTGAAGGAAAACTCCTTAATTAAGGGATATTGGAGTCTCTGGGAACCCAAACCCCAATCGGATCTCCTTCTCGTCTGCTGCAGCCAGCTCTGCCGTGCCAAGCTGCGCTGACTGAGCAGCCTGCATCCAATGAAGCAAACGGTGGTTGCAAGGCTTGGGGTTTAGAGGGTAATGCAGCTACCCTAAATCCTCAGCCCTAGAGCAAAACCCATAAAAGTAACATCTTGGGAAGCTCATGTAGAGTCCGGCTGTTGCTTCAGTGTGTAGCAAAGTCCCGGATAGGCACTGGCTCTGATCGGCGATAGAAGCCTCTGGCCTTAACCATCTCTTCAATGGCGCTCTGCGTGAGCCTGCCCATGTCCTCAGCCAGCCCGAAGCAGCGGCTTTTGATGGAGATGCAACTAGCAACTTCAACAGAATGCAAACACAACTTCCGGTGCCATCGAGGCACATTGGTGACGGCTATTTGGTTCGACTTGCCAGTGCTCCCTTCTGTCGCAGAGACGTGCCTGGCATTGCTGACAACTGCACAGAACTCCCGCTGATGGAAAGTCGAGTTGGAGAACGAACGCCCAAGTCAGTTGACCATTACTACTATTACTATTGTTACTATTATTACTATCCAAGCCGCCAGACGTTGTTGAAGCCGAGAGGCAGAATGCCGTTTGCATCGATGTCGAACTCCACCTGCTGCGTCAGCAAGAGCTCTGTTTCTAAAGTGCTTCGTGCTAGTAGATATGTCCTTATGTTCTGGATACCTGAACACCGGGCTAGCAGTTCTGCCTGAACACCCAGCACACGCAACATGCAGGCTAAAGGGTTTGCATGTGACATGGTAAGGTTGAGCAATATAGGGACCTTAACAATTAGAAGAGGGTTTCGGGGTCCATTATGCCATAATTATAACAAGGAGCCCCGAAAATAGTATAGGCAAATATTCAGGCCCCTAAATTAGGAATCAGCAGCCCCGTCAGGCTTGGGACACATAGGATGAAGCCTCAACATCTGCAGCTGCACCTTCCATGCCTCATTCTCAAGATCGCCCGCCGGGAGTTCCGCGGCCCTCCCCCCCAAGACAGCAGTTCAGGGACAGGCTTTATAGGGTTCCCCCCTACCCAGTAGACCCTTAAAAGGCCCATAAGCCCTAAACCACGAACCTCCCTAAACCCATAAACGTCTAACACCCCAAATCCTAAATCCTAAATCCCAGAAACCCAGAACGTTCCAACAGCATGGCCTTGATCTGTGGCACTCCACGTGGAGCTGGGGGCAAGCCATCGAGCACAAATTCCGAAAGGAAGTTGTTTTCCTGGTGCATGGCTTAGGGTTTGGGGATTTAGGGCGTAACACCTGTAGGGTTTGGAGTTAATCTAGAGTTTAGGGTTGGGGGGCTTAGGGTTTAGGGCCGTTAGGCTTGCTTTTTAGAGGGAGCACTTTCTGATGCAGAGGAGAGCTCACCCCAATCCAAATGGGCTGCACCGGATGTTGAAGTCAAGACTGAGACGTTTGGACGTTTGGAGTTCAGGATTTAGGATGGCTTTCGAACAGCCTAGAACCCTATGCATCCAAAGGGCACCTATAACAGGACGTTGTTCTCCTTCCGAGCTCGGCAGAGGCTCAGGGTTCAGGCCGGGGAGAG
The DNA here is from genome assembly GCA_003297005.1 of Symbiodinium sp. clade A Y106. Lineage (NCBI taxonomy): Eukaryota > Dinophyceae > Suessiales > Symbiodiniaceae > Symbiodinium > Symbiodinium sp. clade A. The sequence continues at coordinate 90,861 of BGNK01000747.1, read as the reverse complement.
GCGGATTCCGGGTTTAGGGTGGTAGCTCTGAAGAGCTTCTGGCTCAAGGGCCAAGAACCTATGATGAAGCAGTAGCAAGTCTGTTCGGGTATATGGCGGTAGAAGCCTTTGCAGATGTTCCGTCAGGAGTCATAAGAATAGTACGTAGCTACTACTGCTCCATTCATATGCTGCTACTGACCCGAAACATTGTCAATTCCCGCCGAAGTGACAGCACAGGAAGCCCGCTCGCCCTCAAAGATTCGAAGCTTCACGCTCCTGCACCAGAGATGGACATGTACTGTTCCGGCTGTGGATTTAGGGCCCACGGGCTCGCTGATGATGGTCGTCTAGCAAAGAATCCAAACCTCACGAATATTTCAGGACTAGGCGCTGGGGATACCCGGTGCAATTGGGTTGGCTGAGATTTGTGCAAACAAGCCATTTTCCCGTGCTGTACATGCTGCATACATCCCGACCGAAGCAGAAAACATCAGGTTATCAACGCCTGCCCTGAACCCTACCCTAAACCCTAAATCCCTAAACCCCTGAACCCAAAACCCCAATGTGAAAGAAAGCCACACTCCTCTGATTGTCTTCGTGGGTTGTGAGGACCACTGAGCGCCGTGTGGGAATGGTCGTGTTGCGTTCCTCGTGATTGCCGCCCGAGGGCTACAACTACAGGGTCATACATTTCCCAAAAATTTACAGTAGGGCTAATGGGGTCCAGATTCTCATGTCGATCCGAGGGGAACCACCAATCCGAACTCACAAATCAAAGGCGGAGGCAAGGAAGTCTCTAAAGGCTTTAGGGGCCTTCCAACAATTTTCACTGGCCCGGGCTCAGATTGTATGGCTTCACTGCTCTTGTACTTGCAAACGCACTGAACCCTAGCCTAGTTCAGGCACTTAGCCTCGCAAACACCCTAAACCCTAAACCTCAAACCCTAAACCCTATCTAAACATCCTTTAACCCGAAACCCTAGACTCCAAGCACCTCATACAACCCCAAACCCTAAAGCCTCCCAAGATGTTCTTAGGGGCTGAGTATCCTAGCCCAAAATAAACAGGTTAACATTGTAAATCATGATCGGACTATACAAACCCCAAAGGGTTAAAGGTTACCTACTCAGCTACTGAGCTTTCTAGAAAGAGGAAAAAGCAAACCATTAACATAGATGGAGATAAACAACCCTGCAAGCTAATAAGTAAGGAAACACGGATTCAAGATACTTATAAACGTACGCAGATCCGGCTACATAGACGGATACATATATGCATATGTATATACATATGTATACATACACATGATGTGTATATATATATATAATATAATATTATATATATATACATACACATACAGAACATAACACATGTCGGTATTTATTTCACGAGTTCCTACATCATATTCATTCATCTACATGAATGCGTGTGTTTGTTCCAGGTTGCAATCACCCTGGACATAGCACCGTTGGCGGACTCGTAGCCGATCGACAGAGGTGTGACATCCAACCTCGATGCTGGTTTAGGTCTTATAGCTTGGGGTTTAGGGTTTCGGATTTGAAGCGTGCCTGAAAGCCTGACGACAGTGGCTGATGTCGTTCCTTGTGATTCTCTACAGGGCGCTGGCATTCTCGGAACAAGACCAAGACCGGCTAAATGGTGTGAGAGGCGGGGATTACTCCATTTTTCAGATCTGAACTGGAACACCCCATCAATTGTTCTCGTAACGCGAAACTGAGGCATGGGCGAAAACAGCAGGGCATGCCAGCATATCTGCGACAACTAACTTCCGGGCACAGAGCTTTTGGACATGCTCAGATCTAAGCCCACTGGTGCGAGATGACAAGGTTGGCGATCAGAAGATTGCCACTCTCGTTCCGGGGCTCGGAACCGATCCATTTTGCAACCAGGGCTGAACTCCGGATTAGTTGTCCACTAACGGTTCTAAGACCTAACTACACCTATATAATAATTTTGAAAGTAGGGTGCCTACAGGAGAAACTGCTGTCATGGTTTGGGCGGTTTGGGTAAGCGTCCCTCATATAGGTACTTAGGACATCTTAGGACCCTTTGGGTTACCCCAGCGCAGACTCACGGCTTTTCCAGCAGGCTCCGACCCAAAATCATCCCAGTAAGAGGCTCTCATCGCGAAGCCAAAGGCAGTGACAAATGCTGAGAAGTGTTGAGTGCAGGATAGTGCAGGGTTTGGCAACGACTTCGGAGGCAAGAATTCTACATGTCTTCCTTCGGAGCTTCTCCAGCGTGCGCATAAGTTCGGAAAGCCGGAAGTGTTGCATGAAGACCGCTCCGAATGTCTGACGCAGAGTCCAGGATCGGGACTGCTAAGAAGAAATCCCATAAGTACCATACTTCTGTCAGAGAAGCATCGCATCAGTAGTAGTAGTAGCACGCGACTTCCCTGCACGACTCCAGAGAACCGCTGCTCCCTCCTCCGCCTATCGTCGGTACTTCAGCAATAGTTCAGGGAAGCCTCTGATTATCATCCCCAACCAGGGAGCGATAAGCTTCCTGCATCACGGAGGCGTTCTTGTATCCATGAAAGGAGATTGCTTCAGTTTCGTTCACCCAGCACCAGGGAGCAATTGAGACGCAGTCGAGATGTTTGGAAGCGCAGACGAAAAGATCAGGCAATCGGCCCTGTTTGAGCCAGTCGGTGAAGCTACCGGTGCAGGACTTCTCGGTATGCCTTGGCAGAACCTCATTGTTGAATCTGGTCTGTCCCAGTGCGGACACAAGTCCATAATGTGGTAGCAAATCCATCTCTTGAAAGCAAAAGCCGGTTATAACGTCGTCCAGGTGGCCAGGCACCATACGACACCCTTCTGGCAAACCCGGACCCGCCTCTTCACCCTCAGCATACTTATGTATTCTGTCATCCAGCATGGTAGCAAACTCTCGCGTCGCCCTCCATGGCAAACAAATCCCTGCACCACCATCTGGAAAGTCACCGACCCAAACTTTCATCGTGTGCTGCACTTGTCCCAAGTACACCCAGGATGAATTGCTCAGGCAGTGCTGGTGTACATATTGCCTGAAGCGGTCGGCAAGAAACAGCGTGTCCGGGTCCAGGCGACAGACAAAGTCGGATGCAGGCAGGTTCGTTCCGATCCAATGCCACATAGCTAATGCCTTGCGGATCAGATTTGTTGTCGTCTTTTGCTTCTTCCGCGCGAAAATGTCTGCTGAGGGTGCGTCGCCGGCTTGATCGGGGTGAGCATATAACACCGGATAATACATGGCGAGGTTTCGAACAGGAAGGCCGAAACTGTTCCAAGACTGCAAATACTTCCTTGCGGATGCAACATACACCTCGACAGAATCGCAGCCCTTGGCCCAAGTGGCTCTTGCAGCCCTGATGGACGGACCGTCTTCTGGCAGGCGCGCCGTCACCGCACAATGAATGGCAGGGCGCCGAGCTGTCACATCAGGGCACTGTCCGTCTCCTTGCAAAACTCCAGCCGGTTGACTCCCCGGCAGGTCTCGTTGCCACCGGAGGTGGTGAACCTCAACTTGAAATGAGAAGGACAGGTATTGTTTCTCGAACTCCTGGTGGTTGTAGAAAGCTTCCTGTGGCGTCAGGAGTCCCTGGCAGCTTGATTTCAATAGACTGATGGAGAGGCGCATGATTTCAGTCCAGAAGACTGTCCTTAAAGCACCATCTTTCTCCCACCACTGTGTCTGCAAGCCGCAAAACACCAAGTAATGAAGCATCTCCAGCCTTCGCTCTTCTTAGAAGGTCGACTTTCAAGTTGCCTTGCTAAGGACACCGCTCCAATTCACTATAGAGACTATAGACCACTACTAGATGGTACACCCTAAACCCGAAACCCTAACCTAAGCTTCTTAAGAAGGGCCAAGCAGCTGCCCACAGAGGTCGTCACGCTGCCAGCCCTTGGGACCGACGGCAGCTGTATAGTCGTCTTCGCTGCAGCTTCTTAAGTGATACCTCCACGGCCAAGCGATGACGTCTTCCCGTCCTATAGAGCTGGGCACATGCTTCAGGAACTCCGCTGCTTCCCGTAAGAATAGCGATCTGCAGTCGCAGCCTTCCACGACTGGGTCAGAGGCAGTGCAGCAGCGATCACGCGTGAAAACCTCATCGAAGCAGGCGTGATCAGCATCGGTCATTGGGCAGCACTGGCCCGGCTCCAGGCCGCCCTTCCAGCATTCCTCGTCCTCTGCAGTGATAAAAGAAGCCCCAAACGCAGCCAAGCGCCACATGTCTCAAGCAAGTAGGGATACATGCGCAGTTCATGATCTCTTGAAGCGCTCTCGAACATTGGCAAGAGTTCTGATGGTGGTCATGGATGTACGAAGATACGGTTCTGATATCAGGTCGTGATAACAAGTATGTCCCTCAGGCAACCGGGAGGGTGCAACCGGGAAGAGCGTCATCAATGTCGGAAAGCATGATTTCCCCCTCTTCCTTGCTTGAGCAAGACAAGGCAAAAAGGTTGAACCTTGGGCTTCTGAGTTTTCACTCATGGCAAAACGAAGGCCCAAAGCAAGGGTTTGGGGCTTGATGTTGCGTTTTCCATGCTTTGTACAGAGGCCGGAGATCCACAGGGCACGACGGTGACAGGTGTCCCGTTGACGAAACCATGCAATGAAACACAAGTGCTGAATCGACGCAAGGTTGGATCCGTAACGCTTGAAACATACGTTCAGGAGCTATGCAACCGGCAAAAACTGCCCTCAGGGCTAGACACTGTCGTTCAACCAAAAGCCCGCCTGTCAAAAAAAACGTTACGGCGATTGCAATCACGTCCAAGGTGCAACAGTAGGTCTTGGACAACGCCACCAGCTCCACACAGGATAGCTGCCTGTTCGCAAGCTCACTTTAGGGATCGGGCTCTGGCTTGAGTACGGGGCTCAGAGGAATCAGCTTAAAGGTCGAAGGTGCGACAAAGCCTCTTCCGAAAACTTGCAGCAAACCCCTGAAAAGCCGGCCAGACTGTGAAGCCCCACACCCTGATGATCTGGGGAGGCGCTCACAGACGCGTTCTGTCCCCCATCATTGCTTCCCGACAGACTATGTGCCCATCATACATGAAAGCTATGTGTTTCTGCACGAGGCTACGTGGAAAACAACAAACTAATCCTTGTTGCAGCACTCGAAACCAAAACAGCAGAAACGCCATGGTGAGGTCTGTTCTCGTAGAACTCAGGGGTTAGAGTGTTTTCTGCCCTGACCATGCAGAAACTAAGCACCCTCCTCGCACAACTCGCCGACACAACGAAATCGCTGAAAGCCTTTGAGTCGGGGAACTAAATCCCGAACCTAAGCCCTCGCTCGAACCTCTACAGCGGGCCTGGGTGCCATACAGGGGCTTTAATAACCCTAATAGTTGGAATACGGTTTTGGGGTAACTTATATTTTAGTTAATCCCTTCCCCCTTTTATGAAACACCCCCTCTAAAAATAAAACCACATTGGGGCGAATCCTCCCGAAATCATCGTTGCCCGTTAAAACCTGTTCTGAATTAGGGGGAGGGTTTCGAGGCTCCAAATACCCTCAGAGCACAGAGAGTAAGAGTGAGAGCACAGCAAGAGCAAGAGTTTGAGCAAGAGCAGGAGCAAGAGCAAAAGCGGGAGCATCAGCAAGAGCAGCAGCAAGAGCAAAGCAAAAGCAAGAGCGGGAGTAAGAGCAAGAGCAGGAGCAAAAGCGGGAGCAACAGGAAGAGCAGGAGCACGCGCAAGAGACGCAGCAGAAGCAGGAGCAACAGCCAGCGCGGGAGCAAGAGCCAGAGCAAGAGCACGACCCCTCACAAGTGGCAGCAGAGATAAAAATGCCCCTTTCCGAGTTTCTATTGGGGGGGGGCCCCCGGGTTTAATATTAGGGGGAAGGGATTAAACTATAGTAAGGATGCCTTTGGAATCGGTCTGCTTACTTGTTCCGGCTTCTTTTTCAAGTTCTGCGGTTTGGTTGGGGTTGGTTTTGAGGTTTGAGGTTTGGGGCTTCTGTCTGATGCGAAACTTCCGAAATTCATGACGTCCTACACCAGTTAGCACACAAAGACTGACACCCAAACCACCAAAAACATGTACACAGGGACACAAAACATAGACACAAACACATAGACACAAATACATGACATACACACAGACACAGACACACAGACACACAAACACACACACACACACACCCACACCCACACCCACACCCACACGCACGCACACCCACACGCACACCCACACGCACACCCACACGCACACCCACACGCACACGCACACGCACACGCACACGCACACGCGCACGCGCACGCGCACGAGCACGCGCACGCGCACGCGCACGCGCACGCACGCACGCACGTACGCACGCACGCACCCACGCAGAAAGACAGACACACGTACACACAATACCGAAAAGCCTCAAACCTACAGCAAGTTTCAGGCCCTAAGCCCGCCCCCACCGCAAACCAGCAACACAACCAAGTCCTTAGTGCATGGCAGCTAAACCGGAAGCTCTAAACTGGGTTTAGGTGTTAGGAATTTCGTGGCCTTGGCTTATGGTTTAGGAGCTCGAAACTCCGCCTGAATAGCGGCACCCTTGGCAACGTCTTCGTTGGCTTGGCTGCTGACGATGGGCTCCTTCACTCAAGGCTTCTTGCCATCATCGCCGTGGGGCTTAGGGCTGTGTAAAGCGGGTTTAGGGCTTGCAGGGTGTTACAAGGGTTTCAGGATTTTATGGCTTGACGAGGGTTGTACAAACAAGTTAGTAGGGCTTTGGACGGGTTTAATTTAATGGCGAGCCCTGATTCACAAACGCCCGGTTTTAAGGTACGTTGTACTGTTATTGCGACGAGGACCCTGAAGGAATGGCAGTCCTCATCATTCAAGCTTGCATATAATATTCCTTATCCAGGGGCAGTATTCATCGGGCTACATTAGGGCTATGTAGGACTCGGGGACAAAAGGATCCACTGAGTTAACAATAAGTGCGCTATCGGGTTGAGGGTTTCGTTACTCAACAATCAACGACTTTGGACTTATTTAAAGCGTTATACATGCGTGGGGATCGTATGGGGACGCTACTTGGGGCTGTGACCACCAAACTCTGCATGAAAACTACTGAGAGAGGCGTGCGATTGGCTGCTTCTGCATGCTTATTCTTGGGCTGTCACATCTCGCGGATCGAAGGATTAGGACGTGGAGTTGCTCCCTAAACGACCGGCTACGCTGAACTCCTGCACTCTTAAGCACTGAAGCTAATCGAACATGCCTCTGTCCCAAAGGGCTTTGGTACGTAACTCTTCCGGCCTTTCCGCCGAAGAACTCCTTGACCATCTCCTGCAAAATGCAGCAGTGGAATCAGAGAGCAGCATGCTTGGATGGGTGCCAACATGGACCCTATAAATCCCAAATCCAAAACCCCGTGAAGCCTTAAACCCCCAAAGCACGACACGATGTAGGCATAGCTTCTCTCCTGCAGCTTCGGGATGCGCGCACAGCCTCCCACTAAGACCACCTGTCAAGGAGCAAGTAAGCCTAGGGTTTCGGATTTGCTGCCCATGGTTCGAGGTGGATCTAGGCAATTATCAGTAGTTGCTCGGACATACGGCATCGATCTCGAAATATGGGGGATTTAATCGAAGGTTGGCGGGGGAGGGGGGGACATTCAGCTGTCTTTAAATGACTTCAGAAGGAGCCATTGCAGTGCAGAAAAGGACTAGCAGTCGGGTTTGAGCATACCGAGCAATCAGCGAAACACACCTAACGCTTCGAGGTGCATCAATGGTCTCCCACCGTGGCATCGAACCTTCCAAATCTATCTGTCTTACCTGTAGTCTCCATTGTAGCTCCTTTTCGTGGTTAACCAGTTCTATGGTTAGGATCCTATAATATAAATTTGGTTAGCCGAAAAAAAGGAACGACAATGGAGACTAGAGGTAGAGCTCGAAGCCCTCACTTCCAGCTGCTGGAATCCAGTCGACAAGCATCCCTTCCGAGCTGAGCCTCGTTGATGCTTTCTTTCGTAAGGCCACCTTGAATCAGGCGAGAGCATGCTGCACGCTATAAGCTCTTTAGGCTCGGCTCCGTCATGCTGGAAAGGCAATCTCTGGCATGATGAACACATGCATGGCCACCAGCTGAGTTCGCTACTCTCTTCCATCGCGTCTTTGAGCAGCCGTAGTGACTGCTGCAAATGCTCTTTCACCAGCTCCTCGAAGCGGGCGCGCGTGATCTGGCAGGAGAAATCGTGATCCTCCTGAGATGCGTTGCCGTCTGATCTCAGGGAGTTTAGGATGCAGGCTCTCAGAGATGGCCAGAATAGTGGCCAGAATTGGCAAAAAGAAGAACCTCGAAGTCTTTGAAGGCAGCTTCTGCGCTTGAGTTGCATTGTGTATTCTGTCAAGTCGGCGGATGTCGTTTGCGGGCTTCTTGGCGTTCCCTGTTCTCGGCAACCTCAACAAGGATAACATCTGAAGAACCTACCCCGAAATCGTTTGCAGGGTATCCTGAGCAACATTCAACTTCCAAGACCGAAAGAACGACAGGAGTCATGATGATTGAGAGACAAGCGTCGAACAATGAGTCAACTTCGATCACAGCCTGGATGTCGTGGCTTAGCCTACCTCAAGGCACAGGTAAGTTGTGCAATCGCCACTCTGGCTGGAATTCTTACTGACGAGATGCTAGGTAGTAAGGCACAAGATTCTGTGCCACCTGCATGCGGCATAGTTCGTGATCTGGGATCCTTGAGTATTTTGGCACTGTCCGCCACGGCACTTTCGATGCAACACGTTGTGCTTGACTCGGCCTGTCCGGTGGTGGTGTTTATTTCTGTGTTTGCGGCTGTTGCTGTTGCTGACAATGCTGTTGTTGTTGTTGTTCTTGTTCTTGTTGCTGTTGTTGTTGCTTTTGCTCTTGTTGTTGCTGTTGCTGTTGCTGTTGCTTTTGCTGTTGTTGCTGTTGCTGCTGCTGTTGTTGTTGTTGTTGTTGTGGTGTTGGTGTTGGTGTTGGTGGTGGTGGCGGTGGTGGTGGCGGCAGCAACGGCGGCGGTGTGGCTGCGCTTTGACTACTTCTGTTCATGGAGCTGAGCCCACGACACTTTGCTCGCTCGCACGCTTTCTGAAGCCGACGGAGAGCTCTTGGTCGTGCACGGAGGTCCACACCGGGGTGCTCCCGCTTGAATTGCTCTAGGCAGTGCTCCTCAGCCAGGAACTCTCAGCAGCATCCTAATTACCTTGCAAGCAATGGAACAGAATTCCTTGCCTAGTCATCCAGTTATATGCGATCAAAAGCCAAAGGCACAAATGTATGCTCCACGTTCTTCTTGCTTGCCTTGAAGGCACTGAAGCACAACCCCTCCAAAATTTCATGCATTCCAGGGCACAAGCAAACGTGCATCCAAGTCCTCTACAGAATGGGACGGCCCGGGAAGTAGGATTTCTGTTGTAACGTTTACAGTACCATCCTATCATCAGTACTGGCAGCATGTTGTGAGCCCGATTATGACTCACACTCCTAGCCGCTAGCAGTGTGATTCTTAATGTGGCTCCGAGTGCGATTAGGGCAATGCTGATTGTATCATATTCTTGCTAGCTCTGCTGCTGCCTTCTGCTGCTTCATGCGAGTGAATTTGCGATGTGAGTGCTGGTGATGTCTAATTTCGGGCATTGTCGACATTATCTTCGGGCCGGCAGTACTGGTGTCACTGATAAACAGCGGAAAGTGTGTCTTTCCCAATCGTTGCTCGAGCTGCTATACATAGCGTGGGCTTGGGCTTCTTCTACCTAGAGCCCAAGCCGGCTCTGGTTTCCTCTGCGGACCTCAGATATTTAAAGGTAGAATCTTCTCAAATTGAGAAGGAATCCTGCGTTGGTTTGAAGTTCCCTGCAGAATCCCTCCAGAACCTTCCACTACTGCTGCTGGGACTCCAGCACCGCACGCACAGGGATGTCTAGATTTCTCTAGATTTCTGCCACTCAAGCGAGCGCGACATTGTCGATACTGTGAGCCTCCGAATGTTTGAAGATTTCCCCCCATATTTCTGTCAGGATGTTGAACCTTCAGTTGGCTTCAAGCTGCCCTTAAGCCTACATCCTTCATGACGTTCTGACCGCTGGCACCTAAACCCTTTAAACCCTAACACGACATCACACAAAACCCGAGACAGACTCTAGGCCTCGGGTTTGGTTTCCCGAGTCCTCGCCACCGTGGCGTGCAGAACCGGCAGTGGACTTGATCCTCGAAGGTCGTTGTTGACTAAGACTAGTAGCAGTAGCAGAAGTAGTAGTAGTCGTCGTCGTGGTCGTTGTAGTAAGCTACAGCCGAGACTTCGGGGCAGTTTGTTTTTCGGAGAGCCTATTCTTCTGCAGGGTGCTCAAGGACGTTGTTGCGGCATGGGTCTGAGAAACAAACCCTACAATGCCAAATGTGGCTTCTGTGAGATGTGCTTGGCGTTTCGTGGTCTGGTTCTACACTGCTTGCATGGTGACAAGCTTCTGTTTTTCAACGCCGAGCTTCCCTAGCTGTCGAACATCGCGACAGGGCAGGTTGGGTGGGTGAAACTGCAATGGACACTCTCATTATACATTCGGTAATTTTTCAAGAACCCTGAAATACCCTGAACCTTAGTCCGCAGCCACTGAACCTGAAGCCTGATAATTCTATGCAACAAGTCACCCAAATCACAGACCCGAACAAGTTTTACGTCTCGTCTGGGCTTCAAGGCGACTGAGAAGCAGCCATCTTGTGATACACCGACAACCCACCGGATCAGGTTTAGAACTGGGTCTATGATTATATGAAACAATACAGCTATACTCTATAAAAATATATGGTATCCCCCCCCCCATGGATCTACCTTTTTCGTGCTTTTGGGAGCCCCACCACACGCACGAAAATGGTGGATCCTTGAAAGGAGGGGCTAGCCGATGGACTATTACCATTTTGTGGCTGGGTGAACTCCACCCTGGCCCGATTGATTTCAGTCGGGGCCGATTGAGTTCAATCGGGGGCCGGAATAAAGATTGAAGATTTCCTGGAAAAGCTTCCCCGGGAATCTTCAATNAGTTCAATCGCGGCCGATTGAGTTCAATCGGGGGCCGGATTGAAGATTGAAGATTTCCTGGCAGCTTTTCCCGGGAATCTTCAATTTTCAATCCGGGCCCCGATTGAGTTCAATCGCGGCCGATTGAGTTGGCAAATTATTCTATAAGGCATTCTATGGTGCATTTCAAGGGTATTCTACAGGGTATTCTATAGGGTTTTCTTTGCGGCTTTCTATGCGGTACTCAGAGGGTATCACAGGGGGTATTCTGTAAGGTAATCTCAAGGGTATTGCAAATGGTATCCTATATAAGGCCTAACAATGGCATATTATATAGCGTATTTCTCTTGGTATTCTGTAAGAAACTCCATAAGGCGTTGTATAAGGGATTGTACAAACCAAAAGCATAAACGTAAAAGTTGTAGAAAAAAGTATTCTATAACGTATTGTATAGGCTATAGGGTATTCAACAAGGTCCATAAAAAGGTATGTAGGGTGATTTCTATAATCTAGGGCTATCTATATGAAATTCTGTAAGATGTAAAGAAGGAGTAATTTGTAAGGTATTTTATAGGCTATTGTTTTTGACTTCCTCATTGGGCACATAGCAGGCTCGTGATTTTCCGCTCATTAATCCGTTATCTCTAAAATATTCTGAAAGGCATTCTATGGTGCATTCCAAGGGTATTCTACAGGGTATTCTATAGGATTTTCTTAAGGACGTTCTATGGGGTACTCAGACGGTGTCAGACTCAGGGGGTATTCTGTAAGTTAGTCTGCAGGGTATTGCAGATGATATTCTATAAGGCTTATAAAGGGCATGTTATGTAACGTATGTTTTGGGCGTTCAATAGGGTACTCCGTAACGCATTGTATATAAAGGATTGTACAAGGCATACACATAAACGGAAAAGTTGTCTTATAGAACCTATTCTATAACGCAATGTATAGGCCATAATTATAGGGTACTCAGAAGGTATATAACTATATAAGGCATATCATATAAGGGATATTGGTATTTATTTTAAATTTTTGCCCCTGGAGTATTCTACACCACGCAGGTGGACCAGCTTGCCAGCTGCAAACCAGAGCACTCGAAGATACCATCTTCGATAGTCAGGACGGTCACGTCTGTGGAGCAGCCCCCCATGTCCTGAAACTTGGTCGGTTCGCCGGAGCCGAGCGTGGTACAGGGGGGACAAGTTCCACAACAAACCTGCTCCTGATCCAGAAGACCTAGCTGCGATCTTTTCTGGCAGGCTTTCGACCGAATGGCATCATTCACCGCCCCAGACACGAAGGTATAATGTAGCGGCCTGAATCATTAATCAGAATGGTGTTTTTGGGGTGTCTTCTGGAAAACTACATCGGGGCAAGAAGGGCATGTGGTTACTCATTACTCCGACCCCTCTATTTTTGCGACAGGCTGCGACGAACACGGCATTGCGCTCCGAACAATCCCTTGGCAGGGTGCTTCAGGATTAAATGTCGCAGGTTTAGAGGGGTGCAAAGACACAGCGCATGTGATTTAGTCGCAAAGGTAACTCGAAAGCGACGGTTTGGCCGGTGAAGCACCAGAACACTCTGATGCTCTGCCTGGAGATGCGTCTGACAAAACTTCTGTGTCCAGCAGAGTGGCTTGTCCAAACCCAGGGCGATTGCAGCTGAAGTCGGCTCGTTGATGATCCTAAGTCTTATGGGAGTAGTAGTAGTAGTAGTAGTAGTAGTAGTAGTAGTAGTCGTAGTAGTAGTAGTAGTGGTGGTAGTAGGCCCCCCCCCCCTACCAACCACCCCTCTTACATACTCTTTTCGCACACATCCGTTTTACTCGGTATTTACAGCATTTTCGTCATGTAGGAACATCTTATGAAGCTTCAAAATTCACTTGCGAGTTTGCAAACTCGAGCTTCCGATTCTGGACTTGCATTTTGGGGGAGGGGTCGGGGGAGAGGGGGGATGATGANTAGGAACATCTTATGAAGCTTCAAAATTCACTTGCGAGTTTGCAAACTCGAGCTTCCGATTCTGGACTTGCATTTTGGGGGAGGGGTCGGGGGAGAGGGGGGATGATGACGACATTGTTGTGCAGACCCCCCGAACAACATCTCCAGAAGAGCCGTTTTACTCGGTTTTGACAGTACTTTCGTGATGTCAGACCATTTCATATAGTCACCAATTGTACTCTGGACTTTGCGAACTCGACATTGGGTTTTGCCAAGGCTTTCGGCGAAAACTCGAAATTGGTTGGGGGGAAGCTCTTTTTTTACGCGGTATTTGAAGTACTTTGGCCATGTCGCAGTCCATTGCTAACCACCGTTCTTTAGCAGCATTGTTGCTTCCGGGGGGTTAGGGGGGCATGATGACGTACAGGCAGCTTCTCGAACACCACGCACCATTTCAAAAACAAACCCTCCTACGCTGAGGTCTGGGCTTTAAGGGTGTTGGCGAGTCCCTCCCACGTACAGCTGGCATCTTTGTTTTTGATGTCGAAGATGTTGCGCTCCAGATTTTGGGAGTTTTTAAACCTTCTTGGCAGCACCTAAGTGTTCCACGGTATTTACAGTGTTTTCGTACTATCCGACCACCTGTGGTTTGGCAGTTCCTTCCCCATCGAATTTGCAACTCCAGTTGCTGTCGCAGTTTTGGGGCTTGAGCCTCTGCAACTTCACCGGCCGTGACAGATGAGGCAAGTGAGCCTCGGGAACTTATGCAGACAGGGAGCCCCAGCCCCTGCATCTGTGACAGCTAAGGCAAGTGAGCATCGGCAACTTATGCAGCTGTCACAGATAGGGGGCCTGAGCCCCTGCATCTTCTGCAGCTGTCATTTCGTCGATGATGATGATGACGATGGGTTGAGGCGCCAGGTGGTTAGTAGGCGGGGGGGGGGGGGGCTAGGGGGGGTAGTAGTAGTAGTAGTAGCCGTAGTAGTAGTAGTACTAGTAGTAGTAGTAGTAGTAGTAGTAATAGGAGTGGGAGTGGGAATCGGAGTAGGGTAGGAGTCGGAGTAGGAGCAGGAGAAGGAGTGAGAGTAGGAGAAAGAGTAGGAGTAACTAGGAGTGGTAGTGGTAGTAGTAGTCGTGGTGGTAGTAGTAGTGGTGGTAGTAGTAGTAGTAGCAGCAGCAGCGGTGGTAGCAAAAATAACAGCAGTGTGACATCCTGACCCTTCTTCCTACGTCGTACACCGGTGGCGGAAGGCAAGCAGGCATGAAGTATGCATTCGGCGCTCAAGGACATGACAACCCGATGGGTCCTCAGCACATTGAAGCCCGCAATCGTTCCCGCGTCTTTTGCCGCCTGCAGCTTGCTTGCCATCTTGATTTCGGAGCGGCAAACCTACTCCGTCCTGCTCAACATCTTTTCTTGCATGTTGAGTGGAGGGTCGGCAGATCGATTCCAACTCATCTATGTATGTTGGCACGTAAGTTGGCAAGAAGACGTGTATGAGTGGTTGTGTAACCAGCTCTTCCAACGGGTGAGAACATTTTCTGGTAGTTCGCGTTTTTCTGTAATATGTTTTGTCCCAAAGCGCGGCGAACTCGACCCTACACCCGACACCCAATCTCCGCAGAGCGGGAAAATGTGATCGCTGCTCTCTCTGCTGCAAGACCCCGCCACGCTGCTCTGCCTCTTCACAACTTCGAAATCCTAAGCCCCCGACCCCAAACCTTGAAGGCCCCAATCTTAAACTCCACAGACTTTGGTACGTCTTTTACTGTTATGAAACTGATCATTAATTTCAGTTTCTTGTTATTAATACTCATAATGCAACTAGTACTGTAGTAGCTGCAACCTGAATCTGAGACCTCTCTGGCCTGGCGCTGCGCGTCGTTGAAGGACGCCGGGACCGTCAGAACGGCGCCAATGGACTGGTTGCACGTTTAGTGGCAACAATCTCTGGGCAGACAGGTGGAGAGGTTTAGGAGTTTGGGACCGGTGTCACATAATAAGTTACTATTCTAGAAATATTGCTAATGTTAATGCAGTATAGTATTCTGTGCTATGCTGTGAAATACTATCATATACCATGTCAATATACGAAAGCCTACTATCATATACACTATAGCAATATCTACTGTGTTATCATGCTTTCGAGCTTTAGGGATTTAGGGGTTTGGGGTTTGCAGGCTTTAGCTCGGAGCTTTGGGAATCCGGGGCTGGTTAAGCGGCGGCTTGGGCCGGCCTTTTGCAACAGCCAGGTTTTGTCATATCATGGTATGCCATAATATAGTACAGCATATAATAGCATATCATACTATATAACCATATGGACCACATGTCCATTCAAGTCCTGCTCGTTATATGGCTCATAGACATTCACTGCCGTTGCTGAGGCCTGGAACCCCGGAAGGTTTAGGGTTTGGGGTTTCAGCCCAAAGTCACGGTTCCGACGTCTTCAAGCTCTAAGCCTGATCTTTTCCTGCCTCCCGGATTGCTTGGACATTGTAAACAGCCCTTTAGCTTCAGGGTTGAGGCATAGTATCTGCGACTTCGTCTTATTGACTCTTCCTTCTCTTGAGGCTCTTACTCCTAGTCCTTGGAGCCTCCGGGCTCCTTCTGATACTGATATCTGAATGTGTCCGAAAATCTTTTTCTAGTTTTGAAGGCCCCTGGGGTTCCTCACGGAGACTTTCCAAGGGCCGAGAGAAGAGCTTAAGACCAAAGAAAGCCGACGCTGCGAGAAGAATACAGGGGCTGAGTATAAGAAGATTCCTTCAATGGGTTCCATAGCTTAAAAGGTTTAATATTGGGGCCCTGATAAGTGGGAGATAAGATTAATATACCAAAGAGAACCGACTTTCCGGAACATAGTCTTTGTTTTCTTACTCTGATAAGGAACCCTGAAGAACTAGTATTGCTAAATATTTTCCCCCCCCCCCCCCCCGAGATATTACATCCGATGGCTTTCCGTCGCACATATCCGAGGAATGGCTAGCATTGCTCCCAACCAACATCTTCGTCTTTATCCATCGATTTAATTACCTTCATCCGTGGTCTACAAGAACAGACATCCTTCGAGTCCGCAATGCCCGTGTGCTCAATGATCATTTTCTTCAGCTCACCTTGGCTTTCAGGCGAGGTGAGTGAGCGCTTGGGCTTCATATGCTGTTGTTCTACTATAGGGTGTTGGTGTCGGGTTTCGGGTGTCGGGCGCAAAATGCTCTTCGACATAGGGCTTTAGGGTTCAAGGTTGGGTTTAGTCTGTGCACTTCCATTCTCCCGCGAGAACAGCGAAGCCGGATCAATTTGCAAAGCCCAAGCGGCTAATAAAGGCTCAAATAACAACAACGATTTGAAGCAACAACACCAGAACCACAGGCACTCGCAATAATAGCCAAAAGAATACTCAGAATGACAATGCTCACAAATCCTAGACTGGGGTTTGGCGGGGGGTTTAGGGGTTCAGGGGTTTAGGGGTTTAGGGGTTTAGGAGTTTAGGGTTTACGGTTTAGGGTATGATCTAGGGCCCCCATGTGTTCTGTTACTGTTGGTCTACTTTCTTTTGCTGGGTCTTTGACCCTCGGTTCGGGTTCGTTGGCTCTAGGACAACACAATTCAATGTTGCATAATACAACCCTAAATCCCACATATCAAACAATCCTATATTATTACATAATCTAATATTTGATGGTCACCTGCCTGAGAGCTGGCTGAGAAAGCTTGGCTGGCTCTTATGAGCTCGATGAGAAAGGCATGTTTTTCGAGGTAATCTAGGGGCCTCGATAATTGATTACACTATAACTGTAAGGGCATCATCAGGGAACATCAGTACAAATTATTCCCCACCCTCGGTGTGGGGTTGTTAGATTTTAAAGTCAGCTATTACTCCTCGCCCGCTGAGACTACCTCCTGGAGTGCCCAACCCCACAGACTACCGTGAGACTCCCTGGAGTGCCCNGGTTGTTAGATTTTAAAGTCAGCTATTACTCCTCGCCCGCTGAGACTACCTCCTGGAGTGCCCAACCCCACAGACTACCGTGAGACTCCCTGGAGTGCCCAATCCCAACAGACTACCGTAAGACTCCCTGGAGTGCCCAACCCCACAGACTACCGTGAGACTACCTGGAGTGCCCAACCCCACAGACTACCATGAGACTACATGGCAGGGTGGGGATGTTCGAAGTAAATAATTTCATTCTTCCGGCATCTTGAATAGCATGGTTTTACATGTCAGTGCTCCGACTGTTCCGCTGTTGTAGGGGCGAAAACACTTACTCATCGCCGTCGGCGAAGCCGCTGCCCTAAACCCTAAACCCCAAGCCCTGACAATTTAGGGTTTAGGATTTAGGAATCTCCCCCTAAAACCCTAAACCCTAGGAATCCAAGCTGCCCAAGATAAGCGCCAGAACTTCTTCAGGATGAAGGAGCTTCCTGGAAGTGGCTTTCTGAGCTCCGGAGATTCAAGGATTAGGTTTAGGGTTTATGGTATAGCCTGAGGGTACAGGGTTCAGGGCTAAGGGTATAGGGTAAGGCGGTTAAGGGTACATGGTTTAGGTTCTAGGGTTTAGGGCGTAGGGCGGGGCTGCACTGAGCCTAAGTGAGCAGCAATACCTCAGGTTGTGAAGGTAACCTCAGCGTTTACAAAGTAACGTAATACTTGTATTGTGAAATCGAACCACGTCCTCGCCGCCGCTTCACCTAAAACGATCCTTCAACCTAACAAACACCCTGCCAATTAAATACACGAAACAACAAATACACCACCAACGCCAGATTAGCTGCTCTTCTTCGCCCCAGCGGACAGGAATGAGAGGTTTCTGGTTCTTGCCCTCGACGACCTCAAGACGTGCTCACTGTGCTCTTCGCAGTGATATCTTGCAGTCAACGGCTTAGCATATTTTATATACATCTATCTACCTGTCTATCTACCTAGCTAGCTTGCTAGATTTAACTATCGATCTATCTATCGACCGATCTATTATCCATCTATTATACATGTGAAGGCAGCAGCATCCTGTTGATAACAAACCGGGCACGAATGCACAGAGACCTCCACTGTGCATAGGCCCAAAGGATTCCGCCACACTAGAGCAACGAGACTAAACTTCTAAGGTAAAACAGGCACTGACACCCTAACAGACAGCATGGTAAAAGCCCGATACATACAATCAAACCACAATTAAAAAAACAAACAAACAAAAACACAAACGACGTGAGCGCCCTAAGCCCAGTTCTGCCCCAGGTGCCCGGAATGGGAGGCGCAGGAGGTCTTCGGCCAAGTCGGGAGAGGTCCATTTCCGTCCCAGCAGTCGCTTCACACCGAAGACCTTGATATATATATATATATATAAGTAGTAAATAAGTGTATATATATATACATATATAATATCTTATGTATATATACACTGTATTATATACTATAAAAAATATACATACATATATATATATATATATATACATATATGTGTATACACTATATCAATTATATTATACACAGACATACGTCCAGTGCAAGGTCATCATGACGGAAACCTGCTGGAAGGCACTGCTCAGACTGTCCTGTTACTACTACGACCAATGGTATTGATAGATTCAACAGATTCAAACTGCCGGCAATAGTCTAAGCGGTCATTGCTATGCCGATGCAGTTTCTCGTTGTGGTTGCGGTGGTGGCGGCGGTGGCAGCAGTGGCGAGCTGCAGCGAGGAAGGTCTTGAGGAGATGGTGATGACGAACCAGATGCGGATGTTGCTGTTGTTGTCCCTACGCTGCTGCTTCCGTGTTTGCAGTCACTGATGATGAAACCCGGAATCTTCAAACTGAGCCTGGCAGAAGCCCACAGCCTTAGTGCTGTGAAGGTGCAATGTCCTCTGCCGGTAAGCCACTCCTTCCAAGAGTCAGATGCTTTAGTTTCCTTCAAAAAGGCAGGAAGAACACATATTGGAACATTGTGTAAGAGGCTGCGACATACAACACGGCACTGTGTAAACTGCAAAGCATCTTCTCTTATGCAAGTGTAACTCTGTATACCTCTGAGTATACATAAGAGAATGACAAGCACACTATACTTCACTTCTACATGTATTCACCTGTGCTTATAAGCAGGCAGGTTGGTATGAAGACGCGGAGATGTGCATGCACGCATTGCCTGCAAAAACTTACCTGCCTCTGTCTCTCCCTCCCTCTCTCTCTCGGCCATCCTGTGCTCGTGCCAGTGTCCGTGCCACCAACAAGAAACCACTCAAACACCACAATTGGCATGCTGGTGCTATTGAGCGGCGCGTGCGCCGCTTCGCCCACCAAGAGCTGACCGTCCTTCTCTCCGTAGGGCATAGATTGGGGCTTGCAGCAACTTACGCCTGCTTGTGGGCGATCCTTCTCATCGTAGCAAGCTTAGGCGCCTTAAAGGAAAACCCAATCGATTGAAGCAACTTCAAGTCAAGTGCAGCTGTGTGTGCTTGGGAAACCGGGCACGAAGGAGAATGCCTACCCTTGGAGGACTCCAAGTACCAAGCAATATTTCAAGCAAAGCAAATTAATCCGCAGAAAGCACCCAGGATTGGCTGATTAGCCGCCGCAAACAACGCACTGCTTGGCCGGGAAATGGCCGGATCCGCAACAAAAAGTAGCACACACGTTGGTACACATACAAAACAGAGCTCAATTCCGAGGGGCTGTTGTGTATAGATGACAGCTGACAGCCTCTCGTCTATGGCTTTTCATTGTCATGCTGCCGCCCCTCAACAAATTAGTTACGGTTTTGCAGCAACTGCGGCGCCTAGCCGACAACCGTTGCGGTGCGTCGACGCTATATAGCTCGTCTCGATCCGACAAACCGCACAAAGTACTCAAATTTCACATATCATATGTCGGGTACTACAGCACCGAAAGATTTCTGAGCACATGCGAAGGCTCCTTAGGCTACTTTCAGTGCAGAGAATTGAAAGGTCTACGAACCAAACCTTTCGCTGAGCGTGGTCGTAGACATCTTGACTACCACAGACGCTCAAAGCCTGCCTTCACTGCGATGCAGCACGGAGTTTCGCGGTTGCCCTGCCCGTTGACCAACACAGTGGCATCTCAGCTGTTGAGGCGATAGTCTCTGAGAGAAGTCGGCGCCGGACACTGCGAACTTGACTTGGTTGTAAGAGGTGCGTAGTCGATGACGCGCTGCTCGGGCAAAAGCGTGGATGCTCACCGTTCATGCTGTTGTTAGACAAGTCTTTACAATCGCAGCCTGTCATGCTGGACTCAACCTGCTAAAAGTAAAAGCTTGTAGAACGGAAGCGGGAGGCTTCAAACATTTGCTAGACGGCATTGTCGGGCCTTTGCAAAATGGACGTCGATTCGACCTATCTGAGTGTCTGATTGTGCGCACGAGTCCTCGTATGATTCGGTCCCGCAATACAGTGTATTTGTCGGGAAACTTGGGACGGTAGCGCAGGACTCCGTGACTAAGAGCAACACCCTAAACCCTAAACCCTAAACCGCAACCAGTGTGTTTCAAGAAAATGCTGGAATGCCGAACACCATGAGCTGCCCCTGTTGTGCCCAAGCCCGTCTCAAATCCGGTAGTGGCACCGAAAAAGCCCAGACCCTAACACAGTAATATAGGGGCCTTAATAATTAGAATAGGGTTTTGGCGCCCATTATACTATAACTATAATAAGGAACCCCCAAAATAGTATTGGCATTTATTAAGGCCCCTATAGCAACGCCCCAAATCATGCTGTCAAGATGCTGTTCCCTTCGAAAATGGCAACACGTGCATTCGTCGCGCCAAGATCAATGCCACAGTTGCTTCCTGGACAAACGGGGAGCCTTTAAAACAGAAGCCAGAATCTTGACACGATGCCCTTAGATCATCTCAAGTCCTCACGCAGTTGGTGAGCGCATGCCCGCAGAGAAATAACGCAAGAAAAAAGTATTTTTGGACTCTGGGCCTGCGTACTAGGTTCATCTCTGAATTAATGGGGTATATTCTACTATACTTACAATAAGAAACCCTAAGACTAGTATTGCTAGCTATTTAAGCCCTGCACTAAGAACTCTAAACCCTAAACCCCGAAGTTCCCTTTTTAAGTCCCCCTTGAAGCCCCTCTTTATGCCTCCTTTTCAGCTCCCCTAAACCCAAAACCCTAAATCACAACCCTTCCACGGTCCAGGCTTTGGAGGCGTCGGTGCTGGCCAGGAGATATACGGTTTTGGAGCCGGAGGAGCCGTCTGCTCCAACGGCACCTCAGGGTTTCGGGTTCAGGGTAGTTATGTAAGTGGGGGTATTAAGTAGGGTAGCTAGAATTATAACCCATATTAGGGGACTTCGGACTTTTATCATCAAACTCGCAGGCTTTGCAGAGATTGCAAAAGCTGCTCATGAACTGCGACTTGCTCGAGTTTATAAAGCGTGATGCAGGACTTCCTCAGAGAAGCAACACAGGTGTTAAACAGAACCAGGACTGGCGAGCCAGATTGCGGAAACCTAGCGAGTTGAGAATTCACTCGCCCCTAGCTTTTCAATCTTGAATCGCCGTGTACTTGCTATTGTGGTATTCATACCACTGCGCTTGGAGACTTAGTAGCCAGAGTCAAATTTGGAAACAACAACTATCCTTCTCCAAAATGTCGTTGTCGTATTTGCGATACAGGAACTGGGCATTGTGTAACGAGGCAACAGTCTCGAGGAAAAGTCGTCAGCGCTTAACGACAAAGATCAGGCCGCGTAGAGGGCAATGGATGGAAGTGCTAACCTAATTGTAACAATCATACAACTAGGATCCACACTCACCCCGGTAAGCAAATGGAAAGTGGTAGCAGCCAAACAACCCCACAAGAGAGTAGTTGAAGTATCACAAGTGGTGATCGTGCTGCTGAGAACGGTCGACATGGCAGTCGTCGTTGCCGTCCTCGTCTTACAAGCAGCAGACAACCATACGGTAGAATGCTTGCAGTCGTCACTGTGGCGTTTGCGGGGCTTGCGAGGCAATCGTCATGGTAGTGGTTGTCGTCGTCGTCATCAGCCTCATTGAACATCTCCTCCCCTTCCTTCTCGACAATATCGTGACCAATGTTCTACCAATAATGTTAAAGGTCAAACGAACACTGGCAGAAAGTCACTGGCAGTAAGTATGGCATGAGCGAAATCGCCGTTGGCAAACTTGTAGGTAGTATGAAAAGCGAGAAACAGATCGGTAATAAGTGAACCCTAAGCCCTAAACCCCTAAATCCGAAACCCTAAGAGAAGCCGCAAGCTGCCTGGATGGTCATCAGCATGTTGCAGCGGCTGCCCATAGCAGCCATGCCGAAGCTTCGTGCGACGGCCTCCAAAATCCGAGGAACTCTGGCTCAAACCCTACCTCGACCTTAAAAAACCTACCTTCTCAAGGATTTATAGAAGGAAATCATAATCAGAAGCCCTAAAGAGGGAGGTTATTTTGGGTCCAGGTGGACCCAGACCCTAAAACCCTTGATGCCGTCACGTTCGGCTCATGGTGTGGCCTTCGAGGATTCATCTGCGAAGGCTACGCGATGAGACATGTAGTTGTTGAGATCTGGGAATCTTCCATGCACCTTGCAGGGTACGATGAAGAAACCCATGCACGACCTTTACGACATGCATAGAGTCTTCACGCTGGACCAACTCCGAGATAGCTTTAAATTGACCTTCTTGAACTAAGCAAAGCATGGCAGAGGAAGAGCAAGATTGCGCATGGAGAGGGAGCTTTACAAGGCTTGGTGCAGAGACCCTAAACCCTAAACCGTCGCCCACTATTGGCCTCACAGTGGCTTGCCTGCGGAATCCCAAAGCTGACAAGGCAATCAAAAACCCTGCAATCGAAAACGTCGACGAAACCACCTAAGAACTGAAAGGTGAAGTGTTGTTTGGAATATCAAAAGCCTGTAAAAACTCTATCCCCCAAACCCTAAACCCCTAAACCCTTGGCTCCTGAACCTCTAGCAACCCTGAACGCCTCAACCCTCAACCCAACCCCTAAGCCTAACCTAAACCCTGCCCCCTAAACCCAGAACCCCTAAACACCTAAACTCTAAACCCCGAAAGCCGAATCGAAGCGAGGAAGCCTCCGAACCCGAATGCCTCAGAGCTCCCAAAAAAGTGGGTCGCCGGGCCTTCCCCTCACTTGCAGCATGTTCTGCCTGTCGTTTGTGTTTTAGGGTTTGAGGTTTAGGGGGGTTTAGGGTTTAGGGGTTTAGGGCTTCGAGGTTTAGATTCTGGAGTTTTTGAGAGTATGGGATCCAGAGACGATGAAAGTTCGAAACCATCAGCCGGTAGGCTCCGTCGTGGCAGTAGCAGTGGCAGTAGCAACCGATGAATACTAGTAGTCTTCTTCTTTCACACAGCTAGTCTAATTATCAGATCGTTGTAGCAGGTGATGAGAGCTATTGGTACAGCATAATGTTGGTAAGCTATGATACACACGAACCAGATCGGTGGTTTCACTGCCATTAGTGCTATCGCAGTACTACTGCCAGCCGCTTGAGAACCTCTCAAACGCTGCAGGGCTGCAGTATTGTTGGACCTCAAGCTTCAAGGGCTTGAACGATGACGACGCTGCTAATGTTGAAGGTGAAGACGGTGATAAGCCCTAGGCCAGCACTGCTACGACTAGCAAACAACGAAGCGAGAATGTTCCCCAAATATCGCGCGCGCGTATTCCAAGTTTGAGAATGATACGTAGTTGAGCTAGCTTCCCATCCATTCTGGCTCCACCAACACCTCAGAGCTTCAGGACCTATGCACAAGACATGATGCTGTGTGGCCTTGAACTGTGAACACGCGGAAGATGAGACGAGATACCCTAAACCCATACCCTACACCCTCAACCTCTAAAGCTGAAAGGCCTCACGAGATACGTGGCAGCCTGTGGACTTCAGCCGCCCTGCCTCCGCTGCACGGGCAGTGCGCTCTGCAGCCTGAACATGAAGACGAAGCAGGTAAGTATTGCGAAATTCTTACTGGTAGTGGTAGCGTCGTAGTAGTAGTAGTAGTAGTAGTAGTAGTAGCAGTAGTAGTAGTAGTAGTAGCAGTCGTAGCAGTAGTAGTAGTAGTAGTAGTAGTAGTAGTAGTAGTAGTAGTAGTAGTAGTATAGTAGTAGTAGCAGCAGTAGTAGTAGTAGTAGTCGTAGAAGTAGTACAGTACGAGTACTAGTACTCGTCCTACGAGTAAAAGCAAAAGCAATATCAATAGCAAGAGTAATATTCATAGTGACAGTAGAAGCAGCAGCAGCAGCAGCAGGGTGGTGGTGGTGGTGGTGGCGGCGCGGTGGCAATGAAGGTGGCAGTGGCGGTAGCAATGGTGGTAGGGGTGTGGGGGTAGTAGAAGTAGTAGTCACAGTCGTCGTAGTCGTAGTTGTTGGCATCGCCGAAAACATAAGAGAGGCAATGCTAAAGAAGCAGACAGGAACATGTCACCAGACATAATGAAAGCAATACAGGAGAAAGCAGGCAAACAGGCAACCTTTTGGAACAAACTCGGTTCTAAAGCTACACGTTGGAGTCTTCGACCTATACATTTAGCAATCAACGAACTGCACCTCGTTTTGATATGAGCGGGGTCTGACCTGCCCTTAGTTCTGAATTGTGGCCATTCCCGATTCCCTTCCATCTGCATGATTGCAAAGGTTCGATGGCGACGTCACATCTTGTTTTGAAGACTGCAGTTCGAATTGAATCCTCAGTCTAAGGCTGCGCAGGGTCGGACACATCCCCGACCTTATCAAACGAGAATGGAACCTCTTCAGCACTTAAGCATGGGGCAGGGCCTGTGCCATTCCACCAGTGCCTTTTGATACGAATAACACTTTGTTGACCCAAGCCCTAAGCCCTAAACCCCTAAACCCGAAACCCGCGGCCTTTCCTGGCGCCTCATGCCGTTCTCCAAAACCAGAAAGCCCCAAACCTGCAAACCCATACAGGGCTTAGGGGTGGTAGGATTCAGGGACCATATGATATGGTACCCTTTTTCTATCCTTACCGTGCCCATGGTACGCTTATGGTACTTTTATGGTACCCTCATAGTACCCTTATGGTACCCTTCTGGTACCCTTATGGTACTCTCACCTTATGGTACCCTCATGGTACGCTTAGGGTACGCTTAGAGCACCCTTATGGTACCCTGTTAGTACCCTGCCTCCTGCGCCGCCTGTCGGCTGGACTCCTGGGCCTCTGCTGCCACGCGAAGGGCCTCCTGGGCCTGGTCAGCTACGGCTGATGATAGAAATCCTGCATTACCTTTAAGGGTTCCTTTAAGGGATCCTTTAAGGGATCTATAGGGTTTAGGGTTTAATGGGGTTTAGGGTTTAGGGTTATGATGTAAATCCTGCATTACCTCAATGACCCTAGAGTGAGGGAATTATGGTATATACCTTCTTATGGGTAATGCATCATCAACCGTATCCGGGGGCCTTCAGGTTAACAACAGGGTTCCTTTGAAGGGCTGGGTAACAAAAGGGGCTGACAACAAGGGCCTTCATGATTACGTTAGAATAGGATTTTGTTGCAGAAGCATATGCCAGTACACTTGTAGTGAGGAACGCAGAAGGAAGGATGGAGGCAATTGTTCACTTTGTACTTGGATGCGACGGAGTCTTACGGATACCTTAAGTTGTATGTGCTTCAATATGCTGATTCAAAGTACATTCCTGAATAAATGGGTATTTGGGCTCTCTGGAACCATGGCTACCCAGCACGAAGCAAAGAAGCCGCAACATTAAGTACTCATGTCGGAAGCAGTCCACAAAGGTGGCCTCCGCAGACTCAGAGCCGTCTTGAAACGCTTCTGCAGCTTCCCGCGCCTGAGGCAGAGACGCCAGGCCGGCTCTTTGCGGAAGGAAGCGATTTCAATTCCTATGGCTAAGCCCAGCTGCGAGGTTTGAGGGATTTTGTACGTGGGGTTGCCGAATCCAAGGCTTTGGCTTTCGGATTTGGAGGGCTTATCGTCTTGTGCTATGTAGCATTTCTGGCTTCGTCTTCTATAGCTTGATTGTAGGGGCTTTTGGGTCTTTGGGTTGGGGTGTCGGGGTTCGAGGTCTGTGTCTTGAAGTAGGTTTCGGTCTCTAGCTAATGATCTAGAATTCCCAACCCCGAAGCATGTTCCTGCCTTGCGGAGCTGCTTTGCATTGTTCATGGACCTACAAAAGGAAAGCCTCGAATTCAGTACTTACTAAGCCATCATTCTTCAGGGACAGGCTGTCGAACCCTGCACATTTCACACCCCAAAATCTGCCAGGCCTAAATCCAACGCAACCCTGGAATCAACCCTCATGAAAAAGTCCGAAGCTTCCAAACCGAAATGCTCAACCCGTGTCTAACCCAACCAAACCCTAAGCCATAAAACCCGAACTCTATCCCTAAACTCTAAACCATAAAACCCTGAGCCCAAAACCCCAAACCCAGATAAACTCTACCTGTAGCCTCAAACCCGCAAAATGGCAGGTTATGACCCCTTGATTACACAGCAAAAACCATTTAGACAAGAATTCATGGGATCCCAGGTGATCCCTAATCCCTTCCTCTGCGGCAGCTTCTGCAGCAGCCGCGGCCACCTCGGCGGCAGCAGCAGCCGCTTCGGTGCTCTCTTCCTGCAGCTCAGACATGCGTGCAGTCTAGAGCTTGCTTACCTATAGTCTCCATTGCAGTTCCTCGTTTTGTTTAACCAATTTGTCCACTTAGCATCCTAGAAGTTGGCCCCGGTCCTATGAGGTAACCCCCGAAAGGAATTACAGTGGAGACTATAGGTACGGCTTTGTCAGGACGATGGTGTGGATGAGGACGGCGAAAAAAGACGTTCGTTGCTTCTAAAATGCCCCACCAGACCCGACGAGGAAACACCAGAAGCTCCCCGAGTTTCATGAGGGTTTGCTGCTTGCGGTTGTTTGAGGTTTTGGGGTTTTGGGCTTAGGGTCTTTAGGGTTTTAGGGTTTAGGGTTGAGGGGTTGGGGGTTTTAGGTTTTTGGGCTTGTTGGTTGAGGGTTTAGGGTTAAGGGTCGTGGCCTGGCTGCCGCCCACCCGATGGCCGGTGCGCTGCGCCTGTTCGATTCGGCCCGGTTTTGGAAAGTCCCCCCCGGCTGATTGGAGCAAGGCCCCTCAGAGTGTCAGTGATAGGATCTTGCACATATGCCCACACCAGGACCAATCCGCGGCCCACTGGCTAAATTGTGCAAGCATCAGGATCAAAACAACCCGCAATCCGGAAACAAGTTCAGATTCCTTGGGCCGCTACCGGGACTGCCCGTGTCATCTCCATCCAAGCCTCCAGCCATCTCCGCGAAACGCGGCCATCGGCCTCATGCTTCAGGAACGGCTTTGGAAATCAAATCGAAGGCCCTGAATTTCCTGAATAGGTCCAATCTTGATAACGCTGATGACAATAATCGATAGCAGCATCACAGCATGAACATATGTTGACAACACTAATGGGACTAATCACACCTCAATACGAACGCTGCAGCGGTATTGCCTGTTATAGCTGCAGCAGCACTGTCGCAAGATTGGACAGAATCCTAGTATCCCATACTTTGCGGGTCCTTCAGGAAACCTCTCACAAGAGCTCTCCAAACAGCCTGTTCGGGTGGCTTTATGGTTTCGGATGTAGGGCTTGGAATTAGTACTCTCGCCCTGACTTCGAGCTGAGAAGTATTCCCTGACTTAGGGTCAAGCCCTAAACCCTGAACCCCAAACTAGGGTCATTACCCTAAGCTTCTGAACACTTAAACGTAAGTAAGTCGACTGCAGATTTCAACGAACTTTGTAGGGAATCCCCTACATACCCTGATATAGGGGCCTTCATAATTAGAATAAGGTTTTGGGTATGTTATACTATACTTGTAATAGAAGCAACCCCCAAAATAGTTCAGGTAATTATTAAGGCGCCTATAGTAGACGCCAGGTGACCTATGTAATTGGCTACTATACGAGGGTACATTTAGGGTTACTTAAAGAAGTGCGGCCCACACTGTTGGTAGCTGGGCCTCCAGGCCTAGGATGCCTGAAATCAGAATGGTGCAACGTCAAGCCAGGAACGTCTGCATGGAAGATTCGTTGAATCGATCAGAACCCAGAAAGCCCAAAGGTGAAAGAACTCTAAAGCTAGGCATTTCATGCTGAGCAGATCAAGTCCAGGCACCTGGACGTCATGCAAGAAGAGCCGCTGATTGCCCATGCCCTGCTGTTGCAAGGCTGCCCCTGGGCGGCATGGTGAGTCGTGAGGGTAGGGCGGGAATGATGTCACGGAATGTTGAAGCTGCCTGCACCCTTAGTCAGCTCAAAGAATTATAGCTGAACGCCTGTAAGTCTCTAAGCACACCGAACTGTTTAGGTTCAGGGATTCAGGCCTATACCTCTCTTTGCTTCAAGGCTTGAAGCCTGGTATAAGATGACTCCATTGCGAGGGCTCGAAAGCTTGATTCCCAACCCCTGGGTGCTCACGGGATGTCTGACCCATCGAAAGCCCGGCGACCTCAGAGCCCTCGCAGAAACCCTTCAAGTCTGCAAGCCCGATGGGTTTAGAGTTTAGGGTTTAGGGGTTAGAGTTTAGGGTTTTAGGGTTTAGAGTTTAGGGTTTTAGGGTTTAGGTTTTGTATTTAGTATTTAGGGTTTAGGGCCCTTAAACCCTGAACCCGCGGGGGCCTTGCGAGGTGCAGAGAAGGACCAGGTTCTTCGGATCTTCCTGGAACGGGGTCACCCGTGAACCAGGAGGAAGAGACTAAACGGCCCCAAACCAAGACGGAATATGGGAGTTTCCGAAAATAGGGGACTCTAATATAGTACCCTAAGTAGTAGGATCCTTATTATAAGGATCCAGAATAAGGTACCCCTAATTTTCGTAAACTCCCGTATACATCTGATCTGCAACATGAATACCTGCCCGCAGCAGTCCTCGGACCTGGTCTGGTAGTTGTAAGCCTCCGCGCAGAATTCCATACTTCCGTCCTCGCGCGGAGCTGAGGTGTGGAGATTTGTGCATTGTTAGACTGCAGTACACCCACACAAACCTTGTGCTTGTCGAAGGCCACAAGAAGTAAACGCATTAACCAAGGCCGGAATCGAAGTGGAAGCTGACAAGGGTTTGGGAAGTAGAACCAACAGGGTCAGGAAAAGTCAAGGAGATTGGTGCCCAATAGGTACGTTGCGGTAGTTACTATGTGCCGTTCTGATGCAAGCTGCGTTGCGTTTCACCAGCCGATGCTTCATGCCCCAGCATCATCAATATAACACAGCATAGGATAATATCATATCATGTCATGTACCATAATAGAATACAGTAAACCTTTGCCTTCGACCTGGGTACTGTAATAGAATACAATAAACCTTTGCCTTCGACCTGGACTTACAGTAGCATCCCAGAGTCCTCCAGGACGGGAAGGAAGGTTGTCTGGAACCTGGCAGCTAAGGCTTCCTCCAAAGCCCTGGTGAAGCACAGCTGGGTTCTTGTTAAGGAATTTAATATGAGCTACCATAATATAGGGATTTATAGTAGGTAGTATGGTTCCCTTATTATGGTAGCTTAAAGTAAATCCCTTAACAAGAACCCAGTTTTGCCATGATGGGGTGTTCCTAGTCGTCTGCAGGTGACCTCTACTGGCA
Source organism: Symbiodinium sp. clade A Y106 (assembly GCA_003297005.1). Taxonomy (NCBI): domain Eukaryota; class Dinophyceae; order Suessiales; family Symbiodiniaceae; genus Symbiodinium; species Symbiodinium sp. clade A. The sequence continues at coordinate 61,326 of BGNK01000747.1, read as the reverse complement.
GCACCGCAAAAATGGGGGCGGTTGCAGTGTATAGCGAGACACGAAGACCGAGACTTGTCTCCTGTACTCTAGTCTCCCACATCCCAAGCCCTGCGGATGGTTTGTCAATACATCCTCCAACCTGCCTGATGCTCACCGCATCGTCGGCTTCTAGATCCGATAGATCCGTGTCAGACGCAAGACCTGCAGAAGTCTCCCCACACGTCTTACCACTGGCAGATCATGCACCGCTCGCGTCAGTCGGCATGATCTGGTTCTGAAAGTAAAACACGATGAAATCCCAACCCACTGGCCTGCATAGCCTCCGTACTCACCAATGTTCTTCAAGTACTCTCGCAAGGAGACAGGTGCAAGCTCCTGCTTGTCCTGCTGGGGGAGCGGGCATGTATAACTTCATCTCTCTCTCTCACACTCTCTCTCTCTGTCGGGGAGGTCGTTTAACAAACGTCGTCTGGGAGGACTGACTAGCTTTCATGGAATAGATGGGGATGCCCCAAATTCAGGCCCCCACACGAAAGTGGCTTATATCCATATACATATTTGCATTATCCCGGTACATTGGCAAATTAGACGTGCGCACAGCCCATACATACCATGTGTGTGTATATATATGTATATGTATATGTATATGCATACATACAAGCATGCATACATCCATACATACATACGTAATTACTTACATGCATACATACATACACATACACATACACACACTTGTCCGCTGCATCGTGTCCTCCTGTCCAGGGACGAGCACAAAGATATCATCGGCTGATACTTTCCCGAGCCTGGCCGTTGGACGAAGGGGTGCAGCAGCTCGTGGATTTACCAAGACAAATTCTGTAGAAGCCACCAGGAATATCTACCAATACTATTCCTTAGGGTTGTTATATTTCTATTATACCCCAAACCCCTATTCTGATTCCAGTTACTAAGGGCCCCTATAGTACCTGGTGGGTTGGGCCAGGCGGTCTGAGGGTTGGGGCTTAAGGTCTAGGATGCTGACACACAGGTGGAGAGAAGGAGGGACAAACACCAAGGGAGAGTGGAGAGTGGCGAGACAGACGACAGGGGATAGGCGGGGTAGGCTGAAGAAAAGCGCAACCTTCCAAGCTTGAAGCCGTTTGAAACCAAACCTTCGGCAAGCATGCACATGCCAAAGACCTCTCGCAAGTTTAAGCTGCGCACCTGCCTCTTTGGCACTGGCTTTGGAAGCTTTATGTTCTGCTCCTGAACACAGGCCTACCGGGACAGGCCTCTCGTTCCAGTTGCAGCTCCGCACTGTGTACCTGACCAGGGGCGATGGTCTCTTTAGGATGGAATCTTGCTGTGGATACTGCGAAGCCTTCAGTGCAATTTCTTCATCTCAGTCTGAGGTGGAACATCCCACGGCTCGGCCACAAAACCCTCAGCAAACATGTGACACAACTTCAAGCAGCATTCTCAACATTCCGTAGGACTAATCCTGTAATACAAACCGACACAAATAGAGTTATCCGGCGCACACGGCGTACTGCAAGTTTTGTCTGGTGCACTTATACAACACCCCACCCACCGACCCGGCCCTATTCCGAAATCGTAACCCACAAAGCCCTAAGTCCCATAGACAGACGTCAAGATGTCCGAGGCACAGAGCTTGCCCACTGCGGGCCTTGAGCCTGTCACAGCTGGGGCTTTAGGATTTTGACACCCTATGGGCATAGGGTTTAGGGTATTCAGCAAAGTGTTCGGGGCTGAGGGTTTGGGGCTCTTTTGAATTGACCCAGCAGGTCGTGGGCGGCCCAATCATAATTTTTGTTGGTGGGTTCAGGATGTGCTCGGATGAAAGGATTGGCATGGCTTGGCTGTCCTGTCGTTTGAACTTTTGCCTTCGATCATCTTGACTGTTCACAGAGCTTCGACATCAAAACGATGTAAATTAAGCAGAACTAAACGTGTCCTTTTGCCCTCTGGGCTTTGGAGCTGTCGCTCGCTGACCCCATATTCGCAACCCACGTCACATACGTTACGCGTGGTGAGAAGCATCCTTTTTCACACGGGACTGTTGAATGCTATAGCGAAAGTGCGACGTATTCCGGACTCGTGTACGGTTTGCTTGTTGCCTGTATGCTTCTGCGATCATCTGACCACTTGCTCTCGCCACGAACCGCGTAAAAGACTTAACAGAACTTGCACATGGGGTTGTGGTATCGTTGCTAGTTGCCGCTGCGCTCTGGGCATCGCTTATTTGCAAAGATGTGCTTGTCGGAAGCGCTTGACCTGCAGCCAGTATCGAACTACGTAGCTTACACTCTCTGAGTCGAGCGGCCCGGGATGCTGCGGAATTCCCAATCCGAATTTGTAATGTTTGTCATCCTTATCGCTGAAATCATTTACATCGACAGGACCCCGGAAGGAGGTTGCCCTTATTGCGAGGCTGTGAGAACGATGTGATAACTCGTGCTGTGCAGGAGGCGTGGACATTGATTGATTTCCTGTAGCCATGTCCGAGTGCATGATACAGTTCGAAGGCAGAGACAGAGGGAGACACAGCTCATAGATGTCTGCCAGTACGTGTGCATGTAGCTGTATGTGCAGATGCATGCAGGTATACATGTATGCACGTAGGTACATGCGGATGTACAAGACAAGCAAACTCAAACAAGCACGTGTATATATATATATATATATATACACAGTTATGCTGTGATACATAGGTACATGCTTTGTGTATGTACATGTGAACCCAGCAAAGAACATTTCGGATAATTCGTCTCTGGTACAGGGAAGGAAGGGCGAGACAATCCAAACACACGCTGCTACGGAGCACGCTACTATAGGTATACCTCTCTGACTCGATGAAATAAACCAAGGTTTGTTGGCATGGGCCAAAGATCGATTACACACGAGAGTTAGCAACCCAGTAATTACATGCCTTTCTTCGGCTACCATAACCGACTTTGTTGTACTGTAGGTTCTTATTACAAACCCTACTATGGAATTTAAACGGACCCTTCAAACAAGCAGGCTTTGGCAGGCTAAGGTACAGGTTTAGGCTCGGCATCTCACAGTTAGCAAGACCCTGCAAGCGCCTGGAGTCCGTGATGTTGGGCCCACCAACGCTCAGTGCATCAGCAGGCCCATGACTGCGGCAAACATCATCCCAGGACACGACCTTTCTGGCCGCAAACTAACAAGGGTTCCGGGACATCAGGACTACTACTACATGAAATATTTCATGATGAATATCTTTGTTATTGACTGTGTCGTTCGCTGTTGCCCTACATGTACCTACTATCTGTATGGCTGGTGCTTTCGACAAATAGGGACATACAAAGCCCATGTCGTGGATTCCAAAGCATTCGCCTTCCTCTCACGAGATGCTGCAACAAAGATCTTGAGTCAAGCTTGCTCAGTTGCGCAACCATGGTCGTTCGCCGATTCAATTGTGCATAGGGCTCTGTGGAAACCCTAGTTCCGATTCGCATGTAGATTTCTTGGCCGGGCTTTTGGCGAAAGCAAGATCACTCCATGTGCGGAATCTAACACTACCCCTTAATACAGAAGCCTTAATAATTAGAATAAGGTTGTGGGACCCATGATACTATAATTATAGTAAGGAACCCCCAAAGTAGTATCAGTAATTATTTCGGCCCTTTTGTAACCCTAGGGCCGCTTAGGCTCGCCGGAATGCGTCGGAGCGCTGAACTGTACAATTCTGGCGCAGAGACGTGAGAAAATACTGCTTCAAACGATCGGAGGCTCCTTGCGGCCCAAGGAGCATCCGACTCTTCTCTACCACGGCTTGGGCAGCACGCTGCCCGGCACTCCAACCGCGCCAAAAGGCGGCACCCCAGTAATCTGCCATCTCGGTTCTTTGTGAAGGACGCGGAAAGACAGGATCGCTGAACCGCAGCCTCTCGATGTCGTCGGGATCGCGCTCAAGGATGGCTTTGTCGAAATCAATCACATAAAGGCAGGCGGGCCCGTTGCCGACCGTTCCCCATATCATCTCTGAATCATGCAGGAAGATATCGAAAGTCTCCAAGTATCCGTGCAGGAAGCCAGCATCATGCAAGGCTTCCTCCGCAACCTCGCGACCCACAGCCTTTGCAAAAACAGCACCATTCATATTCCTCCAACCTTGTGACTTGTTCTGCCCAGCGACCAGTGCCGGGGGACCTTCGATGAAAGAGCCAGCACTAACTCCCAGGTCAGTTTGGCCCAGCTGCACCGACAGAAGCAGCTTCCTAGGTTGGCCTTTCGAAGGCTCCAAGAAGTAGCATTATTTGTGTAGGATCCACTTGAAACAATGACGGAAGAAAACAAAATATCTTGCCTAGATTCTCTCCCGGCAGCTGGACATCCGGCTGGAGCAAGTCCAGGACAAGGTAGGATCGCAAGCAGTCGTCAGTACCTCGAAGTGCACCCGTTCCCCAGCGTTCCAGCAGCTTCGCCTTTCGGGGGACCTGTGTGCCCAATTCGGAGAGTATCCGGGAAGCCAAGCTGTACACCACCGCCTCAGTGACCTGCCTCTCGCATAACTGCTCCCTCGAGGGATCCATACCCCGAATGGACACCTTCAAGGCGTGTCTGCCATCCGCGAAGATCACGCCATAAGTGCCCGAGTTCGTCACAGACCAGCTCTGTCCCAGCTGGGCGGGCAGCAATCGCATCCTGTCAGACTCTTCGAGCTCGCGATGCCTCCTAGCCAGGGTCTCCTGTGAAGGCGGCTTCAGCTTGAGGCGGGGGCGCTCCGGCAGGGACGACTCCATCAAAGATCCCTTTTGACGGATCCCTTCGGTCGAGCAGGCCGGCTCCAGCTAACAGCTGCGGGGAAACGTAATCTTATTTGCGCTCTTACATCAGGAGGACAAAAGTTTTGACCTACTGGGCCTTTCTTGTCTTAAGACATCCTGCGGAGAAGCGGAGTGCCGCGAAGCGCACATTATGTGGCCTGGCCAGCGGAGTATTTAATATCCCGTGGGTCCTGTTCGTGTTAGGATTCTAAGGGGGATGGGGGGCTGTGGTCGACGAAGCAACGAATAGGTCAAACTTTCGTCCTACCGCAGTATGGACATGGGACATGGATGTTGTTCTGCAATCTGTCCGAGCACCGTGCCTGGTGCATCTTATTCTTTTCAGGATTCCGGCACGTGACTCGTATCCCCTGCTTTGAAGCGATCCTGCTTCCTAGTGTCGCAACCTCTCCTAGTTTTCGCTCTCTCCCTTTGTCTTTACCGTTCCCTCGGTCTTCCTTTCTCGCCGTCTCACTCTCTCCCCCTGAACCCTATAAACCATCCCGCAGAGTAAGAGAGACTAAACGCTGGCCTTGCAGCTGTAGCTCTTCCCCGTCTCCGTGCAGGTAGCATTGATGGCCTGCATGGCCTCCTGCCGACCAGGTGGAGGGTTTGTTGAAACAGGGATCCCCCTATAGGACCGTACTGTATGACTACTACCGGTAGTGTTGTTGCTAGTGCTACTCTTTCGGGCCAAGTTTTGGTGTCTATACTTGGGTCCCGCATTCTCTCACAAATTCGCTACCGCACAGGTACGGTCTCCGACTGCCCGTGCATCCAAGCGGTCGTGCAGCGGATGGTTTTACAAGCTGGCCAACGATGGCATCACAGCGCGGCAGGTCACAAGGGCACAATCTGGCCACTCCTCCCAAAACGCCATAAGTATCGAAGAAGCTCTAAACCCTGAACCCCTAAAGCCTAAATACTCTCCGATGAAAACAGGCATGCAACTGATTGCTTCTCCTCCACGCTGCAAGTGGAGGCCTCACCTCGCGACGTCTACGCATCTAGTATATGATGTAGGGGTATAGAATATCGGTTTTTTGGGTTTAGGGTGTCGGATATAGGGTTGAGGTTTAGGGTATATGATATGTTATATAAAATCGGGTTTAGGGTTTAGGATATAGGATTATAGTACAGGGGCCGGGCCTTAGAAGCTTGAAGAACAGCACTTTGCGGTACAATGATTATCATTAATTAGCATATGTCTCTCATATCGTGAATGTCGTGTTGGCAGTGGTAAATCTGCGTCATCAGCCTGCAGTAGACCACTCTTCAGCACGAGGCCTCTAAGAACATGAAGACTTGCGGCGGACAAATGGCACTCTTTTCGGAGCTTNTGTCGTGTTGGCAGTGGTAAATCTGCGTCATCAGCCTGCAGTAGACCACTCTTCAGCACGAGGCCTCTAAGAACATGAAGACTTGCGGCGGACAAATGGCACTCTTTTCGGAGCTTCTTTCCCTGGAAGAAGCCTCCTTGCAGGAAGTCCCGTGCGAACCGAAACCTGCCACTACTGCAGAACTCAAACTCGTGAAGCTCGTGATCATCTTGGAAATCTCTTCGAGCGGAATACTTGACATAGAAGTCGTCTGACACTTCGACCATCCCTCAGAAGCCGTGCGGTCCAGGGGGGGTGTAGGATTTTCGGGCTATTTTTGGAACAGGGTTCGGAGATCTATTGTAGAAACAACTAGTAACCCTATATTCCTTAGTGTAACTGGGGTTTGGGGATTTCTGATCTCCCAGGACGCCCGACTCTGTCTACAAAGCATCGCTTACTACTACTACTACTACTACTACTACTACTACTACTACTACTATAGGCACCTGAATGCCTATTAATGATTAGAATAAGGTTTTGGGGGCATGTTATAGTCTAGTTACATAAGGAATCCCCTTGCAGCAATATTGGTACTGGCTTAGGCCCCCATGTTATTCAGGCAGTACTCGAGTGTTGCCTTGCCTTGAAGCCTTGGGGCAGGCTGGACAGCGACTATATAGGGGCCGAAATAATTACCCATATAATTTTGGGTGTTCCTTATTATACTTATAACAGTTTAATGGGCCCCAAAACCCTCTTCTAACTATTAAGGCCCCTATATTATATTGCACTGAGCCGGATGCGAGGGAACCGAACAACTTGAAAACGAGCTCTGCTTGCAACCCCTTTCCCGTGAATGAAGTCGGCTTTGAACAGCGGGCCGACAAAGAAACGTTGCCTCCCCGAACCATTGTCCGACGATTGGTCGCTAAAAGACCTCTCGGGTCCAAAGCACGAGTAAATGTGACGCACAATACTCAAACGTCAAGCCTAAACTCTGCAACCCTGAGGCCCTAAACCCTGAACCCTACACCCTATCCCTTAAAACCTTCAACAGCGTTCGCAGCATGGGCCTATCACGACTGTCATCTTGGAGCCGACGTCTTGGAGGACCTCCGTGTCGCGGAGCATCCTCCAGCTGCGTAACTTAGGGTCTGGGATTTTAGGGTTAAGGGGTTCAGTGTTGATAAGGGGATTCTGTGAACAGTTTAGGCTTCACAATTTGGGGTTAAGTTTTGGGTTTGACGTCTGGTTATTTCCCTGCACCCGCAGAACGCATCCGGGTTTTCAGATAACAGGGATAGCCGGTATACTAGTCATTACAATTTCGTGGGATCCTATCACTCCGGGTTTTATATGGGTCGTTCATTTTTCTGAAACTTCTTGAAGAGCTCCAAAGGTTGCTCTCCACTTGCTGATGAGTCTCCGCACCCCATCGGAGAGCTGAATCGCCTTCTCCTGTCAACAGGTTCAAGGTTTAGGGCTAACGAAGGGTCTGTGTGTGAACGGCAGACGGTCTATTTCATTCAAAGATTGACGCCTCTACGTGAAGGCAATGATCATTTAATTCCGGTCTGTAGCATCCGACAATTGTCAGACTCCTGTCATGCTTCACGGACAAGCCCCACATATAAGGTCGCTACAGGCGGGCACAGGCACAGGTATCTAAATCAAATCCAGTCTAGCTGGGGTCCTTCAGGTGTGTCCAGCGCCGCCGCAGGTGCTGCTTGACATCGGAAATTCGAGTGCCCGCTGGCAGATCGTCTAAAACCAGAGTCTCGCCAGAGAGCAGTGACACCGAAGGTGACACGAATTGGCCTGGATCCATGGTGGCTCTGGTCGGTCGGAGCCTTCCCACTGGCAACTTCTTGAGCCCAAATGACTGCGCAGGCCCTGCAATCTGGCTATAACATGATATATATATATACACACACACACACAATGTCATCCTCATACTATGCTTTTTCTGCGGTCGGGACGAGGAACTGGTCAAGTAACACAGACCCCTGAAGCTGTGTCCTTCCAGCACCGACCAGACGGCACTTCCCTGCTCCCGGCAGCTAGGACGTGACCAGCATGTTTGGATGATGGGTGAATGATGGGTGACGCCACCACGGTGGTCCGCTGTAGTATCACCAGAACCCTAAATCCCCCACCCCTAAAACCCTAAACCAGAAACCCCTAAACCCTAAACCCAGAAACCACATGTTCCCCTTTGCCACCTGCTCGAAGGCCAAATTTTTGCCATGGTAAGTCGTGACAGACGGCTGTAGAACCTCCGAGACCCCACACCCTGAACCCTGGTTTAGGGCTTTAGAGGGTCTAGGGGTGTAGGGTTTAGGGGTCCGACAGTATGAATTGCATGAGTGCTCTGAGGACAATCGCCGTGTTAAAGCTGAGGCGACAGCCCAAGAAATAATACATAACACATTGCATTGGTATGTGTTGCACACTATAATAGGAAATCATCGGCCAGCTGGCACAGTAGATGCTGAACAGTTTCAAGATCCTGGACACTCGAACACAAAGCCCCCATGTCAAACAACTCTAAAACATCACGACTCCTCCATATAGACAATAGACCTGAAAGCCTTACCTCAATAGCTGACAGTTCCCGTTGCCTTCTCGCATGTTCGGCATGTGCCGCTGCAGCGCTGCGAGCATGTGTGGAAGCCATGCCTTCCAGCAAGAAGGGTGCACAAACACTTCTTTTCACAATACTGGTGGTGTGCTACAATGTATTCTGCTACATGTTAGTACAGTCAGTATGAAAGTTCCGGCTTAGACTGAATCAGGCGTGACGGGTTGCGAAGCGCAAGCGGTCTTGGTGCATTGAATAGCCTAGGTTGTAGCATGCCATGTCTCAAAACTTGTTGCAGCAGGTTCCGTCAGTCTCATAACACTTTACGGTCTAGCATAACCTAGTCAGATCCGCGAGATCAAGTTGTGTACTATCGTAACCGATCACCACACTCTCGTAAGACAACTGCGCATTCTGAACAACTCTGGACAATGGAATTTGCGCACAGCCAATTCACAAGGTAGAGTTTCGCTATCATCAGGCGCAGCATCAGAGTAGCTCCTTAATCACAGCACGATGTATTTCCTGTTGCCGCAGCTCAGAAACACAGCCGCAGAAAGAAGAGTTTGCACCGGGTTTCGGGGCGTCTGGACCAAGCAGTGCGCCAGTAGCCCTATTGCCGAGGTCCGGAAGCTTCTTGCCACCCGTTAGAGACTGTGTACATTAAGCCAAAGACGGGTGCTTGTGACAGCTTTTCTTGTTCATGCGATTTTACGGCTCAGTGTAACCCTGAACCCTAAACCCCATCGTGCGACACAAGTGGGCGATCGGAAACCTGTCAGGGTCTAGTGTAGTGGCTTGAATAACTACCCGGTGCTATTCCTTCGGGTTCCTTACTATGCGTATGCTCTTACCTTATTCCGCAATATACCCCCCCAAACCCCATTTAGGGTTCCTTATAACGCTTATGCCATAATAGGCCCCAACACCCTGCTCTCACCACTAAGGTGCCTCCCTAAACCCTAAACCCCTAAACCCTAAACCGCCTATCTTAGGACTGAGGCCCAGGGCCGAAGGCTTTGAACAAAAGTCAACCCGAAAGCCGGTGGCTTTTTTGCGAGTTTCCGAAAATTAGGGGTACCTTTAAAGGGATCCTTTAAGGGTTCCTTAAAGGGATCTATAAGGGTTCTATAAAGGGTTTAGGGTTTAGGGTATGGGAGTTTCCGAAAATTAGGGGTACCGTATTTTGGGGTCCTTATAATAAGGATCCTACTATTTAGGGTACTATATTAGGGTCCCCTATTTTCGGAAACTCCCATATTTTACCGCAGCAAAGCAGTATCACCCGACATGCATGTGCATACGAGCTAGATAGATAGATCGATAGATGGAGAGATAATGGATAGATAGATAGCCAGATGGATAGATAAGTACGTAGATAGGTCGACAAGTAGATAGATGCATCGTTATAGAGAGAGAGAGAGAGAGAGGGAGAGATGGTTTTTATGATTATGAGGATTATAATTCTATATAATTATATATAATTATATAACAGACTATAAAAAACATCCTACAACTTGCCTCCGGATCGAGTCGGAGGGAAGCCCCGGCTCGGAGTACTCTCACCACCTTGGGCTCGGAAGACTTACAGAATTACATATGGGTGGTTGTCAGAATTATGGCCCCTTTTTGGGTCCTTAAAAATACGGCACCTATTATTTAGGGTACCCCCCAAAAGGGCCATAATTTTGACAACTACCCATATGGGTAGTTGTCAAAATTAGGGTCCCTTGTTGGGTAACCTAAATATTCAATTAGGGACCCAAAAAGAGACTATAATTTTGACAACCACCCATATGGGTATTAGATGGTATGAGGGCCCCCAAATTTAGGGTTCCTTAAACGGATCTATGGGGGTTTCTGAAAGGGTAGTACATGGGCAGTTCTCTTTTCGAGGGTCCCACCAAAACAGTACGGCACCCTTATTAAAAAGGAACCCTGACGGGGACCATGATGTAGAGAGCTACCCAAAACAGAACAAGACGGCGGGACAACGACGACTACCACTACTGCTTAGGGCATGGCTTTTGACTTTCATAATAATACTCTTACGAAGACAAGTGCCAATCCACGAGCAGTGTCTATGTTTCTGGTGTACATAGTAGTCATCGTAGATGGAGCAGTAAGGCAGTTGCAGCACCACAGTTGTCAGGGTCCCTCTATTCTCCTTGTTCCGAGGTGCGCGGCAACATGTGATCTTGCCTGATGCCCAAGTCCTCCGACAGACCCCTATTGACTGCTTGCTATACTCAGATACTTGTTTCGAGGGACGACGTCACAACCAAGCCCCGGAGCAGCCTTGGCAACTATCAAGACGAGTATTCGCAGGGAAATCTTTTCTCTCTACGTCGCACGAAACATCCCGACCCTCATGTTGCTCGGCAATCGTTCTCTATTGTTTGTTAAACTGCGCGGTTCAGATCACCAAGCCCCGCGCAAAAACACGACAAAGGGCCTAGACATTTCAATGCTTTCACTCAGCGGCCAACCCCAACGCCCAACACCCCAACTCCTACATCTCACCCAAATCATAAGATCCATGCGCTCTGGAACCTACACCTTCCTGCATACATCTACTGTCTGTCACTGCAATGCTGGCATACTACTGTTAAGCAGCATTGCTACCTGTCTTTACTAGTGCTTGTGTGCTAGCTTGACCCCTAAACTCTAAACCCTAAACCCTCAATTGAACCCTGCACCCTTAAACCTAAACCCTAAAACCCGCCACCCTAGCCCTTAAACCAGACCCTAAGCCCTACACCAGAAAACCAATACCATAGTGTGGCTACCCATAGGCCCAAAAGTAGTTCCTATTTAGGATTGCCTTATAGGCTTTTAGGATTCTAAATATGAATCCCAGAACGGAACTACTACGGGGCCTATGGCTACTTCGCCAAGCACAAAGTCCTCTCTGCACTTCTGCCAGGACCCCCACACGTCGGGGCGACGCATCGGAAGCCAGGTCTTCGATCCGGCCTCCAGAGGTTTCGGGTGTTTTGGGTTTTGGGGTTTTGGGGTTTTAGGGTTTAGGGTGTGGGGTTTCGGGGTTTAGGGTGTAGGGTTTTAGGGTTTTAGGGTTTTGGGGTTTTAAGGTTTTAGGGTTTCGGGTTTAGGGTTTCGGGTTCAGGGTGTAGGGTTTTAGGGTGTAGGGGTTTAAGGTTTAGGGTCTAGGGGTATACGGCTTAGGGGCTTCCTTAACATCCAGGTTACCTTGTTTCTGGGTCCAGTATTCAGGGGTGCGGCCTGCAGCAGCTGTTGCATTTATTCCCGTTGTTTATACTTCAAGGTGCTTCGTCTGGCAGTCGCGGTCAGGTTCAGGAAGGACTTTTCAGTCATTTTTTGCCGCTATGGTCATCACTATGTTGTCGCCAGGACTATCAGCATGCAGGCTGATGAGTAGTACTCGTGCGAAATTCTGTTATGCCCTCGAACAGGGGCATACTGCTGCACTGTTATCTCTGGGGACATGAGATACTCCGGGCTGTGAAGTGGGATAGCAAGGTGAGGCGATAAGGGCTGTGCCTTTCACTACGTCCTTCCATGGTTGAGGGCCCTACACCCTAAACTTAAACCTAATCCTACGGTTGATGGACAAAATCCTGCATGACCCTAAGGACCCTAAACTATGGGAATTATGGTATATTCCTTATAATGGGTAATGCAGGATTTTGTCCATCAACCGTAAGTCCCAGTCCGGCCTTCGATGCCTTTGAGGAGGTTCTCGTCTGCGAAGCCCAGGGCTGAGAAAGAGCCTGTGCTCTTCGACGAAGGCTTCGGTGCTCTTGGATAAGAAGGCTCGCATTTCAGGGAGCATGAAGAGATGCCAAAAATATAAAATACCATAAACAAAGGTCGAGGAACCGTCATGCTGCAATCGCAACAGTCCAAAAAATAGCTATAGCATGCTACTGGTAGGCTGTGACTAGTGTGCCGTAGGCGAGGTTGCAGCCGGCATTCCGACTGGGCGACAAGTTGAACAGAGTGCGAAATTTAGGGCTTCCGGGCTTCGGGTTTGGAGAACTTGCATGTTGTATTGAGTGTACCAAGAGAGCGTCCGAAAACAAACACGCCTGCTGTGTCCGTAGCTTTGCAGGCACTGCGGAGCTTGCCGTCCGCCACAACAGTTGAGAGCTTCAAAACGAAATCGAACACATGGAGAACCCAACGATAGGCTTCAAACCCTAAACCCTATACCCCTAGAGGCAGAACTAGCAGTTGCTATGCCCTGTGGTCTTCACCTGCGCTGCGAAACCAAACAGTGAGCCCAAGCTTGCCGACCCTGAACTTTAGGGGTTCAGGCTTTCTAGCATGAGGCTGCGGCCCAGAACATCTTCGATCTGTGGAGGGAAAAATTCCTGCAGTGCTCGGAAAACATATAGGCACCTCTTGCGCAAACATTTTTTCAGATATGTTCCGTAACTGCTCGTCCTGCTAAAGATAACCGTCGATGTACGGGTCGCAGCAGGGAGGGTAAAGCGGGTGGTGTCGTTGGTGGTGCAGTTCACGAGGGTTCAGACAAACATACCCAGCTCCAGCCCAGCTTGTGAGAAACTCCACAGTTTGCAAGTTCCCTATGCCGGCTCTAGGGCTTCAAGATATAAATATAAACATAATTCAATAAATATATATAAATATAAATATAAGTAAATAAATAAATATATATATATATATTATAGGGTTTAAGGTTGTTTCTTAAGAGTGCAGTGGCTCTTTCTCCGAAGGGCTGCAGGGTTTAAGGTTTCGGGTTTAAGCTTCAGAGACTCAGCAAGCAAAGGCTCTCTCCTCGGCATGCCCGTAGTACCTTCGAGAGAGCCTCAGCGGAAATGGACAGAGGGATGCCTACTCCCTAAAACCTGAACCCCTAATCCCTAATCCTTTTTCAGGATCCAAGCAGGTCCAGGTGCCTCCGTACTAATCTCACACCCTTGCACTTACCGCCTGGACAAGAATGCTGCCATGTGCCACATGCTAACTGAATTAATTTCCTCACAAGAACCCAGGATAGCAGTATTCCTCACAACCTCGACGACTCCAGGAGTCGAATCCTTGCAAAACCGTGAAGGATTTTGGGCAATAGTACAGTATACTATACTTGTAATATACCATAGTATTGTAATCAAGACCTCAAAACTCTGGAGCTCAGGAATTCACGCAGCCAAGAGCTTGACATCTGCGTTCTGCTCCTCGCCACAGGCCCAGGATCTTTCGAGAAGTAGTTATATAGTCTCAGAGCAAAAACCTAGACAAAAAGCAGTTCCGATGCAAACCGCTTCATTCGTAGGCCCATCCCTGGCTACGGGCACAAAGATATTCTACATACAAAGACAGAAGAATTCCATGTGCCGGGCTCCTCAAGTATTCAACTTTCGTACAAAAAACCGCACAGCGGATATCTGTAGCCTCTCCACTCAGACTATCTTACACCCGAGATACCGAGACCCTTTGGGTTCTGTTCTATCCGCCCCTGGGGGGCTTCGGGTTTCGTTACAGAAACGGCCCGGACAACCCTGCATATCAAGCTGCAATCTCCAGAGGCCTGAACAGTTACCTATACTATTTTATGGGTTCTTTATTATAATTCTAGTATGATGGGCACCTATACTATTTTATGGGTTCTTTATTCTAATTTTAGTATGCTGGGCACCTGTACTATTTTATGGGTTCTTTGTTACAATTTTAGTATAATGGGCCCCAAAACCATTGTATTTAATAAATATTCAAACCCATAAAATAGTATAGGTGGCCATCATACTAAAAACCCTAAACCCTAAACCCCCCTCAATCCCAGAAGTCTCCAAACCCAGAAACTCTCAGCTCCTGAACGAGTTCCTTCAGCGTGCTGACTACTTGGTCAGCGCTCATCCTGGGAGCCTCTCCGGATATGGTCATTACGGCTTCAAGTATAAGGGGTAAGAGAGGTTTAGGGTTTAGGGGTTTAGGGTTTTTGTAGTTCCCTTTTTGGGGGCCGCTGATAGGATCCTACATATTACAATTGGTTAAACCAAAAACAATGCTGCAGATCGGGTTGGGACTTGAAGCAGGAATTTTAAGTCGAGAGGAGTGGCGCAGAGTGTTGGGGTGCGCGTTTCGCGTGATCGTACAGGAGGCGTCTAGAACCGTAAAACAGATGGCAAACTCCAAATCAAACCACCCTGTCGGGGATGTTCGCGACCCAGGGTCATTGCGACATGCATCGAATCTTTCGAATCTTCAGAGGAAGCACGTCTGTGACATGGCGACATACTCGCGCACGACTGTCTTCCAAAGCCGCAGTACCCTGAAGCGACACCTGCAAACCCCGAAAGGCTATGGAATCCAGGTATATATATAATATGTGTGAATGCATTCGAAACTTGAGGACACACCTCTGCAGAGCTGTAAAGCCCAAGCATGTGGCTTCAACTTCTGAGAACGACCTACAAGCCCGGAGCCCCGAGCTGTGATCTCGAAACCACCGAAACCCTGAATTGTAGACCCCGGACGCCAAACGCGCCAAACCCTAGATCCAGATCCGCCTCAAAGAAGCGGACAAATGGCACCGTCGCATCTTGGCACTTTATCCTCGGGTCGTGACTTCGCAAACCGTTGTAAGTCTGATTGTCGGCGCATCTTCTCTTCATGGTCATCAGTCAGCTTTAATGTGTCGCGTGGCATTTGTCCCAGCGTTTGCTGCGTCCTCGTCCTCCTCTGCTTGCCATGACCCATAACGGTGATCAAGATGACGATGACGATGATCATGAGGATGATGCTGACGATAGTGAGGATGGTGATGATGATGATGATGATCATGATGATGGCGATGCAAACTTTCGGCACAGCGACAAAAATCATGCAACGACTCACCGCGACGAGGACTGTGCCAATAGTTGTGATCATGATGAACCCGAACCGGGTGATGAAGATGCCGATGATGGTACCGATAGCATGCATAGTGTTCATGCTACAGGAAAATTGACCACGGTTGCGGCAGTGGTTTTGTGGCTTGGTGGTGGTGGTGGTGGTGTCGGAGATAGGCCAGTTGCAGCGGTGATGGCTGTAGTTGCATTCGGGTGCTGGTTGTCTTACTGCTGCTGTTGTGATTAGTCATTGTAGTCGCATTGTAGCCAGTGCTGTTGCCGGTGATATTGTTTTGTGCACTTGCAAGTTTTGTGAAACCTCATTTGCCATGGCATTGTGTCAGCAAGCATCATGGTGTACAGCTCGGTAGGGCTGCATCTATAGCTGAAACACTCACTGAGGTCGCCGCCTATCTGCAATCCCACGCGCCTTTAAGCCACTGTGTTTTATCATCCGGTGCGCTTCTCATTATGACTGTCAGCTTGGTTATTGGTTCTATACTACTGGCCGAACTGATTTATATCAGCATGCATGGCATCTCTAGCATTCACAGTGCTAGGGTATTCGCAGTTGACTATTTATGTTCCTGCAGTTCGGCGGAGTGTAGTCTTGCAAGCTGTTCGAACGCGGCATACTGTCAGAACCAGTAGTTCTGCCAATGCCACTAGGAGTCCGCATCACTAATTAGTCAGTGGTGGGGCTGAAAGTCGCAAAATGCTTGGGAACTTCTGCTCTCCGTCTTTCCTCTGACGCTCCTTGCGCATCACCGAGATTACTTGTGCTGTTCCCGCCGTGCTTAGTGAAACGGTGAATTGTCGCCATGATTACGATCTGCGAGTGTCTCTGAATTCGTCTGTTTGCAGGGCTCCGTCCTGGTTAAACCGTTGGTGTGTTTTTCGTTCAGGGACCCCACAACAAAAAAACAAAAATAAACGAATCCGCCCATGTCCGCCCGAGCACGGGTAACTTACACTCCAATCCTCACCCTTCTAAAACCCTAAACTAAACCTTGGACCCTACTATATGATCTATAATCATAATATATATATATATATTCTAAACCTTGAGCCCTGCACCCCGTGTGCCTCTGCCCATGGACTCGGGCGCCACGCCAGAGAGCGCGGAAAGAGCCGTCGCCTGTTCGACTGGAACCTAGCTATAGTCTCCATTGTAGTTCCTTTTGTTGGTTTCATTTAACCAACTTTATATGTAGGATCCTATAAGGTAACCCCCTAAAAGGAACGTAACTACAAGACTACATGTAGCTTCTTTAGGATTCACAAGTCGAGTGTAAGGGACTTCATATTATTGGGATAGCGTTTCGGTGCATATTTCGCTATAATCATGTGCAGGAGCTCTATGGAACAGTTTCGGTAGTTATAAAAGCTTCTAGACTGAAATTCATTCAGGGGTCTGCACGGTGATGCTTGCACCACTGGCGACAGTATCAGCTACTGTAATACCGTAGTGGTTATTAGAAGGAATCCTGGCCGTCGCTTTCGAAGTGGCAAGGGGTAATTGCGTCTTCAATAACAGCAGTAGCAGCCTGGAATGTAGTACTACTACCGCCTTTAAATTTTCCGGATACCTGACAGTTTGAATCTGCCTTGAGGGGTCACAAAATGAGAGCTGCGAAAGCCAGCCATCATGGACACAGGTTGCAGAGTCACGAGGGTTCGAAGGCTACATGAAATCTCCCAGGTACTATTTACTATTGTACAGGATACAGGATAGGAAGCTCTCTGCCTCAAATTTCTGAGCTTATTCCCGCTTGTGAACCTGGACAAGATTGCAAGAGCATCCCAGCCGAAGCAGGGTCAAACATGGTCCTGCCCCAGGACATGCACGGAATTACACCGTCTTTTGTATTTCAGGCCGCCTTATCTCCTTTGCATCAGCGAAGATGAGGTGGCGCACACACCTGCCGAACTGCTCCCGCGAGGCATGAGGGGCTGCTTAGATGGCGTGGGTGTTTCTGAACACCCGGCAAATTGAAGAGGCTCGTGTCCCACGAATAAGTCAGAGACTTCCGCGTAGGCTTCTTCTCAAGGGTACAAGACTGAGAGGCCGAATGTGTTGGGCTCTTCTTTTGAAAGCTGCCTCTAACACTTCGTGCAGGCATGTATGTACAATGCTATATGACTATATGCAGGCATAGAGAGAGATGGGGCAGGCAAAGGACACGGTCTATATCAGTCGACTGGTGTGTCATCTTGACTCACTTTCCATCAAGCTGAGCCCGGAAAAATCTTGGCATTGCGTGTGGAAGGCTTCGGGTGAGGGATGCGGATTGTCCAGTCCAGCTTGTACTGTACTGCATGCTGCTAGGTGTCAGATGGTGCACTTGACACTGGGCATGCGAAGCTAGTTTAGGATGTCAGGTTGAGGGTTTAGCCCGCAAAGCCCGAACCATTGTATGTGCTTTCTCATGGCGGTTTACAATCTTGTTTGTCACCTTGTGAAGCTTGGTGCGAAATCTGCCTCCAATAACGAAGGTGTGTATCAACAAGGAGAGTTCCCAGTCAAGAGCAGCGAGCAATACTGTGTCGCCAAACAGACACATGCTTTTGTGCCATTCTTTTGATGCTTTTGCAGGCAGGGAAACGTCCGTTACATTGCATACATGCATACATACCTACATGCATTCATGCATACGTAGAAACTTGCATACATACATATTACATACATACATGCATACTCGAAAAGCCTGCCTACCTACCCACCGACATGCATACCTACGCGTGCATGCCTGCACTGCTTCGTCTGTACATGTGTGTGAATTCCTGCCCCTACATGCGAGGTTCGACCACTGTCTCAACTTTCTCAACCCCCAAAATCAGGGTTTGGTGGCTTCTGGTTTTCGGCCGACACACAAAGCACTAAAGCCCCACAGGCCTGGCCGCAAGCCGTACCATGATCCCACCGAGCAGAATCAGCCGCCCGGGTCATTACACTCTATTATAAAGCATGGGATTCAAGCATACTTGCTTCCGTAGTCTTCTACATCTGCTGAAACATCATGACACTCAGAGCAGTAATACCCTAAACCCTAAACCCCTAAACTCTAAACACTAAACCCTGTAACGTAATGGCAGTACACATACCAATGGTATCGTAAACTTACCACTCTGCTGCCTGGGCCTTGGCCTGCTTTGAAGCTCCGGGAAGAGCACTTCCCACAGGTAGGGTTATTCCGTATTGTAGTTCGACTATACTACATGTTACACATATAAATATAAGTGCATATATATATATAGAGGTATGTATTTATGCTGTATGTATATTTCTACTACAACATGCCCTGCCATCATTAGGCTTTCAGGTCTTGCAGCAAGTGAGCTTCGAGTTCCAGATTACCGGGATATGTCGTGATCGCTGAGATCTTGAACGGGGAAACTCCGCCACCCAAAGCCCAGCCTACCTAGACACGTAAATGGTGTACAAGTTGTAACTTACCGTATCCTAGTCATGCAAAGCAGCCACGCAGGAAAATGTACGAAGTCATCACAGTAGCAGTTATACATGAAAACGGAAGTGGAGGCAGACTGGGAGGCTTCACGCGCGACTTCAAGCCAGATCGGCTGCATTGCACGAAACAGGGTTGAGGGTTGAGGAGTTTATCTGTAGAAGTTCTCCGAACCCAGCAAGTTGAAGCCCTCCAAAGGGCATCAGAAGCTTTGCTGCACCTCGCTCCGTGTTGAAGAGGCCCCTGCCTAGGACTTGCATCGCTAGGGCCGCTAGTTCCGCTAGGTGCTGAGACCATAGGTGGAGGAAGATCGTCACACCGTCGACTTTCGGGATAAAAGGCAGAAGCCTCAGATCTCCAACCGAAGCTAAACCTGCCAAGCGAGCCCCTTCACGGAAACCGATGTTGCCTTGAACATGCTGTGCATGCCGCGTCTCAACTGCGGACAGCGTTCCTGTTCTGCAGGATCTACACGCTTCGCGAATTCTGACTTGAAATTGGAGTATAAGCATACTTGTAGGAGGGCACTTGCGTACGCAAGCTTCTCTGGAGCATACAAACTTATTTGTTGGTGCCAAGACTGTTTGTCCTCCAGAACAGCGTTGCTCATGCAGATGCTGGGTAAACATCCGGGAACAGGACTGCTTCAACTCTATCGTTTTTCTTTTGCGGTCTTATGGTAGCAGGAAGGATAGGGTCGCTGGGCTTTGAGATCCAGGGGTTCCGACTTCGGACGATTGTTGCTGGTGTCCTTCTTTTGTAGCCAACTCTATGAGGTCAATGCTGAAAAGGCATGTGCGCTGATGGTATCTCAGCCTCAAAAAGCAGACAGGGGGGATTGGAAGCAACTCTAGCTAGTGGTTGCTCTTAGTCTTCATCACAGTCAGCCATAGAGCCAGCAACTTACAAAAAAAGGCATTGTGAAGCATGGCATGGTGGTCCTCACAATCGCACTCATTGCAGAAGTCGGAATGTCTAGAATGACAAACCGAATTGTTGCAAGTTTACGTCTTTATAGCTTCGGGTCAAAACAGCCGATGAAATTCAGTCAAATGTCCCTCTGGGGTGTACATAGCTTTCTTTATGAAACAGCCATGAAGATCTGAATGAAAAATACCGAGCCCAGCGTTTCCTTTCACAGAAGCCCAGTCTACTGGAACGATCAAACAACTTTTCTTCTGCATTGCCAGGACGAGCAAGAGCCAAAAAAAGCTATAGCAGCTTTGAACTTCGGGAAGCAAGTGGATGGTCCAGAGCAATTTCACGGAATGTGCATCCCGCCGCAACGGCATCAGCACCAGCACCGCCAAAAACATCAAACACAGCAACTATCAGGACGGCAGCAGCAAAACAGAACCACTGCTACTGCTTCGACGATGACTATCAGGCCATTACCACTGCTTCTCTATCGGAATCCATCGCCTCTGTCACTGCCACTACCACTGCTATGCTGCTGCTGCTGCTACCATTATTATTATTACTACTACTACGACTACTGCTTTACTACTGCCACTACTACTATTACTGCTACCACTACTAATACCACTGCTGATACTACCGCTACTACTAACTACGACTACTACTGCTGCTGCTACTACTACTGCTGCTGCTACTACTACTACTACTACTACTCCTGTTGCTGCTGCTACTACTACTACTGCAGTACTACTGCGACTGCGACTGCTACTACTACTACTACTACTACTACTACTACCACTACGAATTACTGCTACTGCTACTGCACTGCTACTGCCACTGCGACTGCGACTGCGACCGCGACGGCGACTGCGTCTGCTACTGCTACTGCACTGCTACTGCTTCTGCTACTGCCACTGCCATTACGACTCCTGCTCCTGCTCCTGCTCCTGCTACTACTGCTACTGCTCCTGCTCCTGCTCCTGCTACTGCTACTGCTACTTCTACTTCTACTGCTACTACTGCTACTACTCCTTCTACTACTGCTGCTACTGCTGTACTGCTGTATTGCTCTACGTACTGCTCTACTGCTCCTGCTACTGCTAACGCTACCGCTATTGCTGCTGCTCTTCATCGTCGTCATCATCATGAAGCGCTCATCAAGAAGATAAGCTTCAAGAAATGCTTGCCTTCCACTTGCCGGACTGTGTGAGACATGCGCAATATTACCACTACTTCTTGCGCATCGGCTTTCTCTTCACCGGATGGAAGGCGAAGTGAGCACCTGCAGCAGTGAGCATAGCTCAACGTCAAGAACAACAAAGACTAACACAGGAAAACTGAATGCCATACGGGCCGTACAATGTTCGGAACCTTCGGGGTTCCTGTTTAGTCATGGCTTTGGATTCCACCTGGTTGTAGTTGGAGAGATGCTGCTGTTCTGAACTTTTTCAGGAGAACATAGTGGTTCCCGAACCGTACACAACAAACAGTGGACCCTGGGGCATCTGCTGACTTCTGCAAGGCAGCGTAACAAAACTCTCTTGATATAGAAGCATCAAAGAATTTGGCTGAGCCTTCGTGTGACCTCCAATTACCCAAGAAGAGAGCGCGCCTTTGCCGGTATAAGGCATCAGTATCGGTGTCATCTTCTTGTAGAGGCGAAACGCCAAAGTTCCCACCCGCTCCTGGCAATGTGCCATGTGCCCGGAGACTCCAATATCCCTTATTTAGCGAATATACCTTAAATTATAATGGGATCCCTAATATGATTTAAGGAATATTCCATGATTTTCGGGATATTGGCATCTCTGGGTGTAGGGCGTGGGTCCTTTCTTCAGGCCTTTCGGATCTAGGGTCAAACCGATGTGCCTTTCCTCCCGTCTTTGATCCGTCTATTTGACGAGCTCTCCATGATGCTCACCATTACTGGGAGTACTGCTTTCGCTGCTATTGGTCTGTCTTACTACTAAGACTAAGACGAGGATAACTGATAACACTGTCATGCATTCATGTTTTGTCTGCAAGCAAATGTAGACAGACAGAGGAGTAGAGAGACAGATGACAGATGGATAGTTAGGTAGGTATATAGATAGACACGCAGATAGACAGATAGATGATAGATAGGAAAACAGAGGGGTAGAACATGGACACAGGCATAGCTGCAAATACTGGTAAACAGAGTGATGCAATTGCATGTGCCTGTACACATGCAGACACACACCTACCAACGTATGTGTACATAAGCATGCATAAACAAACGATTACATACATATGTATATGTATATGTATATGCATATGCATATGTATATGTATACCTATATGTATGTAAATATGTGTGTATACATAGACTAATAACATATATGTATACTTATTTATTTTTGTGTATATATATATATATCTAACTATATATGTATATGTATATAAAAAGACCTATTAGTAACCAGGAGGTGGCCGATCGGTTTTGTGATGGCAGATGACAGTTTCGGTCGGGCCTTATCAGTTTACCTGTCGGAATGTGACCTCTCCAGTAGCGGTTAGCTCTTCCGGCAATTTTGCTGAATGCTCTTCTACATGTACATATATACATATACATATATATATATATACTTATATATATATATATATATACATACACGTATATGTCAGGTATACACACATACATAATGTTGTTGTGTCTCTAGCAGAAAAACCTGCACGGAGTGGCAGCTGGAATCATTTTAAGCATGGCAGCGTTCATCATATATGCTGCTCTTGACTCTTGATCATGCCTCGTACTGAACCCCATCCAGGCGTGACCGACCCCAAACTGAAACATCCCACGCTGCGAGTTGTCCTTGTTTGGGCCGTGGACAACCATAAGGTCACCGGCTTTGCTGACGCTCACCTGCACGTGGGACGTGCACAAAGTTCAGGGTGTGGTAGATGCTATTATCTGATGCTCGAAGCTGAGGGTATACGGCTTACGGGAAAGCAATGTGACCCCCACTTAACCTGGATTGGTTTTGAAATCAAGCGCAGTCCCTCCTGCGGCAGCAAATGCCTGTAATGAGTTTCTGCGCCATGCCACTCTCAAGACAATTGAGCAGCTAAGGGCCTGGAAACCTCCATTCTGAACATCCGAACCACCACCCTAAACCTTCGGGGAACCTTGAACCCAAAACCCGGGCGGCGGCACCATGATGTCTGGATCCCGTGTGACGTACTCCGTCAGGTCTCGCACTTTCGCACCTACGCCGAGCCGAACCTGCCACAAGAGGAAGCTTTCGGGCGTTACGCTTTGAGCTTCAGGGCATGAGGTCTGAGGTGTTTAGGGATTTTGGAGTTTAGGGTCTCGGGGCTTCGAGTTGGAGATGGGTTTAGGCTTCGAGCTCGAGGACTTTAATGGCTTTAGGGTTTCGGGCTTTAGGATGAATTCAGGGGCCGACGGCTGCATGCTTCCTATGCTATGTATGCACTTTTTGGCTTCGCAGAGGTCTGCACATAAAGTTTCAGGTTACATGGCGGGTCCTTGGTGCGTGTAATTGTTGGGGATGATTACCTATACTTATAGGCCCTATAGGGATCTATAAAGGTTCAAAAATGACATCCAGGGGGTGTGGGGCGAGGCATTTAGCAGGCACGGCTAGTCGAGCAAAAGGACGGCAGGAATTTCATGAATCTGGCAACTTCCCTTCTCCGGCCGGCTGCGAGAGATGCGGTCAAGCGCCCATGCTCTTGAGAACAAGCTTTTATTGCGTTGATACGGTTGATGATATAAAACCTGCATTACCCATAATAAGGAATATACCATAATTCCCATAGTTTAGGGTCCCTAAGGTAATGCAGGATTTATATCATCAACAGTAGTACATCTTGTAGTGATGCCTGATAAACAAACCCTTTTCGTGCTGCTCAAAAGCGGCAAAGCTCAGAAACGCGGCGGACAGCAGTGAGAGGCCGCAGTGCAGGCTCCCTAGCCATGATCTTCGAACCGAAGATATGGGCTTTAATCCTTAGAACATTGTTTTGGCAGGGGCACATTATTCTATAGTTCAAAGGAGGAGCCCTAACGACCATGTGGTAGTACTACTTCCTCCAGCTTTTCTATTAGGATCCCCTCATTGAGGGTGTTTGGAAGCATTAATATTTGCGGCCACACTTTCTTGATCGGTGGGGTCCGCAGTATCCTGGCATCCTGCTCATCATAATCATAGTCCTAGTCCCACTCATGAGCATAACCATGTTCGTGGTCGTAACCATCATCATCATGAGCACCATCATCTACATCATGCTCGTCGTCGGCGAAATGTCGTCGTCGTCCTCCTCGGGCTCCCCCCCCTACTCCTCCTCCTCATCCTCCTCCAGCTCCTGCGCATCCTCCTCCTGCTCTCATCCTTCACAGCCTTCTTCACCCTCGTACTCGTGGGAGTGGGAACCGTCTACGGCGATTGAACATGATTCGGCAATGGCCGGCTTTACTTGTATAACCAGCCGGGCCTTCAGGAAGGGATACTTGGGCTCGAAATAAGCCTTGACTCCTGTCAAGAGAAGAATTCCAGGGTGTCAGCAGGGTTCAGGCAGCAACTGAAGATGGAAACTTCTCAGCAAAGAGACATCGTGCAGAAGAGCGAACCAAATTTCCGGTCAGCCGAGATATGACTTGTTTACCGCAGCGGAAGGCAAACACGACGATTTCTTGCAGTTCAGGATGTGACAAATCCCACCTCGACCCTCGAGAATCAGTTGCACGGCAAAGCCACGTGTCCTCTCCTGGAGGGCAGCCGGTCATAGAAGACTCGGCTTCTCAAGGATTGTGACAGGTTGATCGGGGCGTCTCGAGCACCATATGGTGTCCTAGTAAGAAGCTTAAAGTTAAAGAGTATCAAGCTTTCGTAAGATTTTCTCTGCCATATGCAACTAGTGCAACAGTGAGGCGACTGGTAGGGCGTTTTGGCTAAGTTACAACAACTTGGGGTGCCAGCCCGTGAGCTCTCTTGGAGAGTCCGTTGGGTTAAGTAATGGTGCAGGCTACCAGAAGCTAGGCTTGGCTTGGGGCTGAGAAACCACAGGACGTGAATATTTGTGCATTTCTTCTCCACCCTGCCTTCGATTGAGACATCCATACCAGCGAAAGCTGGACAACGGTCTTCAAACGGTAGGCTTGGAACCCCAAGAGCTTGAGCCACCACATCCCTAAACCCTAAAACCTGAACCCTAAACCCAAAACCCCAAAAAACAAACCCTAAACCAACCAACCAACCAACCTAAACCCTAAACCCTGAAGATATTCAGCGCTCCTTCACGTAGTTGTCAATCGTCCTGGCCTGGATGGCTCGGGAATCGGTGGCACCCACCAACACCTGATCATCTGCTCAGGCCAAAACAAGACTTCATGTATCTTAGTATAGCTTGGTGCTCAGAGAAGAGATATACAATATGTAACACATCGTATATAATATATAAGAGAACAATAACCATATAGAGTATATCTTAGTGTAGGTAGTTCACTCGGATTCGGGACTTCGCGCTCAGGGTGTAGGATGTGGCGGCAAGCGGGATTTCGTCACGAGGCTTTCGGACACTGAGTTGCGGGCTCTGAGCATCTCATGTTTATATTTCTCGGCTCCTCTAAAAGCGCATTCCCACTAGGCAGCTCAAGGCATACTGCCTGCACCTTCTCTGCAGCCTACAAGCTAAATTTCTAAATGAGCCACGGTTGATTTCAAGCTATGCAGATCAGTGTTGAACCCAGGATGATTCGGATGTCTGTGCAGGCACCGTGTCTACTACGCTGAGTGGCTTGCCTCATACAGTTGGGTTCCGTAGAGCGTGCCACAGCCCGATGCCAACAGCAGGGAACAAATCCGAGTAACAAAAGGCCGGGCAAGCTTGGGGTCTCAAACAGTTACCTCTGGAGTGATCAGCGACAGCATGACAATGACGACAGCTTAGGAAAACAAGGAGCCCGAAGAGTGCTTCCAGTTTCTAAGCCCTTTCCGCAGGTGAGCAGCAGTGTCGCCGGCTGCGGGGCAACGAACGTGGTAATACCTCGGGCGAGTCTCAAGAGAGCGCTTTCTTAGTGTTTCATTTCAGGAAGCTGCCCAAGACAAGCTCAGGGTCTCGAGTGCCGGCCTTCGGATTAAACTTCGCATGTTTGCAAAGAAGACATATGTATGTATAATTAGATAGATAGATAGATAGGCTTGACTGCCCCCCTCAGGGGGTGAGTAAGCGGAGAAACTACAGCAGGAGAGTTTAGATGTCCGTTGCGGCGCTAGGCTGCATCCTCGGATCAATCAGAATGGACAGGCGACTCCTGGCAAGATTGCACCAAGCCCGTGCGTGTCAGGCTGCATCGCAAGGTAGACAAAAGCACATCTGTGCTGTGTGAGGGATGGACAGGGTTGAGCTTGTAGAAGCAACCAGGCGAGAAACAACGTGCTGTGCACTGGACGCTTCGCATATATGTACATGCCCCTAAACCCTAAACCTTAACCGATGCTACTTGTACAAGGACGGCTGAGGGAGCTGCGTCAGTGGGCTCCGCTGATCCTCACGGTAGAAATACTCGGCCCCCAAACCACTGGCAATGCCAGGATACCTCAGTGCGCAACTGCAGCCGGTGCTGAACTCACATCGTCACTGTTTCGATTTCAGAAATGTTACAAGGCCGAATGGGCTCAGCAACAAAAGGCGAGGTGCTTGCGAACGTGCAACTTGTACGGCTTGGGGTCGAATGGTTCCTGCCACAGCCGGAAGCCAGCAGAGCACCCTGCATGCAACAGCCCCTCTGTTTACATCGCATAGGTCCTGTGACTAGACCATGCCTGGGAATGCTGCAGCCCGTGGTGATAACTCACTTAAACTGGTGTTGCAATCTTGCCGACCTCTCTGCGCCTGGCTCTTGGAATCACAGTAGCGCAATCAGCACATTCTCCTACCCCGCGTTGGCACCAGACTGACCGTGTTCTGCTTCATAATGACGGTGTCCTTCGGCAACTCGACGTCAAACGCGTTGAATTCCGTCGGCTTGCGCCCCATGCCCCACTCGACTCCGAAGTATCCTGCAGAGACACGGCAAGACATCTGAGTACTTGTATCGTCTTGTATCCCAAAGTGTTATCGGAGGCTACAGTGCACGATCGCGGACAGCACCCTCGCAACTGTCAGTTTGCATGCACTCCTGTCTCTTTCTTCTTGACGGAGGGCAGCTCGCTGATTTTCTTCCTGAGTGGACCGTTGTGGTTTCAGGATCGGCAACTCCGAGTCGTCACAGGGTTTGGGGTTTGGGGTTATACATTCATGTACATGTACATGTACATGCATATGTATATGTAGATGTATATGTATGTGTGTGTATATATATATATATACACTGACAAATCCGGTTACAGGTGGGCTTGCTTCCAATATCTGCTGCTCGCAAGCCTCTGCAAGCCATTCGTTCCTGAAATCGTACTGCCAAACTACCGCACAAATATGTCTTCGCCCGGAAGCACGGAAACGCCTGAACTCCAACCCCTCAGTTCTTCCCGTTCTTGCTGCCACAGGTCAGCGTGGCAAAGCCTCGAGATCCGCAGGAAGTGCCTGGCCAAGATTCCAACTCTCACTTGGGGCGGGCCGTGCTTTGTTTTTCTGCAGATACCTACATGCGCGCACACACACACACAGACACACATACGTAATCGTGTACACACATACATCCATACGTGCATACGTACACCCATGCACATCCATGCATATGGAGAAGACAGGCCCAAGCTCCTAGGGATGAGATGTAAACTCAGCAGCCGCAGGATCTTTACGCCGGTCTTTCTCAATCGGCCTGTGCGGCCGGCTAGCGATGCAAGGCACCGCGAAGGGAGATACATGGCCTTGCAGGAAAGGAGTTCAAGACGACATCCTGTCTGGCACCTTTTTTCGACTCGGAGAGGTCAGGGACTGCTGCAGTCATATTTGAACCCTGGCAAGCTATCTGGTCCATAAATCCACCGTGGAAATCTACGCGGTATTGTGTGAAGTGGATGTTGGCAGTGCACCCTTCTTGCACGATGATGTTCTCCGAAGTAGACTGATTGCTTGGGCTGGCATGAAAACTTCAAAGCGCGATGCATGAAGACCGAATCACTCCCCGCCTTGCTGCCGAAGATCTGTCACGACATCGCTGAAAACGCAAGCACTGAGCTCACTGCATAACGTAATGGGGTGAGGACAAGCGCAAGAAGTACAGGGAATACTTGCGTGAGGTATTTGTAAGAGATTTGGAGGCTTCGTCGTTTCCCATAGGTCTGACAAATTTGTCAAACTTGCGTATTCGGCTGCTGGGCCCGGCTGGGTCTCTGAGAAGACACGAGTCAGTGTGGATGCGGCAAACCATGGCTGGGTGATTTAACAGTTTAAATTTACAACGACTATAGTCATTAAGATATATCGTGCTCATCCACTGCTCCCGGATATGCGGTTTCTCTCTTGTTATAACCTTCAACCAGTGTCTCACGACTAAATTGCTATGTCCCCTGATCTGCCTCGTCAGTCAGTACTCAGGTGCACTCTTTTGCTGCACTTGGTACCTACGAGTATCAGACTTGATGCTGAGTGCGATGCTTTGATTGTAAGTGAAGCATTGAAGCTTACGGGTGCGCGTAGCGAGAACCTCTCTGCATTTTTAGCTACGTGTAACAGTAGAACGGGTTTATTGATGCCATGAACGCTCAGAGGAAACATGCTAGCAGAGCCGTCTGATAGTTCCCATCATGTAATTATTCGCTGAGGTTGTGCGATGCTATGCGATGTGTATCTACTGTCTCTTCTTCTACCACTGTGTATGTATATTCGTATTTGTGCAAGTCTAAGGTCTTGTCGTGTTTTCCACATGTACTTCATAGGCTTTGTGCATGTGCATGAGTGCGCATGCAGGTGGGTGTCTGGCCGTTTTCGTGACTCACTTTACAGCTTACAAGTTCAGGGGTTATGCTGTATGCTATGAAGGCGAGGCGGGGAATGCCATTGACAATGTAGGAACTTGGAGACACACGGTCGCGCTAGTGGCATTGCAAATGCATGGATTCATCGGCAATCAGACTCTACATATCTCGACATCCCTGAACTACGCCGTGTCTTACTTCGCCGCAGTGTCCTCCCGTGCCACGCAGGACGAAGCATCTGCCCGTCGAGCAAGCGAAGCTTTCGGGTGGGAGACCTACCAAACTAGCTGATCGAAACACCTTTGCTACGTGCCACTCTTGGCGAGGCTCGGTACAACACAATCCCTGAATCACTGACCCTAGCCGAAGTTACATAGGTATTTGCACCTGAATGACCTGTTTAGACCGTGGCTGCTTATAGAAGTACGGCATGCGGCCGATGTCCAACATAAGTCTAGCCTCCCTGTCACGTTATGGCTGCAAGACATCCCGACGAAACGTGGCAGTCTTCGATCAGCTCTCAAACAGCATGCAGCATGCAGCTGGCAGGACACAGCTGCTTAATTCCAGGCTCAAGGCCTACAGTCCCAAACTCCAAACCCAACCAGAAATCCGATCTTGGGACAGGGGTTTGCTACACTGTGAAGTCGTTCGTTGTGTGGCGAGCCTTTGTCGGCCGGGGCGGACGAACTCGAAGCTCGATGTCTAATCACATGTATACAGAAACAAGCATCGACAGTCTCATCTCTGTTGTGGATGTGGTGAGGGTTGTAACAGGAACCAGCGCGCGTAAACCCTGAACCCTAAATCCTCAAGCCCGTAATAAGAGGCGAGTGGAAGCAACGTGTTAGAGACGCAGTTCCTGTTACATGCCCCCCCCCCCTCCCCGGTTGCTGATGCCAGTTACGGCGGGCCTGGTTTCTGAAACAGTTTCGAGCCAGTTCCTGAAACAAAAATTCCTGGTACAACCCACTGGTTCAGGTTACGGCGCTTACCCTTGTGGATGCTACAACTGCAGTTTTAGCTTTGGATATACGCATGTAGAAAAATAAGTATGGATATAAACATAAGCAGACATATACACTGCAGTATAAGGATTTTGAGTATTTGAAATTTGTTGATTTAAGACGATAGTTGTATGTCTTCTGACAGCCACCGGTTTGCAGTTTAGGGCAGCATTCCGGCTTCCATGAAGTTGCCGAAACGGCGACTGCCTCTTGGAAACTCCGGAACCCTAAACCCCTAAACCCTATTCGCTCATGTCTGGCTCATTGCCCACCCCTGAGCAGCGCAAGCCCTACTGTCGGGTATAAGCCTTTGGCGTTTGGGTTCAGGGTTTAGGGTTTCAAGGTTTCAGGCTTACAAAACAAAAAAGATTGGGACAGAAGGGGACACCAACACTGAACTTGGATCTTGAAAGCGGCGCGGCTCTTGTTCACAGCTGCATGGCATGGTGCGGAAACACCCCGAATTTCTGCAGTTCAGGGTTGAAGGCTCCAAGATTGGGGGCTAATGCTTGCCTGGTATTCTGGAGTTAGACATGATGGAGAACGGCTTGACGTGGACCACACCAGAACTCACCCCCTGTAGACAACAAAACTCCAATCTAAAATTCGCAACGTATTGATGGTAATGGTATTAGTATTGGTATCAAAAACTATAGTATGAGCATTAGTATTAGTATCAACTAATTGCAGTGTTCATATGAGTAATATTGATAATAATGTTAGCATATCTTCAGTATTGGTACGTACTCATCTAAGTATTAATGTGCATATTAGTATTAGCATTAGTAGCAATATTCGTATTAATACTAATAGTAATATCAATATGAATGTACAGACATACATACATACATACATACAAAATTACATAATTACATACATACATATATATTTAAATATGTGTGTGTGTAACAGTTTGTATTTGGATTCATATTCGTACAGTATTCTTTTTGGTTTGAGTAGCACAGGTGCGCCTCACCGAAGCTCAGCTTCGATCTGGAAGGCCGGCGAAGCGCATGCTGCGGTGCTCTGTCGACGGGCCTTTCTGGCTTTGGAAGATTCGGGTTTAGGGGTTTTAGGGGTTTAGGGTTTAGGGTTTAGGGGTTTAGGGGTTTAGGGTTTAGGGGTTTAGGGTTTAGGGGTTTAAGGGTTTAGGGGTTTCGGGTTTAGGGGTTTAAGGGTTTAGGGGTTTCGGGTTTAGGGTAAGGCCCAAACCCTATAGCTCTATCCCTGTACAGCACAACAAAGGCAAATGCAGGGACTTGGGTTTCTCAGGGATTCAGCTTTGCGAATACCGCTCTTCACTATTGCAAACCCAGTACTGTTCCGCAATGTCCTCGACCGATTCCCTCCTGCTTCTAAGTCTACTCCCACTCCCACTTCTACTCCTACAGTCGTAGCAAATTATGGCACTGTGGATGGACAAAATCCGGGAGAATCCGCAGTGAGAATACACCACCACTACGATGGTTTGGGCAATGCAGGTCCATGCAGCACTGCTCACCAACAGTGAGCCCAGACCTCGAAACCTCAAACCCTGTATAAAGCCCTGGGAAGACCGAAGCTCCTTGCCAAAAACACACACAACAAGACTCCAAAGGCCTGTTAAACCCCAAAATTCCAAACCCTCGGCCAGACCCTGACATGCAAAACCTAGAGCCTAGACCCTAAAAACCTTCAGACCGCTAAGCTTTACGAGTGCCGCACTCCTCCGGGGCTCTCGAAGCGAAAGAGCCGGGTCCCTACCGAGAGTTTTGGGTTTCATAACAGTCTGTAACATGGACTTTGAGGTTTCTATAACAATGCTCAGACAGACAGAGGGTTCCTTAAGGGCCAGGAATCGGAAAGCCTTCCGTTTGATTACTTCTCGAGGCTTTGGTGCCCTTTTTTGGCCTCGGCTTAGGAATGAAGATGTTGGGTGTAGGGTTTAGGGCCTAGGGTTTAGGGTGTAGGGCAGGGCTTAATTAAGGCTTGGGATTGTTGCTTCAGGCGATTTAGGGTTAGACAGTCAAGCCTGTAGGGTTTCTACAGAACGATGGTTGGCATTCTCAGCACATTACTCCGTGCCGCTTAAAGACTTAACCCTCAACGCTAAACCCTACTGTAAACCCTAAACCGTACTTCAACCCTAACCCCAAATCCAACTATCAACCCGGCACCCTAAACCCTACTGCCAACCCTAACCCTGCTGTAAACCCCAAACCCTTCCATCAACCCTAAACCCTAAACCCTACTACCGACACTCAATCCTACTGTCAACCCTAAACCCTATTAGCCTTTGATCAACCCTAAACTCCGAAACTCTACTGGGCCTCTGGCTTGTCCTAAGCCCTAAAACCATGGAGCCTGCCCCACATAAACTCAAGACTTGAAAATCAGAACGGTTTAGGAAGTTGAGGGTTGAGGTGAACTCAAAACTTGAAAAATTAGGGTTTAGGGTTTAGGTTTTTAGGTTTAGGTTAGAAGCCTAGAGCTTGCAGGGCTTGCGGGGAATGGGCCTTCATAGGCCCAAGCGATCCTAATGATCCTGGACCTGACCAGCATAAGCCAATACGCGCTAAACCCGTAACTCCTCTAGCTCCTCATAAAATCCCAGAACGTGGCAGCCCAAGAACAAGTAAATTCTATGGAAGAGCTTCAAGAAGAGAAAGCTTTGGGGCAAGGCATCGTGTGGAGTTCGAGAAATGCGGGCAGAGGTTCCGCATGTGAGCTTTGGGGGTTTCAGCATCCAGTGAAAGCGGTTGGCGTCAGCGCTGAAATGCTACTATAGGGGCCTTTATAATTAGTATAGGGTTTTGGGGCCCATAAAACTATAACTATAATAAGGAACCACCAAATAGTATTGGTAATTATCTAGGCCCCTATATTAGACTTCTGCATCTCGGGTGTCACTTTGGGCACCCTCAGCCACCCCCCTCAGCTCCTGACGGGTACAGGGCTCCGCTTTGAGACGACAGCTCAAGGCCAGAAGGTTCATGGTACTTTCGGTGTACAGGTAGGGTTTGGGGTTGCCCCCGTCACTGCTAATCCCAAACCTCGGTGAATCTCTTCTAAGGCCAAAGCTCTAGATGAAGGGTGCCGAAGGCTTGCTAGCTGCTCATCCGGGCCCTATATCGAACGCGGCTTCAATGCTACCGAGCCAAAAACCAATGATTTCTCAAAACTTGGAAGGAAGGTGGTACCAACTGCTCAGAGGCAGCCCTCAGCGCAGCGGGAAGTGCGGAAGTCGACGGGGCGTCTGGAATAGTCGGAGGTCACTGCTCTACATGGGAACCTGAAAATGCCTCCTGACAACATTCACGAAACTGCTCACCTGGGCCGCGAACGCTACTATAGGGGTTTTGGGGTATATTATATTATAGATACAACAGGGAACCCCCCAAAACAGTATTGGTAATGAATTAAGCCCCTATATTCGAACCCCAAACCGAAATGGCACGAAAACCTATCCATGTTACTGTTACACCCAGGATTCAAGACGCTTCCAGGCCGTCCTGAGCCCAGCACATGGGCGGTGAAGGAGGTTGGGCAGTTGGATGTCAGCACCTTAAGGATCCTAGCCGGACTTCCGAAGAACAACCACCTAATATAGGGGCCTTGAAAATTTCAATAGGGTTTTGGGGCCCATTGTACTATAATTATAATAAGGACCCCCCCCCTCAAAAAAAATAGTATTGGTAATTATTTCGGCCTCTATACTACACCCGAGAACGACACCGAAGCCATGCGAAAAGAAGAATGCAAGCAAAACGAAATGCTGGACCTATCCAGCTGAGCTACCTCCGACTTACAGACCTGCTTGCCTGTCTGCCTGCTTGACTGCCTACTTACCGACTGACGGACCGACCTACCTAACTACCGCAGTAGCTCATTTCTGACTGACTAGCAATTCGTATGTACTATGTGCAACACCTTACCAGCAACAGCAGCAGCATCAGCAACGGCAACAGCAATAAAATGCAGCAGCATAACAACGACGACAACGACAATCAGAATATCTATAGTGAACCCCGGAAAGTTGGAACATGGTTTTTGGAGGATTAATGCTGGGATCCCCTATACTTTACCTTAAGGCCATGAGGATATTGATGTTCCAACTTTCTGGCTTCTACTGTACAGTTACAACAAGCATGGAAAAACTAACATACAGCCGAAATACCGAAACATCATCAATGTGCTTGTCATAGGGCGATAGGGCTTGGGCTCTGGAGCTTGATCATGTATTTAAGGTGGAGAGTTTACGTCTTTGCGGTCTAGGGTCTAAGGCGGCGGGATTCAGGCCGGCACTGCTGGAAAGTACTCGACATCAGGCAGCCGCTCGCTGCCATCATCGAAGGCCTCACGGAGTCAACGAGCCATGCTGAAAATCGGGACCGAGAGGCCGGACAGGTTGATAGGATGTGGGCAGGTACTGGTGGAACAGATCGCTAACAAGTTGCTATCCTGTCCTGGCGACACGGCTACACGAACAAGTGCCAGGCTGCTTCACGACAAATGCTGAACTGGTCGTCAAGACGACCAGAACCGTGGGGTTTGTCTTGCATCCCTCCTGCAAGCCGACCCTGCGCCTGGATCCAACTCATTACTTTCATCATTAGTGTTACTATTATTAGTAGCATTATTAGTATTTTCATCAGTATGCCTGTTATTACTCCTCATGTTTCCACTCAGCCCCCCAGCCCACTGCTAGTTCAACTCCAAGTTTCACAAGCAGGAGCTTCCATAAAATACCTGAACCCCTGAAAGCCCTAAGACAAAACATTGAAGCGGTTGAGGGTTTAAAGGGGTACCGGGTGGACCGAAGAGACGATGGAATAAACAGGCTAAAGCCTGTGCTTTCGCTGTGGCAAACTCTCAGCCTAGACCTGCAAACCCAACCCTGAACATCTAACGCTAACCCCTCGGCCCAAATCCTGCATCTCAAACCCGATGCACCTCATAATCATAAGTCTCCAGACTTTGAGCCTGAAGCCCTAGGCCACAAACCCTATGAAGTACCCGTCACAACCGAAACTTTCAGCTCCAACCCTCAAACCCTACGTACACCCTGAATCCTCCCTTGAACGCTAAGCCCCAGGGCTCGAAACCCTAAACAAAAGCCCCAGGGAAGCACTACTTCTAAGCTCCGCACCCAAAGGCCCAGGGCGCGTCGCTGGTCACGCTCACAAAGGAACCTGAAATCCGGACCAAAGTCCGGAAGCCCTGGCTTAGGGTTGAGGGTTTGAGTTCTGAACTCATCGGCTGCCCTTATCGAGGCTCCCCATGCAGCAACTGTGTGGCTCGGGGTGTGGAGTGTGGGGATAAGGGTTGAGGGCTCCCCAAGCGCCCAAAACCCTAAACCCTAAACCCTGAAGCTTGAAACTCTAGACTCTTAAACCGTAAATCCGTAAATCCTAAACCCCAAAACTGTAAACTCTAAACCCCCAAACCGTAAACCCTAAACCCGAAAACCGTAAACCCTAAACCCTTGAACCGTAAACCCGAACTCCAAAAGATCGTTGACACGAAGGCCCCAGCAATTCTCCATCGGCGAACTCCACCGACCTCGGAGACTCGGGGATTCAGAAGTAATATAGGGCCTTTATAATTTGAAAAGGGGTTTGGGGTAGATTATAGTGCACTATTGCCAAGGGAACTATAAGACCAGAAGTGGACACTATTAGTAACTATTAGTAGATATTCCGACGCCCGGCATTCCGGCGACACCTGAATCGTGTCATCGAAAGGGCTGCTACATACTACAATGCCTCTGGACGAACAAAAGCTTGGCTTGACAGGCCCTTGCTTCACCTTGCTCCGGCAATTACAGGCAAAACCAGGCCTGCAAGCTGGCTGGTACTAAGTCGAAGCAAACACAGACATCCGAAGAAGTACGAAGATGAAACTATACCCGCTTGCTAATACTCAAGCAAGAGGGCACAGTGTCGTTTTCATTCAGGAAATGTCTGGGCACTCTACAATAACGGCCAATCATTCGACACATCTCGCGACCTTTCAAAAGACTTCATCATGATTGGTCTACATGTGTGGGTGGTTAACACCTCCCAGCGGTGAAGTGCTGGAACATGTCGTACAACCTTCTAGACCTGCAGTGCTGCAGAAAGCTCCATACCGTTAAACTGTGAACCCAGAAAAGTCATACCATTAAACGATTCGGAATGCCTGAGAACAACTCAAGCTGACGCAGAATGCTGAAGCAAAGAATACAGGGACCTTAACAATCCCAATAGGGTTTTGCCATATACTATAACATGAGGATTATAAGGGGGTACTATGACCACTCATCCCTAAACCCTTGTAACGCTCTATCGGACTCTTCAAGGAACCTTTATAAAATCAGACCTCTAAGTCTAAGTATAGCCGCTCTGGGACTCTACCCCTGAAATAAAAGAAGCCTTAAGACCCTAAAGCCCGAAACCCAACCTCAGAACCAGACTTCTAAGTCCTAAACCCTAAACCTCTAAGTATGGTGGGAGCTGAGCCATCGGCAGGGTTTGGCCTTCGTAGGCGTCGAGCTCGAACTGCTGATCTTCCTCCGGAACTCCCAAAACCGTTTAGGGTTTAGGGTTCAGGGTTGGGTTCAGGGTTTAGGGTTCAGGGTTTGGAGTTCAGGGTTTAGGGTTCTGGGTTCAGGGTTTATGGTTCAGGGTTTCGGGCTCAGGGTTTAGGATTGAGGGTGAAGGGAACTCAGCATGACAGAATAGTAGCGCTGTTGGAACATGAAATCATCACAGTCTGGCGATACTAACAGACCATGTCAATATTTCGGACCATAATCATCCGCGATAGTACAGCAGCCGAGGCGATGATGGCAATGAGAGAAACGTAAACCAGCATGGTTGATGCTTTAGAATCAGGTTTCACAGTTCAGTGGGTGGAAGATGGTACTCCCGAAGGGTCCATGTACTCACATAGTATATACTTTGGCCTTAGAGTAGTCACTTGAAAGTACGTACTTTAGGACCAAAGTATATAGTTACTTTATGTGGGTACATGGGCCCTTAAGGGTAGGTGGATGCCTTGGAGGTGTCAAACAGTTTCCTTGGAAGTTTACGGAAGGCGCTAAGCAGGTGGTTCATCATGCGCGGGAAGCTCGTGCGATTCATGAAAAGATTTGCCGGGGCTCTATTGAACTCACGCGAGTGTGTCCGTACTGTGATCAGCAATTTCCGGAAAGCATCTCGGATG
>BGNK01000747.1:0-22593 GCA_003297005.1 Symbiodinium sp. clade A Y106 | reverse complement strand
GCGAAGCGCTAATTCATCCCTGTGGATGGATCCTTTTCCGACGGTTGGCGGTGGTTGGGGATCACCTGTTTTCCCTTTTTAGTCCCCTTCCATGTCGTGCCTTGGTCGTCCTTGTTACCAGCGATCGCCGCGCTCTCGCCCTTTCGTCTCGAAATGTTTTGTGGTGTTTATTTAGTCTTGTATGCGAGGTTGGCCCGCACTCTTCGTCTTTCTCCCTCTNCTTGGTCGTCCTTGTTACCAGCGATCGCCGCGCTCTCGCCCTTTCGTCTCGAAATGTTTTGTGGTGTTTATTTAGTCTTGTATGCGAGGTTGGCCCGCACTCTTCGTCTTTCTCCCTCTCCTCCCTCTCCTCCCTCTCTCTCCCTCCTCTTTCCCCTCCCTCATGTGCTGTTCGCCCGTTTTCTCTGTGCTGCAACTGCAAGGGTTCTGTCATGCGTGGTTTGTAGGACCGATAGGATACGTAATTGCTTGTTGGCAGGAGTCAGGCAGGGAGCCGTAGTCGGCTGCTCAACCTGATGGACGACGACGACGAGGTGTCAGCCCGTGGAAGCAATGGAACCCATTCAATGCAAGCCCTGGTCGGCAACATGGTGGATCATTTGATGTTCAGCAGGATACTATCACGTTCAGGGCCCAGGGTTTAGGGTGAGTAATCTGTACTTATGTGCATGTTGGGGCTCAGGTACTTGGGGTGCCTGGCTCCGGAAACTTTACGGGTGAATTGACTGGGATTGTTGGATGCCTTCAACGCCTGCAGTTGGGTACCCCAAGTCTTCAATGATCCAATGAGCTGAGAAACCCGTCACTCTCAAGGTCTAAGACACTTACACCTGTATAAGCCCTAATTGCAATCTTCATATTGAGTGTTAACACGAGTACCCCGTGTAGTACTCCTTAATCCTCCTACGCCCTGAACTGCCAGCCTGCGGATCGGAGGTGAACCGTTGACCGCCCAAGTCCTTCGGGTGAGATCGGAAAGCTCGAGCATCTGGTTCGCATCATCATTCATCATTTCTAGGCTCAAGCGTATGATGATGGCGGCGGCCGTGGTGATGTTAGTCATGCTGACGACGATGATGAAAGATGAGAGGAGACTGATGAAGAAGACGGCGATGCAATACTCGTGATCAAGGCGACGATATTGTTGTTGATGATGGTGCGGTGATGATCAGGATGGCGACGGCATGATGATGATGACGATGATGATGATGGTGCCGACGTTGCTGATGAAGATCGTGATGCTGCTGCTGATAATGCTGATGGTGCTGGTACGGTGACTGTCGCCCCATGAGTATTTGCTGAGCTTCGGGCCTGTTTTGTCGGTGCACGTGAGCCAATTACCGCTGTAATGGTCCTAGATCTGAATGCTGCGATGCCCTAGTCATAACATTTGCAGCGTCGCGGTGCACACGTTATGACTCGGTACTGGGGGTTCATGGTTACAGTAGTACCTTCACCATCAGGATAACCTTGTATGTTTTCCTATCTGCTTGTCGAAGCACTACTATTCGTGAGAGTTTGCAACCTCAGTATCAAGACTACTGCCAGCTGGTTCGGAGCAGTGTTTTTGACTACTTGGTCCAGCACGTTGAACACTCGTCGAGGATTCAGGATGACGTGTACATGAGGTCGGCAAAGTCAATCCGGCTACTGCAGGAAAGGACCATGCACAACGCGATCCGGGTAGGCACACGGCTTCGGGAGCGGCCCGGTCCGTGCCATCGCAGGATGACGATGATGATGTCGATGATAATTGTGCTAATATCGACAGAAAGCAGACTGCAGCAGCACTAGCAATAACCGCGTGGACATACCCAAGCTCACAATGAAAACAGCAGCTCTAACGCTAAGGCTGACCATCATGAGAATACATAAGAGTACCACTACCCCAATCACATGCACGATGATAACGAAAGTAAAACAAGGAGCATTGATGCAATAACAGGAACAAGAACCCGACTGAAACACTTCTCGACAAAAAGATATTTTCCATGCAGCCAATACTGTGTCTGGACTGAGAGTGTAAACAAACCTAGCGATCTTCAAACAAACCTAGTGATCGTTCGGAAGTTAAAGAGGCTACGAGAGGGAGCGTTTAGTGTTTCAGCTGCGCTTGGAAAACAGAACGCGAGTAGACATGCCACAGCAGCCAAGAGAGTCACTTCCCGAAGGCCGGGCACTGGGGGTGTGTCGCTGCATTAAGCCAAACTGAATCTCAGACTCCTGAGCGCGCTGCAGTAGCAGGGTCCTCGATTTCGGCGTTGTGGGGACACGCTATGATGCGCCAGCGTGTGCGCCGGTAGTTCAGATGGAAGATGAAGTAAAAGCCAGTGGTCTTGCAGTCCTCGCTGTCAACCCTAAACCCCACACCATAAAGCCTACAGCTCTAAACCCTAGTATCACACCCGAGGTACCGGGTCAAGCTGAGGTACGGCTATATGGCAGTACACCACGTGCACTCAGCGGAACCTCCAATGTTCTTTACGACAAAAACATCGCTGGGTGCAACACCATCCCTCGCGGAACTCTGAATATTTGACA
This sequence comes from Symbiodinium sp. clade A Y106, assembly GCA_003297005.1. NCBI lineage: Eukaryota > Dinophyceae > Suessiales > Symbiodiniaceae > Symbiodinium > Symbiodinium sp. clade A. Next base: position 20,052 of record BGNK01000747.1, on the reverse strand, counting down.
GTCATTTCAGAGAGTTCAAGCCCTAAACCTTAAACCCATGTCTAGAGATTCGACTCCTTGTAGCCAGTGAGCACCGCGTCGTGTCTCACCTAACAGTTTCACAAATGTTTCACATCGGGCAGCAGATGCTGGGATTCAGGTTGTAGGTCAGGGTTTCGGGCTGACGGGCCTGCAAACATGCCTCCGTTCTGTGATCTGGAACAGTCCCTGAACCATAAGCCCTAAACTCCTAAACCCTAAACAAACACCTAAATCATATAACCCTTACGGTTTGGGGCTTCGTATCAAACCTCATACATGCCGGCGGCAGCCATTCCGAGGACTGCCCTGCCAAGACATCAACGCGGATCATTTGAAGCTGGTGAATGAGGGAGCCTAAATTAGTTACAACATAAGATATATTATACTGCGATTGTATTGCGGAACCCCCCCCCCCCCCCAAAGTAGCATTGTTCATTATTTAAGCCACTATGTTGACTGTTACCAGTCCCAATGCTCGGGCCTAGGTGACTTGCTGACTGATTTCGAGTTCGACGGGCCCTACAGTCCCTATGGACGGTTGAAGTATATCAAGGTACCAAGGCTTAGGATATGAGATGATTTAGGCAGGTGGCTTGAGAACTGTAGTTTCCACATCATGGTAGTGATCCCGATGGAATCTAGTATACTAACTCTTATAGAACACCTACAGGAGCGCCTTATTACGGCCCTTGTAGTATGGGCTTTCGGGATCAGGCCCCCAAAGGACAGGTCCCCCGACGACTCCAAGCGCCACCAGCCAGTTGATGGTGTCGGCCTGCTCTGCCCGACTCAACCTGCACCCACTGCACAGGAATCTGATAGCTCGGATCGTCTATCTATCTATCTACCTATGTAATCTATCTCCACCCATCCCTACTACTGCTATCTCCTGCGTCTGTCTTTTTGTGTGTCCGAGTGCCCATGCCCCTGCTGATACTCTAGACACTATGTGCCCGAACAGACAGGCGAATGCGAGCCCAAAACATGCTCAGGCATCACCTAGAGAAGCATGACGACACAACGCCGAAACATAGCAAAGCCCGGAAACCCTATTCCCCCTATTCTAAGCCCTCAACTCTATTGATGCAATCCGGCGGAAGTGCACGGTCGGAGTCACTACCACCGTGAGAATGTGTGAATATGTGCCACAACAGCAGTAACTCTGACAGCATTCCCGATAACTGTGCCAACAATACCACACATAACTAGACTTATCTAGACCATACATGTAGCACCGAGCCGTGAGCAGTTTCCCTAAGGCTTTCTCGAGCCCAAAATCTCTATCTTCAGCGGTAAAGTCTCCAACCCCGGATCTGAAACCCAACGGCGCCAACATTGAACCACAAACCCTAATGTAGGGGCCTTAAGAACTAGAATAGGGTTTTGAGTACTATATACTATAAGCATGTGATAAGGAACCCCACAATAGAATTGGTAATCATTTAGGCCCCTATACTAGCATCACCGAGTAGCCCCTGACCCGACCTTCTTTGGAAAGTTCCCCTTGCTGGGTCTCCGGGCTCTGCGTAGTCGTCTCCGAAGCGGCTTCGTGGACCGCCGGTAAAGGTCACATCCAGGCGAAATCTGGGCTTGCGCTCGCTCTCGAGTCTCTAGAGCTCGAAGAGTTGGTCAACAGTCGGTTTACGGCTTAGGCTTGCAATCTTGCGGGTAGCTTGTCTTGAGTAAGGGGTGAGGGCTCGTAGGTGCTCCTACTTGGGGGGGGGACTGCAGGTTTAGGCGACGTTTCAAATTTAGGCTGCCTGGGAAAGTTCGGACTCAAATCTTGGAGATATCCGGATGTGTCAGCTTTGGACGAGAAACAAGTCAAAAATGCAGGTGGCGAACCTGTAGTACAACTTCGAAAGCTCTATTTTGTCTATTTTGGCAGCTAGACTGCGGGATCAGGCTGCAGCTATCGGATTGTAGGCTCAAATTTGACTACGGCTTGGAGACATGTAGGGTGCTTTATGATGATTGCCCAAACTTGTGGTGATGACTGTCGGTAACCGCACAATCTGGCAGCCCCAAAACCCTAAACCCCCAACCGTAACTCGGACCTCTTGATTCCCCAAAGCTTGCTCGGCTCAAGGTGTAAGGCTGGGACCGTGGAATGTTAGCATCTCGTATCCTGAATCACAAGACCCGACTCGCCGAAACAATAAACCCTGAAGTCCACACACTCCCAATTCCAAACCTTCAGTGGTAACCGGGAACTGCTTGGCAGACCTGGCCGAACTGGGCCGATCGAAAGTCACGGCGCCCTTCTGCAGAAACCTGACATTGACAGGCTGTGATGCATGTGAGTCTTTCAACAAGGAACGGGACCCAGCCTAAAACTCACATAACGGGATCCTTGGTAGTGAGGACCCGGTTACGTATAAGGTACCTACACCCTGAACCCTGAAACCCGAAAAAAATCTAAACCCTGACCCTAAACCCTAAACCCTAAACCCTATCATGAAGCCCGAAAATGCAAACCTAGATCCTTAAACTAGCACGTGAAGCCCTCAACCTGAAGATGGCTTTCAGGCCCAGCTCAGCTGTGTTTTGCAGATAGGGTAAAATATGATTCTAAGGTGACCCTCAAAAGAACTGTATTTCTAGGTATGATTCTGAATTCTATAGGGGAATCCTTGAGGAACATCATGTCTACTATTTTCGAAATATTCAGGCCCTGATATTCTGCCATAGTTTCGGAGTAGGCACTCAGTCGAACACATCCGTGATTACTGCACACACTGTGCAGCCTGCAATGCGTCATATCCAAGAGACACCCTAACCCGAAAACCATAAACCTCAAACACGAAACCTAAACCGTGAACCCGAAAACCCCCAATCTCGAATCCGAAGGACCAGCTTTTGTCCTTGCCCTCCACCTTGAAAAGGCTCACATCAGTCTCATCCTGACACGACATGAAACGAAAGATGACTCTAAACGTTTGTAGGCTGTACTGGATTCCAAACCTGAAGTTACGGACCATGGATTGTTAATATATTGTTGCCGGTGACTCGGTCAGAAAGGCGTGGGTTGAAACACTTCCAACCGAAAGAGACGTATTTCGGTGTGAGTGGTTCGATGTATCGACTCGTACATGTTGATTGAAGCCCTTGATAGCCCTCGCGACTGTACCAGACGATCGCTCCTGCAGCACCTCCGGCGTGATCTGACGCACCTGACACATAGGCGCAGGAAGCTGCAAATCAGTACCAGGAACGATCTTGGAACTTTGTGTATGAACGCTCGCAGCCGCAGCAAGCAAGCCGCCATCGAACACACTGAACCCAATTCCGACAATTAGTGATATTAGTGGGCAGCAAGCGAATTTACTGCACACCACACCTGCCCGCGCAGCGGCTGTCGTGGTGTGTCGGGCGCGCCCTCCGGGGCAGGAGCATGCAGGAGGCATCCGCCGGCTATGCTACTGTACATAGTTCAGGCAGCATCTTCTTTTGCAGGTCGATGTCGTGCACAGTGCAAGCGTGTGCGGCACGGGCAGTGACTGTCGAATTGCAGGAACAAAAAGGTGATATGAGGCCCCTGTAAACTGCAAGCACAGTGGGCCTCGGCGGGCACCAACTCGGCCCATTCCTGAAGTGATGGCGCCTGAGAGGTGAGAAGTCATAGCAGCGATATGATGCTGGAGGATGATTGCTTCACAGCAGGAGTGATTTTGGGATCCGATAGATAGTCTAAGCTCCAGAAACCCACAGCCGCGCGCCTTTGGCCAAATCACCTTGACATTGGCCACATCTGCCTGCTCACGATTCACATGGAAGTGATTTCCGTGGCCAGACTGGTGCACGACAGTTCAAAGAGTCATGTTCTGAGTTCATCTCATGCCGTGCTTCTGCAAACATCCCATGCTGCAGTCGAGTAAACGTTCCGAAACCCTCCAACTGCAAGCCACGGACACACCAGCCATGCAGCATATTGCCGTATACAACAACACAGCTATCACCCGGTCGTAACGATCGAGCCGCTCAACTACGAGGGCTGCGGCCGTCCTCGTCCTCCGAATCGGAGATGAGCATATCCATGACCTCGGTGGAATCTCCAGAGACTCCAATATCCCTTAACTAAGGAATATACCTTAAGTCATAGTAGGACCCCCAATATGAGTTAAGGGATAATCCTTAATTGGGGGACATGGGAGTTGTTGGACTCGCTGGGTCTGAGGTTTGCTCCAGATTGGCGTTCTGCTTTGTTGTAGAGTCCAACGGCTTCTATTCTCTTTAGGCCTGAACCCTGGCCCTACAAACCCTAACAAGGGGGCCGGACTGGTTACTACATACAACTTGCCATAACTATACAGTAAGGAGCCGTAAAGAATTAATTCCTTACGGCTCCTTACTACATATTTATGGTATCATGAGCTATCCCCTAAACCCTAAACCCTAAATCCTAAACCCTAAACCCTATATAAAGCTGATAAGAAGCAGGACAGCAGCAATCTGTTTCAAGCCTGAGCCCGAGGCATTCATTGCAGCTTCGGCACGGCACCATGCGATGCCAAGAAAGCTGGGTTTGAATAGGCTCCCTCTGGGTTTCTTATCATAACTAGGGTACAACAGTAAATCTCAAAATCCTATTCTACTTGCTAAGGCTCCTACAATACCTTTCTGGCATCCTGGCGCTTCGTTTACCTGTGGAGAGGGGTTGCGTGGGTTGAGGGTTCATGCTCATTAAAGTGCAGCGAGAGGTGCGGGTTTGGGCTGAGGATGAATCGACCATGGGCAATGATGATGGACCCGTCGCCGAGGCTCTTGAGAGAGAAAGCGGCCAAAAACAGGTCTTCGCTGACGAAGAAGATTTACTGAAAGAGCTGGTAGGGTAGGGATCAGGGAAACACTGCTGTGCAAGCACAGCAGCCCAGCCCACTGCGCCTTACAACCACTCTGGCGTTGTCACGCTGCCCCAACCTTAAAAGGTCCTGTAATCCGGCCCCCTTTATAAACCCCTAAACCCTGAACCCCTAAACTTTCCTAAACCCTAAACCCTTAAACCCTGAACCCCTAAACCCTAAACCCCAAGCCAACAGCTGCCTAAACTCTGGGACTGTCGATATCAGCCTCGGTAGTGCGCGATCCCGAGGCGGAGGAGGGCCTCCAATGCGCTCCACATATCCATATACATAGTCTACTAAAATTTATGCTATTCTGTTCTAGTATACTATACTACCTTTTATCATGGTATATCATGTTTTATTATACTCTGCTATATTATACGATGTCATTTCAAATTTCTGTGTCTCATTACATTATATTGTACTGGATCAGGGTTTTTATGATACAGCATATTAAACCATGTTACATTTTTTACATGATATAACACTATCTTATATTATATTGCATTATCATACATCATCTTACATTTTTTATACTACATTAGTAAAACTTTTTAGACTCCCTTGTACTATACTATATTTCGTTAATTTGTATGATATGATTTGATATCATATCATTCTGTATGATGTCAAACAATATGACAATATTGTTATGATCTGACATGATGTAATCTAACACAATATCGTGTTACATTATATGATTACTATGTTATGCACACACTCGAAGCCTTGGAGCCGTGCAACCCGCAAGCTGCACATACGAGGTGGGGCTTAGGCTTCCGGGTTTAGGGAAACACTTGGTCCTCAGGAGGGATTAGAGACAAGCCCTGGCCTTCAGGGCTTTGGCTTTAGGGTCTCCACCATGTCCTTTTCTGTTAGGGTTAAGGGGGGTTTGGGGTTTAGGGGCGAAGTCAAGATAAGACGGTAAGTGCAATGGTAACGGCAGCAACGGCAGCCGAAGAAGCAGTGAAGATAGTATGCGTACATGGCCAGCAGCCCAGTGAGGCTTTCTCAAGTCTGTGGTCCAAAGCAAACTATGCCCTGGAAGCCCTGACTGGACCAGCCACACACCCCAAACCCTGAAAGCTGTAAAGTCTAGACCGAATCTCGAGGCCATGCCTCTCAACCCAAAGTCTGTACCCTGAGGCTAAAGTCTATAGACCCGAGATCCAAAATTCCCAAACTCCGCCTGGAGAGAGGAGCCTGCGCCGAGCCGGTTCCGAATCGACCGGCGAAGCGACCTTACCGGTCAACCCCAGGGGATTTAATATGGGGGCCTTAATAAGGGCTCTGGGGCCCAGTATACTATAGTTATAATAATAAGAAACACCAACATTAAAATAGTATTGGTAATTATTTAGGCCCCTATAGTAGGTTTTACTGGTTCAGGATGACAGAGGATTTAAGTTTCGGGGGTTCAGGCTCACCGCGAGTTTAGGGTTTCGGGGTTCTGCCAGTTAACTAAACCCTGGGGATTGAGACAGCGAACTCGAGCTGATAACTGCAGTTTAGGATTTACGGCTTTAGGTGTTATGCCAGGAAAGATTTTTGGCATGTAGGGCTTTAATGTTCAGGACTTCAAGACTGTAGAGGCTTATATGGCGCATAGTTTCTCCTTTTGCGGTTCCTATAGGTGGGCCGTAGGGTTAACTTATGATGACTACTGCGATATGACCATTATTTCTGGTAGCCAGGCGATCAAAACTTTTATGACTATGGCCCACTATGGCTTTACAGACTTGCCATCATACGAGCTTGCGGGAAATCATCGGCCGCACTTATTTACTGCCTCCTGTTGGCACTTTCATGATGCTTGCACACCACCAGGGTAGGTGTGCAGAGGGATTGCAAGGTTATAAATCAGGCGGTCGACAATGGTTCTCTGGCAATTCTGCAAGATTTGCGGCAGCTTCTTTATCCACGCTTTTCAGGATTCAGAGGCGGTTCTGAACGATGGGATGCTACGGTCCCCATATCCCGAGCGCTACACCCTAACCCCCTTAAAGAATCCTTCAAAGGAACCTTTAAAGGAAAGGCTCCTCAGTCGTGCACCGCGCGACGGGTCGCAAGGGGCCGCGTGCGTGGAGGAATACGGAAGTCACAGAGAAGTACTGCAGGGTGCTCTAAACATAGGCCCGAGGTTGCAGGTTCCTTACACTATAGAAAGAACCCTAAGAAGGCATTCCGAATTCTGGCAAACTGGATATAAACCGAAACCCTGAACCACGCGCAACCTTGACAAGAAGGTCTTACCGCCTACTGTAACCTCGGAACTCCTAGGCTTCATCCCGGAAGCATGACCAGGGTCTAAGTCCCTAGAGGGATCTGATTGATTAGAAAAGGGGCTGGAGGTGCAGAATACCTTTGAATAATGTAGTACTGAAGGAAACGCTAAGGAAGGTGATCACATAGACCCGGTTGTTACTCTTCTTGTTAATATGGATGAGAGCTGCATCATGTCGACGGCTGAGGCCGATACCGTCGCTTACGGCCTCGACAAGGCATGCCCAAGCCCATGACTGTGGGCTTCGGGTTTAGGGCTTTAAGTCGCGGACTCATAGTATGGACCCTAGATAGTAGGATGCTTATTCGCCCCTGACCAGGTCTTAGTTGTATGGCAAGGCCACATCGGACTCCACAGGAACTTGAGTGAAGGATCCCATGGCATTGGAGCAGTCGCAATAAGGTAAACAACTGATTACTAGAGTCTTTTCTCTTAATCAGGCTACAAGAAATGATGCCCATCATTACCAACTAAACACTACGCCACAGTAACTATAGCCTTTTGAGAATGGGGGTGTATGATTCAAGGAAAGGACGTCAGAAGTTTAAATGAGTCGGTCCTTCGCCACAGATGCCAAACAAACCTTGCGGTTTCAGATCCAGAGCACATTTTGCCATGAAAGCTGACGAAGGAAAGGGCTTCACATCATGTTTAGAACTCAATTCAACCAGGATATGGGTTTTTGAAGTTTAAAACTGGGTAGTCTGGCGGCCTTCAGGTTTCAGGATTCGAAATGTGCCTTTCAGGGCTGTGGTATCAGGTTCCCTGAACCCCAGAAGCGGAAGCCACAGCCCACGAATAATGCAGGCCCTGAATCTGGAGCACTAAATTCGGAAGCAATATGATATAGCATAATATGGTAAAATATAGTATAATATAGTATACTTTGGTATCATTGAGTATGGTATAGTATACTATACTATACTGTTAAAAGGTGAGACTGTGCGATTGAAACTCCGACTTCCCAGGCTTTAAAATTGACATGGAAGCCTCGGGGCCGAAGGTGAGATCTGGCGCCAGGTGCTGGCAGACGTACATCGGGGTCACCAGCTTCCCTGCCACGAGCTCGGTGAGAGGCGGATTTAGGGTTCAGGGTTTAGGGGCTAGAGTTAACTCGGTGGTTGCGATTTAGCAAAAGCAGTTACTAGCAGACTCAGCTTCTTGCAAGCTTCGTTTGTGATTTCGTATGGTGATGTGCAGCACTTCGACGTTGCACTTCAGATTCGATGATGCTTTGCGGCACTTCAGTGCTGGGGTGTAAGTCATTGAACTGCTTCAACACCTGCATGTACTGTGCTGCATGGGGGCTGCGGCTGCTACTGCTGCTAGTGCTGTACTAGCAGTACTACGACGACGACGACGCAACGGCGACTGCCACTGCCACTGCAACTGATTCCGCTACTGCCGCGGCTGCTGCTGCTCCTACAGTATACTACTACTACTACTACTACTACTACTACTACTCCTGCTACTACTACTACTACACTACTCTGTTACTACTACTGCTATTACTACTCCTGCAGCTTTTTCGGCGACGACGACGACTACTACTACTACTGCCACGAATGCTACTACTGCTACTCCTCCTCCTCCTCCTGCTGCAGCTGTAAAACAACCTGGCTGCTTGACGGGGCTGCCTTTTAACGTCGAAGCTTTTTCTAACTTGTCGGTTAGAAGCTCCGAAACCGTGTTGCCTGGGACGAAGGATACTCTTCGGCTGACTTCATTCCCACCTGCGGCTCGCAGCTCCGGAGTTGCAGTCCCTGTAGGCGGGTTGCTTTGCACCTGGCTCAACAAGATGGAAGAAGACTGTGTATGCAATGTATTGCAACAGTGCGTGTGCACGGTATTACACAAGCTCGTGGTTTTTCCACATTACGCGAACTGGTCAGCGTGGCGACTACATCAGTTTGGCGACTATATCAGTTTCGCCGCCGCCGGCAACAAAAGGCATTTTCTTGGATGCGCTAACAATATGGCAGTCCTCCGGGCTGCCATTGGCTGCATACTCTTGATGCAGAGCGAAAGGAACATCGACGTGGATGCTTGGGAAGATGTTGCTGACACCACCGTGACTGCAGCTGTGAGAAAGCATGCCAGATCGAAGGATCCGATCGGTCTTCGATAGATGGATACCTGGACGGGAAACATATGCTAGTGATGCATGGGCATCTCCTTCAGCATCATTGTCCTGGTCTTCATCATCGTCTTCATCCGCACCATGTCATCATCAGCGTCATGACCATGCTCGTGACCATTAACGGTAACATGATGGTCATCGGCATTGTCCTCATCATCAATAACGAGAAAAGCAATGATGTCGATGGCGATGATGGTGTTGAGAGCATCACTAACCGCTGGTGCGGTGTTAGTGCTGATGGTGAGGATGATGGTGTTTTGACACGCATGATGGCGACTAAACTAACATGATGATGATGACGATGACGATGTTGTTGTTGTCGTTGGTGATGGTGTTGTTGTTGTTGCTGCTGCTGCTTGTTGTTGTGGTTGTTGTGGTTGTGGTTGTTGTCGTTGTTGTTGTTGTTGATGAGGATGATGGTGATGGTGATGATGACGACGATGATAATGATGCTGATGATGATGATGATGATGATGATGCGACGATTCGCACTACGATGTTGACGGTGGTGAGAAGGGCGTTTGATAGATTGTTATTCGTTTGGCTGCTCACCGTTCCTAAGCAAATACCAGCTGCTGTCTATTCAACGGTGTTCGTCAACAACTATTCTAACTGTTTGCTGAGCAAGAAAGAACAAAAGGGGCATGAGTGACAACTTTAGCTGACAAGTCTGGCCCGAGGCACGGCGGCAAGGTCGTCTCAGCATTCTCTTCGATTCCATGGTGCTTCAGCATAACCGGATGTTTCGATTGATAGCTGTTCCAATGCCATATAAATGGCCTCCAGTGGAAGTGGGCTAAGTTGCGCTCTGTCGCTCGATCCGGCACATTGCCAGACGGCCGGAAATTGATGTCTGCCGCCCTGTGAGGCGGCAGGAAGAAGATCTTGCGACTGCTGCGATTTCCGAAGGGTCCTGTCATGCGTCGCAGGTTTCTCTTGAAGCAGAGCAGGTGGGTCATGTAGTGGCACCCAAAATTGCCATCTTCACTGGGCTCAACAAATATGTGCGGCAAGCAGTCCGAGCTGTACTCCGCCCCTGTCTCCCACGCCACTATCTCCAGAATCGCTTCATTCATACTGGGTTGGTCACAATAGCAGCCACTCCCAATGAGCTGTACCGGCCAGCTGGTCTTGTCTAGCATCAGGTCCAGAAACAACTTGCCCAAAGGCGTGCGTCGTACAAGAACCACTCCGCCGTTGCTATCTTCCTGCTCACTCGGATCTTTCAGAATTATCTCAGCTTCACTTGGGGCCATGGAGATAATTTTCTCGAGGCTTTCGTCAAAGCAACCTGGGCCGATGCTAACATCTCCTCCGTCCACAAGCAGGTGCCACTCATACCGTCCGAAAACGTCCGTACCCACACGAACTTTTGTTCGTTTGTTGTCAAGTAAAGCATCATGGTGGAGCATGCACATGCTGCTAAATGTCAGCACGTTGAAAGACGTGCGCCAGTAGTGAAAGGAACTCCGTCCGGTCTCTTCACAGCCCACCCCCCCGATCGCACACTGCTGCGGCAAGTCTTTGACACGAACCCCTGAGCTGCACCTCAGATCTGTCTCGCTGTGAAAATCGCCAATTTGTTCCCGATACCAGATCTCGGTGTCGTTTGAATGCCTTTCTGTGTAGCACTGCCAAAGGCCCACTGCCAAGCGACAGTTCTTTCGAGTCCGATGGGCGCAGTTCGCAAGAACTCCAAAACGCTTGAATGCTGCCCGCCCCTCCGGGTAAGTAGCACTGTCAGAAGGTAGTATGTCCATAAACAGCGGATCTTGTTTCGGCTCCCCTTGACCAGTATTAGGCTGGAAGCTCAGCAGACTTTGCGTCCAAAGCTTGGGGCGATCAGACTTGCTGTAGTGATGTGCACATCTCTCACTCCACTTTAAATACCGGGCATGGGCTCTTGGGGGTAGAGCCTTTCGTTCATGCAAGATGTAAGCAGGCGACCCGGCACGGATGTACAGAACCACTAGCTCGTGCAATGATACTTCAGACAACACGCTCTGGCATGAGAAGAGATCTCGACCTACCCGGTTCTTCGCCGTCAACGCCGGAGGCCACTTCTGTTCATAATACTCGTCCAAAAATGGTGTTGGAGAAAGTTTCGGTGGGTTTTGAGTCTCTACTTCCAGCCCGCAGCAATCCATGGGATTCGTCAGGCTCCTGTTCTTCCAGCTAAGCCACCTCTTGAACTCTGCTGGACTTGGATACTCAAGCCTGCCGCTCGTCTGCGGCTCTCCACGCAACTCCACTTCACGCAACCTTCCAAGCGACTGCAGGTGTGCAAGACGCAGTTGTTGCAGGAACGGCAAACTGTCGTAGGGCCAGTGCTGCTGGTGGCATTCATCATCCGGACAATATCTGCTTACCTCCTTTATAATCTGGCCAGCCTCCAAACGTACGTCATCCGTCTCTGCAGAAAGGTTCATTGCCTTCAGCCTATGCAGGCGTTGCAAATATTTGGCTTGGGCCCCAAGGAGGAACGGTCTCCCCCAGCAGTCTCGATTCGGAAGCTGGTGGCGCCACCTTGGGCTTCGAATTAATTTGGGTTTAGGGTGTTAGAGTTCAGGGTGCTGGGGTTTGGAGTTTACGTTTGAGAGGAGAACTATGCTCCCCCCACCTTGCGTTGCAGCACCGAACAAAGGTCGCAGGGCTCTCCGGAGGGAAGCACTCTTCGAAGGGAAAGACGAAGGGATTCGAGTGTAGGTCGCTCAGAAACCTTTCGGCCGACGGATTTGTGAGTTTCCGAACATAGGGGACCCCAATACTATAGTACCCTAACTAGCAGGATCCTTTTTATAAGGACCCCAAAATGGGGTACCCGTAATTTTCGGAAACTCCCACTTGGCGTATCTTAGAAAAACCACAAGAAGGAACCCTGCGGCCCCACGGAATAGTATTACTATTTGCTTACAATCTGGGCAAATCTTCGGAAGATCTTCAGATGCCAGCTTCTAGACAGTTCCCATACTAGGAAGAACAATACGGAGCCCTGGAATACTATAACGTAGGTGCGTATTGCGGAGGCTTCAACATTCTTCCCAAAACCGGGGCACTCCATAGGCTCGGGCTGCCAGCCAACGGAGCCGACGGAGCCCTGACGAACTGGAGACCATGTGATGGTCCCGGCCATCAGATGCCTTAGCCGCCCTTAGAACGGAGATAAACATACAATTTCTGATTAATCCCCTTCATAATATTATAAGAAACATAAACATAATTTCTAAGAGCGGTAAAGATGCTCATGGAGGAGCCCGAAGACCACCCAAACCTTGGGAAGACTCATCGGACTCTACGTGCCACCTCCGGACTGGCTCAGCTGCAATTCGAGGTCCATGAAGGTCCGGTGACCTACCTTACCCTTAAGGCCTTAAGGATCATGGCAGCAGCACGTGACATGCTTTCGTGGATTGTGGAGTGGCCAACTCAGCTTCGGGGCTTTCTATTTACGATTATGACAATTTTGAGTAAAACCTTTGGAAACACGCTTCGGCATGTGTGCAAATACACGGCCAGCCCGGGCCCAACTCGACTGGGCCACAAGACAAGGGTTCCACTGCGTAGCAGCAAGAGCGCACCGAGCATCCCTGCTCTAGTTGTTGGCGACATGTCTTGGCATTGTATGAAAAGCTTGATTCTCAAACTATGGACTGAAGCTTGTTTTTAGCACTCCTAGCCATTTGCAAAACCTGACCAGAACTAACTAAGGCTCGACCACAGCCCGCAGATGGTGTGTAGATTCAGGAAGCGCGACCGCTTCTTTGCAGCACCTTGAATCAGAAGATATCTGAACTGGAACCCTAACTGACCAACATAGTGTTAATCCCCACGGTTAAGCCCTCAAGCTCAAATCCCGAAAGTCACAAAACCGTACCGCACTCAACCCTGAACCACATAAGCTCCAAAGCCCCGAACCCTGTAGCCCAAACCCTAAATCGTAAAACCTGAGCCGTAGAATACGTTAAACCCCAAACCCTGAATCAAAAAAAACCCTAAATAAGCTCACAAGATTGTCCAAAGGCGGCCTCTGTGAGCGGCTCTGCCTGGAAGCGCTGCCATGGCAAAGCGCTGTGCCGGGGCGGACCGCCTCGAAGTTGAAGCATCGGGGGGATGGTTTATAGGGATTCAGGTGTTTAGGGTTTAGACCTAAGGTGTTTAGGGCTTAGGATTTAGGGTTTACGGTTTAACGTCTCAGAGTTGAGGCTTTGAGGTTTTTTTTGTAGGGCTTAGGAGTTCGGGTTGAGGGTGGGTGGGGGGTTTAAATGGGGACTCCTCTTTGCGTTTTCTCACTGGGGGCATATTGGACCGCCCTTGATCTTAAACACAGACTCCAATAAGCTTCCGATCTCCGATTTGCTGGTTTGTGGCTAACCCACCCTGAGAGCTAAGCCCCTAAAAAATCGAGAGAGAGAGAGAGAGCACGACTGGATTTGGGGTTTAGTGTTCGAGGTGTCAGCAGAGGTCCACAGTAAGAGTCACACTTGGCACCTGCGGCGGAGGTCTTCGTCTGCTATCATTCATCAAGAAAAGTTTTGCGTGTTCCGGCCCTGGCACCGGATGTCCATGCAATGCTCTACAGATACCAGAACCCAAAACCGAAAACCCGATAACCAAACCACCCTCTTTTCAAGGGCGGCTGATATCGTCAAGAAGCAAGACAGCCGAACGGGAGAATGCCCCGGCAGCGTGAACATGCCTGTTGAATGGTGGAAACCCTAACATCCCTAAACTCCAAACCTAAACCCCAAACCCTAATTGCGCAAAAGTCCAAAACCCTACACCCCAAACCCAACATCCAAAACCCGAAACCCAAACCTCCGATCCACCGAATTCAGCCCCTGTCGCCTCCAGCAGCTGCCTGCGCTACAGCAGCCGCCGCACAGCGCACCTAAGAAGTGAGAAGCGAAGATAGTTGGCCATATCTGTGTGTTGGCAAAAAGAATACAGGGTACTTTCTTTAAGGCTTCAGGTTTATGGTATAGGGGTAGGTTATTTAGGGTTTAGGGGTCTTTAAAATTACATGATTTACAGCGGGTTCGTCTATGTAGCTGTGGTGGGCAAAGTGTAAAGACCGCCTTGCATTTTCCGTAATGTAGGGGCCTTAATAATTAGAATAGGGTTTGGGGGTTATATTAATTGTACTATAATTATGATAAGGAGCCCCCAAAACCCTATTCTAATTATTAAGGCCCCTACATTAATGCTCGTGAAGTGGAAGACGTTTAGTCAAAGATTGGCCCAAGTCGATGCTCACTTAGCACGCTAAGGTGACTTCACTAGAGTTTAGGGTTTAGGGTAACAAGTTCCAGCGATCAATCTTCATGCGACGTTTTTGAAAGGCTTTTGGGCTCGTGTGGTATTGGATGTACATTCTCCTTGCTTCGAAGTATTCGTTGCAAATGCCGGTGACTGGGGAATATTGGGGCCGAACTCTACGTTACGGCCGGTGACGAATCTCGTTACCCCGGAAGCGAAGATGGACGGACACGTGGAAAGCCGGGACGTTCTCATTCCAGCCTAGACCTGCCCCTGAAACTTGCTATGGGCAGGTGCTAGAGTCTGACTTTAACATGTTTCCTGCGAACATGGGCAGGTGCTGGAGTCTACCTGCATCATGGCGGCAAACAGCGGCTCAGGCAAAACACTCGTTCATGGTCACAGTCTCTTGCTTTTTGCACGGAGAATCACCCCCTAAACCCCAAAACCAACCCGCCCGCAACCCTACCATGTCTGCTGCTGCAGCACATCGCTGAGCTCGGAGAGAAGCACCCGGAGCTGAGTCTGGCAGCAAAACGGGAGATTCAGAAAATGAGGCACCTTGTGTAGTCTAGGACCCCTTAAACAATAGGATCCTTACCATAAGAACCCCTAAATAAGGTATCCCTGCTTCAGGATGCCACCAATTGCATGAGCTAGGCGTTTTTGCTGTTCAGCTTGCCCGGCACTAACCCTCATGCTGACAGCAACCCTCAAGCAGTAGGATGAACCCTTCCCTGGGTATTAGATGGGACTATCCTTGACCCTGAATCATGATCCAGTACCTTGAACCTTGATGCCTAAATCTCATACCTGAAACCTTGTTGGAGTCCCACAGATTTAGGACAGTTTTAGTCCCAACAACCACAGCTTTCACCCACAGCTACGATCGGGTTCAGGGTTCAGGCGCTGGGTTATGTAGTGAGTCTAAGAAATGTAGGGCTCCGGATGTATGGATGGATTGGCGGATGAAAGGATGGAAGGATAGATTAATGGACGGATGGATTTCATATACAGATACAGGGAAAGCGACAACCCGATGCATCGTGAAGTCATTGAAGAAAGGACCCTTCGCAGTTGCAGACAGGTTCGCCTCCGATGTGGCAACTTACGCAGGTGCATGGCGAAGGTTTTGCAGTGACACTCTTTTCAGGTCCAGCTGCCGCTAGCTCGTGGCTCCCGGTGTCTGCGAACCTGACTCCGAGATTCTTCCACGTGGGAGCGTCCTGTCTGCCACTGGTTGATGCTGATGAAGTGTCTGCGGAAATGTTTGGAAGGAACTGAGCCGGATGCGTGCAGAGCGGACCCTTCGGAGACACTCTCAGTTCTCAAGGGACTTAACGCTGATCCTGGCACGAAGGGTCAAGTTAGCTGCCCGCCACCTCGACCTTGACGCACTCACCTGAGTTCGGAGCGTCAAGCATCATGACTAGGATAGTTGTTTTCAAAAACTTCTTGTTGTGAGCTGGCTGAACGTTGATGCTTTAGTGACTCTAGTGCAATGGCTTTGAAACTGCCTTTTCTGTTGTCTACGCAGGATCCCGTGTAGCACCCGCATCATACCTCTTATAGTACCCCATACAGTGGCCCTGTAAGAACCCCTTCCGGTGGCCGCAGTACGTCATAGTGTGCCTGAAAAGGCCAGACACGCATAGAAGCAGACTACAAAACATAAGGGATACAGTTTCGTGCTGTTGCTAGTTATTCGATTCAGACCCCTAAACTTCCGCAATCTGTACATGTCTACATGATCCCTACGGCTTACGTAGTATTGCTGCTAGTTATTCAGACCTCTACATTTCCACAATCTGTACATTTCGACATGATCCCTACGGCAAGTAGATTGTGGCAGTTTGCAAGACTCGTGCGGGCATGCAGCCGAGAACATGTTCGAAGTTAGCACCGCTCATGGAAAGGCACAAACTCGTGCTTCCGCCATTGACATACACAGTCTCCAAACTGAAAATGGAACTCTCTATGTAGATCTGCAGCTGCGTTTTGCTCCCGAAAGCAGTGGTTCCTCCAAAGACATAGCCAGTAAAAGATGTCGCGCGCTCAGGCTTCGTTGGTTTCACGTGATCACGCTTCACACCTGCAGCCATAGCCAACCGCTTGGTATCGACCTTCTTGTTCCCGTGCTGAAGCACAAAGATAGGTTGCTGTGAAGCAGCTTTGTCGATGTCGAACACCATGGTTTTTACCATCGATGAATCATCGTTGAGTCCCACTTGTCTTGCGAAAGACTGTGTGACGGATTCTCCTTCACGCATGTCTTGTTTGGACACGGCGTGTCGCTGGAACGGCACAGACATGCTTTCCAAGAACAGGGTTGCAGGCGTCTGCCCCGGAACCGACCTTGGCACGCAAACACATCTACAAAGTCAGAATCTGCAAAAAGTCCAACGATAGAGAGCCCCGATTCCCCCAAAACCCCTTAAACCCACAACTGAAAGCCGGCAAGCGGCCCAGGGTCGAGGCTGCTCCCGGCACCTTGCACTCCGTCTGCGTGGATGCTAAGACCTCGCTGAAACCGCGCGGCTGGGCCGCAAAGCACCGCGGGATTCGACTGCACTACTTGCAGCCCCAGGTTTTGGAGAGCTCCAAGACTGCCATGGCTCACCATGCCGGAGCGTGCCAAGGGGCGGGCTGCCCGAAGCATGGCCGAAGTACATGTGATCTGAGCCCTTGCTGCGGCGCTTGAATTGCGTACAAGAAGATGCCAACCCTGTAACCCTTTCCTCTCTTCGAAGCCCCATGAAACATGAAGCCAGAACTCTTTACGCTATTATGTGCACAACCCCAATATAAGGGACTTAAGAATCAGAATAGCATTTTGGAGCCCCTTATACTAGAATTATAACAAGGAACCCCAAAATAGCTTCAGTAATCATTTAGGCCCCTACTTCTATCTCCAGGCCCTGTGGATTCCCTTCAGAGGTCTCTGGAGCCCGGCAGCGAAACCTGCAGCACGGGCTCAGCCGAAGCTTCGCAAGTTTGCGACTCCTGTCACCGTCAAGGCTCCCAGGGTTTAGGCTCGTAGGCTTCCGGGGTGATAGCTTCCAGAAGGTTTGAAATAAAACAAAAGTTGCTAAGATCCTGTAGTTCGGTTGGATTCAGCAACCTCGAGGTAGAACAAATAAGCAATTCAGGCAGGTGCGGGTGTGTGTGTGACATATAGATTTGTATGTATGATACCGCAGGCTATAATCGACATGTGAGTAAACACACATGCAGGCGCATGACTATCTTCACTACGTACAAGTGCATGTACTATGTCTTAAGAACACAGACGCACGCACACGATCTCTCTCTCTCTCTCTCTTTCTCTTCCTCTCTCTCCGGCTGTCTCATACCCGTGCATGTAACATTCATCCTCTCGCTGCCTGTGACCGACGCATACACAGTTACAGACATGCACATACATAGTGCTATACACGTATGTGATTAGCCTACGAAGGCACGACACATTGCAATGCAGGTATCAGGTCGCAGGGTTGAGCTGCGCTTCTGAACAGCAAGCAGACAGGTCCGAGAGGGTCTTCGTGTTCATGGAAATATCTGAAGGAGCCCTTATGAAGCTTTGACGCTGATGGTTTGTGTTTTTGTGCGAGTTTCTGGGCTTTAGGGTTGGTGGAAAGATTCTTGTTCCGAAAAGTGCATGTCTTTAGGTTAGTCTGGACATCTTTGGACCAGCATCATCCATCAACCTGCAATTGAACGAAAACCCACGCCCTAAACAGGGGCCTGGAGAACTCGTGCCACCTCGGCACGGATGGCAGTGAGCCTTCCGTGCAAGGCAGCCACCTTGCACCAACTGTGGCAGGGGCTATTTAGGGCTTGGGGGTTCATGAGGTCTGTGTATGTGTGTAAATAAATAAAAATATAAATATATGTATATATATATATGTATATATGAAATCACGTACATCTACATGTGACCACATCATATGTATACTTATACATAGGGTTTAAGGTTCGAAGTTTTGTGGGGTTTAAGGGTTTCGGGATTGCCTCAGAAGATAAGGGGCGCCAACAGAGATCCCATACACCGGGATGAGGACACCTAATTTTGGATCACTGATGAAAGAATTTCCAGATCCGCCAGAAAAGCGGTGAACCAGCGAACCATGGAAGTTAAGCACATCTGCGCTTCAAGCGGAACATTGCGAGCCACTTAATTGTTATCTGTGGCAAACCTAATTTGACAAAACTAAAAACAAACTCCCCGCTTTTGGTGCCGGGCATAACATCACAGCAACTGCTGTTAAGTCTTGCTCAGACTGCAAGATGTCTGTACTTCAACAGCAAGCTATCGGAAGTAACTGTTTTCGAAGATGTTGAATGCGCACTGTAGCGGCCAAGCAGCGTTACAGAACTCACGAATGCGAAACCCTCGTCCCACCTCCGGGGCAAGACCAGAGGTGTGCACCGGGTTGGCGCAAAGGTTCTGCCTGATGCAAGGGTTTAGGGCTCAACGACTCTACGGTTAAGTGTGTGTGGATTTGAAAATAGGGTTTAGGGGAATTTGGGTTTCAGGATTTTGAATTATAGGTTCGGGGCCACAAACCGTTATCGTGTCCAGCAACAGATGCCACGTTCGACTCAGGTGAATACCTTAACCTACCAAAACTTACCTTGTTGTAAGGCCCCTATAGATCCCATATCAGGGTTTATAATGAGAACCTAAAAAAGTAGGGTTTGGTAGGTTAAGGTAGGGACAGAACATATCATCCGTGCCTGCATCCCAAGACTGCACGTCTCCTCCGTAGTCTATCTGGACATATTCCTGAAACCTAAACTTAAACCACAAATGAACCCAAACACTAAACTAGGAAAAAACCTGAATCACCTTGAAGCACCTGCAATTAAGCCCGCAAGAGTCTGAACCCCGCAAATCCTGTGTAAACCCTGAAGCCTAAAGCCCCAAACTCTCAAACCCCCTCAACCCCTAAACTCTCAACCCCTAAACCCATAAACTTTACTAAACCCCTAAACCTCTAAACCCGTAAACTTTAATAAGCCCCTAAACTCATAAACTTTACTAAACCCCTAAACCCCCCTTAAGGGGGGGGTCCCGGGGCCTCAAGGAGTCTAGCTGCTCGAGGGCACCGGAAAGCTCGGATGATCGATTCAGCCGAGCCTGTGGAAGACTTTGTCTCAGGGAGACTCGAGAGGTCAAGGCTGAAGCCTGTATATATATATGTATGTTAGATATGTGTATTAGATCTATATATATATATATAGGTATTAGATATATAAGCAGTAGAAGCAAATCATGAACAAACAGGTGTGTATGTATATATGTATACGCTTGGTATAGCATGTGTATATATATATATGTATGAATATATGAATATATATGGTCACGCGCTCCGCGGCCACCCCCTCCCCCCCCCTCCATGGTCTATGGTCCAGGATGCCCCCTCTCCTGTGGGATGGAGTGTGGGTTCCCTCTTCCCCCTGTGGGGTGGTTGTGGGGGTTTTGGAGTTTTGGGTCTAGCTTAAGC